>CM029600.1:42339211-42479640 GCA_017311375.1 Mytilus coruscus
ATGTAATATAAGAAAGTGTTAGAAATTAACAAAACAAGAAAAACAAGAAATTGTCGTTGACATTAACGACGATGGGTGTCACATATGGAGCAGGATCTGCTTGTCCTTCAGGAGCACCTGAGATCACCCCCGGTTTTTAGTGGGGTTCGTGTTGCTCAGTCTTTAGTTTTCTATGTTATGTTGTGTACTGATGTTTTTCTTTTTATGTTTGTCTTTTTTCTGTCATGGCGTTATCAGTTTATTTTCGACTTATGAGTTTGAATGTCCTTTTGGTATCGTTCTCCTCTCTTTTCTAAGATCAGTGACGTTACCAGACGTTATCCCAGATGCTTAAAAGACCAAACAACAAATTGGCAGTATTTGGCCACATCCTTTAATATTATTATTATTATTATTCAATTAAGCATAACACCATAAATGATGCTAACTAAAATATTAGGTTTTGTTAAAATATACTTTTCACCTTTTGGGTCTTTTGGAAAATGTTGTTTGTGCTGTATTTAGACCCTCTAACAAGAAATTTGTTTTGCATGCACACGTATAAAATTGCTGTTTTATCCAACGCAATTTATACGTGTGCATGCAAAAAATCTTGGTAGAGGGTCTAAATACAGCACAAACAACATTTTCCAAAAGACCAAAAAGTGAAAAGTATATTTTAACAAAAGCATTGACTAACAGGTCGAACAACTGATGTTCTTAAACCCTGCTGACTGCCATTGGCGATTGCCAAATAAGCGTACCACCAGATGTAAAAAAATGGATCTTAATTATTAATTTAATACCAAACAGAAAACAATAAACTTGCGGAAAAGATGGTAAACCGCAAACATAAGTTGAACAAATTCGTACACCATATCCGGATTTCGACAATTAATGGCTCTTCAGTGATGTTAGGAATCGAAACGGTATTTGGAAGGCCATATAATTTACCTCAATTTACTATGATAGACTCTTGAATTTTGAAGAGTCGAAATAGGATGAACGGATCATATAAACCCGAAGGAAAATATAATACAAGCCCAAACGAAAAAATAATAAACAAGTCTAAATTGAAAACAACGTTCAAACCTATGATTGCGTTGGATAAAAACCGCAATTTTTATACGTGTGCATGCAAAAAAAATTGTTGGTAGAGGGGTCTAAATACAGCACAAACAACATTTTCCAAAGACCAAAAAAGTGAAAAAGTATATTTTAACAAAACGCATTTGACTAACAGGTCGAACAACTGATGTTCTTAAACCCTGCTGACTGCCATTGACGATTGCCAAATAAATGTATCACCAGATGTCAAAAATGGATCTTAATTATTAATTTAATACCCAACAAAAACAATAAACTTGCGGAAAAGATGGTATACCGCAAACATGAGGTGAACAAATTCGTACACCATATCCGGATTTCGACAATTAATGGCTCTTCGGTCCGTGTATATTTGCGTCCATTCGTTTTCGTTTTGAAATATCAAAACAAAAACGAAAACGAAAGTGTTTTCATTTTCGTTTTGATTTCTCAAAACCAAAATGAAATGTATTTCAAATACAAAAGTGTTTTCGTTTTCGTTTTGATTTCTTAAAACCAAAACGAAAAACGAAAGTGTTTTCATTTTTCGTTTTGATTTTCAAAACCAAAATGAAAATGAAAAGTGTTTTCGTTTTGATTTCACTAAACAAGAAAAGCATCTACATTTGGATTCAATTTCTGTATTTTGCTCTATTTAATTCTCGTTTTACGTTGTACAATGTTTTCCTTTCCTTTTATTTTTTTTTTTTTTTTTTTTTTTTTTTTTCTGGGGCAAGAAAGGGATGGGCTTATCTCGCCCCGTTAAACACAAAGATATAACAATGTAGGATTTTTAACAGGTTTGGGCTCATATAGCCTTTATTTTATTTAATGTTCTCAGTTTGAAATTGTTCTTTTAGCCACTTCTTCGATGTTCAGCTTACGTTCTTCCGAATACAAGAAATTTCCTTTTATATAGCAATTGATAGATACCCCGTGTATTTACTACTTAATGTAGTTAGAATATACCGCCTGACTTATGATTTGAACTAAGGTGATTAATAAATCAAAGACTTTCAAATTTCCATGTTATTATATATAATAAAATATAAAATTATTACATTCAAATATCAAATGAGTCACAAATTTAAATAATACAATGAAATATTATATAAAGATGGTTAAAATAAAACGATTGATTACAACATCACATTGACAAGGAGGTTACTACTTATCTGATAAGAAAACTAGCCCTTTCGTTAAAGTATGCACAGCGGTTATCAGATCAATAGTATTTAAATCGGAGATAATGTCGGCGAATTGAAAAGACTTTATAATTCTGAACAATAAGGATGCATGATCTTTACTTTTAAGTTCGAAAAGTTGGTTATCTAAGATTATTAGAACTGCATGATGACTGAGGCCAATCAGCCATTAGGGAACAGTCATTATTTATCAACTGAGGGGTTGGTGCATTTTAGGGGACATTGCCAAAATATCATACTGGTGGGGGAGTTACCATTAAAATATATCTTTACTGGGGTCACCGATTAAAGTTTTATGACTGACAAGTATATATATAGATTGTTGACGATATTGAAGTGAGTGTCATTGTTAAATCTTTGATAGTGTAAAGCACCAGCAGGATGCCTTATCTCCAAAGGTAGTGAATCCGATCACTCCTTTATATCACAGTCATCTGTTATGGTTCATTATTCATAGGACGTGTAAATGTACAATTCTAGTGATACTTAACTGTATGAAACATTTTAACCTAGTTTTGACCACAGGAAAGTTTCTGAACACGCATAGTCAACTTTCTAAAGTGTTTAAATCATTTTGATGTGATTCTTGGGATAGAAGGTGTGTATATTCTTAAATCACTTGATAATAGGTATAATTATTTTATAAAACTATTAAAAGATATCGAATAAGAATATAAGATAGTCTGGATGGTAGGTCTTTCACTTCTGTATTCTTTAATTTTTAAGGTAATTTTCTCTATTCCATATATTTTCTCTTTTCTTTATATTCTAACACCCCATTATTCTCTATTCTTTATTCTTTTACTATTTTTCTATTTTTTTTTGGGGGTCTATTTTCTATAGATTTGATCCATTCGTCTTTATTCTGTAAACCCTATCCAGACCTTCATAAGAATACTTGATGGGCACCATGGCATTCACACATACAAAACAATACACATAAAACATTTTCACGTTGAAATATTATAATAAAATTGAGAATTGAAAGGGGAATGTTTCAAAGAAACAACAACCCAACCAAAGAGCAGAACACAGCTTAAGGCCAACAATGGGTCTTCAACACAGTGAGAAAATCATGCACCCGAGGCGGGCTTCAGCTGGCCTCTAAACAAAATGTGTACATTTTTATTTCTGAGAAAAATCACACTAAACTCTAAAACATCTAAATGAACCAAAATTTTAAAAATATACAAAATGTACAAGACTTACAAAGACCAAATGTTCCTGACTTGAATATATATTTCTTTATCTCAAAAAAATCCCGGACCCTCTTCTGTGGGTAAAATTTTGTTGCTTATATAGGGAATCACTGAAGCATGACTGAAGCGGGCCCACCCTTAGGTCAGTCAGTGCCTCCCCCCCTTATAAAAAGTTCTGGACCGCCACTGGCAGTCATCTACTTCTCACAACTGTTAATTGATGGGGATTTTTTGTTGGTGGGGGGTAAAACTTTGAAACTATGTTGTTAGGGGTCATTTGCGGTTTTAAGAATGATGAGGGGGTGCCAACAACAAATCTTATGTGAAAAGTTTGAACCGACCCCTCAGCTGATATTATATTACACGAACATTCAAACTTAGCATTTATGACGGTAATATGTATACGCTATTAAGACTATTTAAAAAAGTTCACACTCAAGTCGAGGTTTAGGAGGCCATCTTATGAGTCCAAAAGAAGATGTCTATCACGATGCTCGGAACATTATTGTACTTCCCGCCTTACTTGACTTATATCAAAAATAAAATATGTGATAAAATTGCTACGACTTTTTATTAAGTCAAAATCACAAAACATAAGGTTGTGCGACTAGATGAGTTTCATAATTGGTGGTTTATTTTGTTCGTTTTGACTTTGCGTGATGGCAATAACGATAGTTTGATAATAATTCATAACCGTGAACTTGTTGGACCATTTTTTTTCAAGCAGTAAAGCATCGAAACTTAATTGTTGGCAGCATGTTGGGTCAACCACAGAAATAGCCATAAGTACAGGCACTTAAGAAACATGTGGCGTTCTTCCAATTTTTAGGAATAAAAGGGGGCGGGGTCTTTGAAAGTGACGAGACCAATTTTCCCTGGACTTATTTCACTCAAAATCTTAAATTGGTCTGCACATTGCAAATTGAAGATGACGTTATATATTGTAACAATGTTTTACATATTCCCCTGAAATCAAAATACTATTCAGTGCTATATGTGTCTGTTGAAGGCATTGTAATACAAAATTGCAAAGGGTTAGAACCTTGTTTTCAATATCTTTTATTTTCACTCTCAGGGTCCTAAATGTTTTTTTCATATGTTTATCATACTTGAATGTTATATTAAAAAGTTTAAATTATATATCTAAAATATCTTTTGTAATTTTAGTTCATTGATATGTTTCGGAGTTTAGTGTTTAGTTCAGCGTTACATGTTGCATGCAGTTGACGATACAAATTTGCTTTTACATGTTTTTGTCAAATTTTGCATCGAAGGCCGTCAATAGCCAAAATGAATTAGTGGAAGACAATGAATAGCTTTACTTCTAACACAATGTTGGATTTGGTTAACGATGACCTTTTGTACGTTTTAGGAATAAATACTAAAGAGCAAAATTTTGCAAAATCGCGATTTTCAGCTATCTTTAGGCGTTTATAAGTTGGTGATACGTTTGAAATTAAGCGATCATATTGTAAAACCCTTAGAGTGTACACTTTGGGATGTGGTACTATGAATCTAAGTAAACTTTAAGATTGATAGACTTTTTGTAAATGGCCCTGGTTTGAAATAAATCAAGAGTTTTGGTTTGGTTAACTATTTTATTTTTGTTTATTCATTTTGACGATAACTACTTAAACGTTGCCAAAATCTTTCAAAAGTTTTCCGGTTTTGACTATTTGCAGACCCTTTAGGCGTTTATAGTTTTGTAATCTGTTTGAGAATTACCCATTATATTGTTAGAACCATAGAGAACATACATTGGGTTGCGATACGTGTGCTAAGAATTTAGTTACAGATTGATATACTTTTTAACTATAGGCTCTAAAGAGCCTGCCGCTAACCTAGGTCTATGTGTATATTCAACAAAGAACACTCTCCAACATAGAAGACGAGAATAGAATTTATGACAAAATCTCTGTTTCGTTGGACTAGTATTGCTGATCATTTAGTCTGCTTAAAAAATCAGTTTCTCTCCATCTTCTCTAGTTTTTGCTCAAAACACAAAAGAAGGCAGGAAAGTGACTCGTTAGTAGATCTTGCCTTATCGGTCATTTTTGAGATTTAAAGTGTCTATTTATCTATTATAATTTTTATCATGTAAAGCAAAACCCCCCAAAAATGACAAAAATCTTCATTAAAGGGCAATAATTCCAAGGAGACGTCGGACGATTTCCTCAATATTGTTAATTGTAGATATTGTCTTGCTGATCATTTTTGCATATTAAAGTTTCTATCTATCTGTTATAATTTTAAAGATATACATTTGTAAGGCAAAAACGCAAAAAAATGTATAAATCATCATCCAAGGGCAATAACTCTAATAAGGAGTCGGCTGACGATTTCGACAATTGAACTTATTTGTAGAACTTTTCTTGCTGATCATTTTTGAATTTAATGTTTCTCTGTATCTTTTATAGTTTTCAAGATAATAGGCAAAAATGAAATAAAAATGGTAAAATTTGTCATTTAAGGGCAATAACTCCTATAAGAAGTCGCCTGACAATCTTGACATGTATGGACAACAGAGCTCAACATTCTGAACATTTTTGCTCATGTCAGATTTTCTCTATTCATAACGGTTTACGAAATAATAGACAAAACTTGCATTTCTATCCTATGTTCTATTTTAGTCATCGGACACATTTTTCAAACTAGATACCCCAATAATGATTGTGGCCAAGTTAGTTTAAATTTGGCCAAGTAGTTTTAGAGGAGAAGATTTTTATAAAGGTTAACGGACGACGACGGACGACGGACGCGACAGACGACGGACGACGGACGCGACAGACGACGACGACGACGGACGCGACAGACGACGACAACGACGGACGCCAAGTGATGAGAAAAGCTCACTTTGCCCATTGGTGAGCTTAAAATGGCCATGGTGTGAATAAAATTCAGGAGGAAATTGGCCATTAGTCTTCCTTTTTAAAATTATTTACAATTATTTAATGCGTTCTTTTTGTACAGTAGATAAGTGTTTCATGTAAGAACATCACGACAGCAAATATAGATGGAAGCGTCTTAGCTTAATATGTATCTAGGACAAGTTTAAACATCAGTGCAGATCAACTAAGATTGAGTTGATGAGAGTAAATGCGATTACTTAGTATATAAGTAAATTTAAAATGGAGTAAAAGAACGACAATAAAAATAGTAAAACTGTTGTGTTTTAACTAGTTTGGCTAACGGTAAGAACTAGAATTGTGTTTTTTGTTGTACATGTTCTGATTTTGTGTCATATATGGATACCCTATATTCTTCCTTTCTATCATGGAGGTTTAAAGTCATTGTGAGAAAAACGTCGTTAAAATGAACGTAACGTTAAATAATGCATATGCTTTATTGGAGTTAATTTTGTACTAGATTTAAAGTTTAAGTATGCTATAAGCTTTACAGATGAAATATAGTTTAAAGTCTTTTCATTTAACGTAAAATTAATCATATTCAGCTACTTGACGGTTGATATTCTGTACGTATTGGCTTTTTAAAGCACTTTTTCCAGTGTTCTTTTCACAAGTAAATTGTGTATGACATATTCCCTTGGTGCAGCCTGGAGTCAAATTACAATGTATAGTAACCCCTCTTCATCAGGTACGAGGTATTTTAATCAAATTATAAATACTAGTATGTATACAATGTGCGTCTAACTCCCAGTTTGCCATGCACCACCGTCCCTTGGTGGCTTTTGCAGTTAAATTACATATCCAATAAATTGTAAATATAAACAAAATGCTCAGCGGGGCACAGAATGATACGACCGCAGATGTCGAACCATGAACAGTTAGGGCTAGTATGGACACTAAATTCAAGCTTGTTACAGCTCTGAATTTGAATTTTGATTAAATATTTGACACAGCATAGGTTTTTAACACAGAATAAATGTGGTCAAATACCTGAAACATTTATAAATTGGACTTTTATAAAATGAGGAGATGATTTATAACTGCCACTGAGACAACTATCCACCAAGGTTCAAATAAAGTTGATGTAAGCAATTAAAGGTAACAGTAAGGCCTTCAACAATGAGAAAAAACACTATACCAAATAGTAGGCTATAAAAGGTCCCAATATGAAACAATTCGGTTGAGAAAACTAACGGCCTAAGATTAAACAAAACAATTAACGAAAAACAAATATGACAGACAAGAACCAACGACAACCACTGTACTACAGGCTCTTTACTTGAGACAGGTACGTACAGAATGTGTCCAATATCCAAAATCTAAATACATGTGTACAAGGTTAGATTCAGCACCAAGAATTTAATCCACTAGTATTTATCAATGGACAAAAACAGCTAAGTTTGTCAAAGGGTTAGGTTCATAAAAGAATTATATATAAATTAATTTATATAGAATAAAACAAACCTACCACCAAGTTCTTAAAAATATTTACAAAAGAAATAAAAAAAATAACAATTCACAAAATATCACTCATCATTAATACAATATCTTTTAAAAATATCCATAAAACTTACCTTTAATTATTTTTAAAACGATCTATTATTAAATAGAAAATTTCAAACTATATTTATACATAATTTCTTCTATAAAATTAAAATTTAATGCGGTATCTATTTTGAACTGTGAATCTACTTACACTTTCTATCAACTGTGCAATACAACTCTGAATTTCGATAGTGATTAAATATTAGACATGTCATAGGTTTCTGACACAGAATGAATGTGGTCTATGAACTTAAATCAAAGTACTGAAGTACTGAACATCGGATGACCGCAAATTCTGGTGGATGGTCACAGCACTAGTCTCAGAAAAAAATCAAATCTCTATACCTGAAAGTAAGGTTGAGGTACATAGATATATTTTTTCTGAGACAAGTTAGTGTATGATGGATGATGAATGAATGACAGGAAATTCAAGCTCACCATAATAACTGTTATATTGTAGTGATATAATCATTTGTTATCTGTATACTCTGGTTTGGTGTTATATATTATATCAATATTTGTAAAACAGTTATATTCTTAGTATAATTTTCATCCATTTGTATATCATTCTATTCTACTATTCTAATGATAGTGCAGTGCAAGTGCATGGTGGACACTCTTCTGTAATAATTAGTTTTTCTAATAGATTAGATTTGAGTAGGCATTCATATTTTCCCATGTTTGTTGCAAAACGTTCTTTACATAATTATTCTTTCGCATACGTTAACACAAATTTTCGGTATTCTTGATTTTTTATTGATATTATCAGATTATTACATGATGGCATTTTTCATATTAGATGTATTATAAGCCCAAGGTTCAATATCAGCCCAAGAGCCGAAGGCTAGAGGGCTGATATTGACCGAGGGCTGATAATACATCTGATATGCCATGTTATGATCTTTTTATCATATGCTTCAACAATGGAGAAAAATAATAGTTTAATATATTGATACGTTTTCGTGGTTCTCACGTAGAAGTTCAAAAAGTGAAAAATTTACGGACTCCAAATGTAGTACATCCGATATGAAATCTTTCTATCATATGCCTCAACAGAGGAAAAGAACAACAGCATGATATATTTTATATTGACGATAAAAAAAACAAAAACAAAAAACAACAAAACATACATGTAATGAACACTGTTTGGAAAAGTTAACATTTGTAAAGTAACTTTCTAAATTATGCTGGAAACTTTAAAAATGCATTTATTGTATCATTTTATTAATTTTTTTCATTTTACATAATATGTTATAATTATATTGTATCGTAATAAATGTTTAGTACCCGACTTTCATTGTTATGTTTTCACTGAAAAATGTACCATTCAGGTGTATTTGCCGGAATTTGCCGAGTATCACCGGAATGCCATGTTACGGAAAGGCATGTGATAATAGTTGAAGCATGTGATAAATTTTTCATATCAGCCCGCTAAACACCATTTCGGAAAAATATGGAATTCACGTAAATTTAATGCTATTATCATACTGTAAAAACAATATGTTATTTGCTCTAAGTATATGATAATACATATAGATTATAAAATGGCATTTTCCATATCAGACCCCTTATCAGCAATAGGTCATGATATCAGTCCGAGAGCCGATAGGCTCGAGGGATGATTTTGACCATGGGCTGATAAGGGGTCTGATATGAAAAATGACATGTTATGTTCTTTTTATCATATACTTCAGCAGAAGCCATACAGATCAGAAAACCTTTTAAAAATTTTATAAAATTCATTTATTGTATTATTTGTTTTTCATTTTGTTAATATAAAAGTTTTCCTGTTTCTAAATATTCGTTCTTTTATTCTACTTAGTTATGTTTTTCACTAAAATGTACCACTGAGGTTTTATTTTCCGGAATTTACAGAATGACGTCGAAATGCTTTGCAATAACGTTAAAGAAAGACATGCGATAAAAACCGAAAGCAGTTGATATAAACCGGAAGCAGTTGATATATACCAGAAACAGTTATTAACGAAAGTCATATCACACAGCTAAGACAATTCGCCATTTCAGAATCTAATGCATTCTGGGTAATATTTTCAAAAGCGTACACCAAAATGTTATGATTGGTTTAAAACGTCATAAACAAAGGAAATTGAACCAATGACGTAACGTTATCTTCTTTTGGTGTACGAACAATGAGATTACCCATAGTCCTTTAGATTCTGAAAAGGCCAATTCTTCAAATTAAATGAATAAATATTTTAGTATGACGTCCATTATCACTGAACTAGTATATATATTTGTTTAGGGGCCAGCTTAAGGACGCCTCCGGGTGCGGAATTTCTCGCTGCATTGAAGATCTATTGGTGACCTTCTGTTGTTGTCTGTTCTGTGGTCGGGTTGTTGTCTTTTGACACATTCCCATTTCCATTCTCAATTTTACGTACAAATAAGTTTTATCAAGGGAACAATTATACTATTATTTTCTACAAGTATATGATAAATATATTTCTCACGACAAAACAATTTCATTGATCTATGTTCTTAAAATTTTTTCATGAATATTTATTGATGAAATTAGTATATAACAAGCGATAAGGAGTGATATTTTGCACTCGATGATATCCGCGTAATTATACGAAATACGTTCGGTTATCAGTCAAAAACGCAATTCATGTGGGTAGAAATGTCTGTGGCAACATAACACCGGAATGCCCTCACGGTCATCCGCTGTAAACAATGAAATTGGATATTTACCTATCATGATCCAATATCCAACATATATGCGTAGATTAAGTAATCAAAGACCCTTGATTTCAATTTTTTTAAATCAAACTAAAATTGATTATGAACGCTTTGGACCTTAATGTGGACCAATTTGAAAACCGGGCCTAAAATAAAAATCTAAATACACGGTTAGATTCACCAAAGCATAGAACCATAATAGTCTATTTTATTTGTTAAAATCAAGCAAAGTTTAATTTTGGACCCTTTGGACCTTCGTGTGGACCAAATTGAAAACGGACCACAAAATAAGAATCTATAAATACACGGTAAGATTCTGCATATAAAAACCCCAAGAATTCAAGACTATGAATTAAACCCCATTGAATTGGTCAAGATATGAGCAACGTATGTAAAGTATAAGAAAAGTATTGTTTTAAAGCCCTTTTTCCTAAAACGGTTCATTTTAGACTTATACTGAAGTTATTGTCAGTAAACCAGAAAATCCTAGTTTTTTTTTCACGATGTTTTGGTCCGTAATTCTTGAACGTATTAGACCATAACCCCAAAATCAGTCTCAACATTCCTTATGAAGTATGGAACCTTGTGGTACAAATTCATTGAGATCCATACACTTATAATTAAGTTATTGTCCTGAAACAAGAAAAATGTTTTTTTCCCTTAATTCCTAAAAGTTTGGACAATTAACCTTCAAATCCATTCCAACCTTCCTTATGTAGTATGAAACTTTGTGGTACAATTTCATAAAGATCCATACACTTACATGTATACTCCAGTTATTGTTTGGAAACCAAATGTCTTCGGAAGACGACGACAAACGTCATACCATTATACGACCACAGAATCACTCTTTATGCAAGGTTGTGCATGAGATGGTAATGAAGGATGGCTTTTAATGTCCAGTGGCAAATTAAATGCATATTCAGGACGAGAACATGTTATTGTAATATGAATTATTAACCCTGCTTTGGATTATACCGACACACTGAGCGTGACGTGCTACTTGGCGATGTTATAGTTCGCAGGAAGACATGTTATCCTACGCGGATTCAATATTTTGACTCCGAGCCGACAAGTCTCTGCTTTTACTTATTAATGCCGCGTGCTTGTAGAGAAGTAGCAAAAAACAATTCTAAAAACTTTGGTTTGACCAGACCGAAATTCCCATAACCTCCGCAATTTCATACACATCTTCACATTACAGTTTGCAACACTATGCAATGTCATTGGGTTCCAAAAAACGTTTAGAAAACTATGTCAATGTGCTTTCCCATAGGGTTTTATGCAGAACAATTATCGAAAATCTATTTGTCAAAATCAAACTCTTAACTGAACAAAATGACTGTATCATAGTTGTAGTTATTGCATAAATACTGTCTTAATTTTAATATCTGTTTTGTTTTTACCTTCTTAATTTCTCGATCATTTATACCGAAGTAACTATTAACCAATGTTTTACGTGGTTTCATGTGAAAGACAACTCTGTTCTAATGAACTGATTTTTACACCACCCAGGTATGAGTTGGGGAATATCACTCGAATATATAAGGCTGGCCTGTTTGAAGTCAGGAGCCTTTAATTCTGTTGTTGTCGTCGGTAGCTGTATGCATATTGATTTTCTTCTTCAATAATCGTTAATCATAAAGGGCCACCATTAATAAAATTATATTATATATACGGGAAGTAGTGGGGATAGACAGGTTTTGAAAAAGAAAAGTCTAACCTGGTGTAAATAAAAAAAAAAACAGGCACAAGAATATGAAAGAAGAGTGACGCTACAGTACCAACAGGTGAAATGTACTGTTGTCTGTCCCCTCCTAACCCTCCTGGTAAAAATTAAACCAGAAAAGTGCTTTGGACGCAATAAATTATGCTGATATTGACCGAGGGCTGATAATACATCTGATATGCCATGTTATGATCTTTTATCATATGCTTCAACAATGGAGAAAATAATAGTTTAATATATTGATACGTTTTCGTGGTTCTCACGTAGAAGTTCAAAAAGTGAAAAATTTACGGACTCCAAATGTAGTACATCCGATATGAAATCTTTCTATCATATGCCTCAACAGAGGAAAAGAACAACAGCATGATATATTTTATATTGACGATAAAAAAAAAAAAAACAAAAAACAACAAAACATACATGTAATGAACACTGTTTGGAAAAGTTAACATTTGTAAAGTAACTTTCTAAATTATGCTGGAAACTTTAAAAATGCATTTATTGTATCATTTTATTAATTTTTTTCATTTTACATAATATGTTATAATTATATTGTATCGTAATAAATGTTTAGTACCCGACTTTCATTGTTATGTTTTCACTGAAAAATGTACCATTCAGGTGTATTTGCCGGAATTTGCCGAGTATCACCGGAATGCCATGTTACGGAAAGGCATGTGATAATAGTTGAAGCATGTGATAAATTTTTAATATCAGCCCGCTAAACACCATTTCGGAAAAATATGGAATTCACGTAAATTTAATGCTATTATCATACTGTAAAACTATATGTTATTTGCTCTAAGTATATGATAATACATATAGATTATAAATGGCATTTTCCATATCAGACCCCTTATCAACAATAGGTCATGATATCAGTCCGAGAGCCGTAAGGCTCGAGAGATGATTTGACCATGGGCTGATAAGGGTCTGATATGAAAATGACATGTTATGTTCTTTTATCATATACTTCAGCAGAAGCCATACAGATCAGAAAACCTTTTAAAACTTTATAAAATTCATTTATTGTATTATTTGTTTTCATTTTTTAATATAAAAGTTTTCCTGTTTCTAAATATTCGTTCTTTTATTCTACTTAGTTATGTTTTTCACTAAAATGTACCACTGAGATTTTATTTTCCGGAATTTACAGAATGACGTCGAAATGCTTTGCAATAACGTTAAAGAAAGACATGCGATAAAAACCGAAAGCAGTTGATATAAACCGGAAGCAGTTGATATATACCAGAAACAGTTATTAACGAAAGTCATATCACACAGCTAAGACAATTCGCCATTTCAGAATCTAATGCATTCTGGGTAATATTTTCAAAAGCGTACACCAAAATGTTATGATTGGTTTAAAACGTCATAAACAAAGGAAATTGAACCAATGACGTAACGTTATCTTCTTTTGGTGTACGAACAATGAGATTACCCATAGTCCTTTAGATTCTGAAAAGGCCAATTCTTCAAATTAAATGAATAAATATTTTAGTATGACGTCCATTATCACTGAACTAGTATATATATTTGTTTAGGGGCCAGCTTAAGGACGCCTCCGGGTGCGGGAATTTCTCGCTGCATTGAAGATCTATTGGTGACCTTCTGTTGTTGTCTGTTCTGTGGTCGGGTTGTTGTCTTTTGACACATTCCCATTTCCATTCTCAATTTTACGTACAAATAAGTTTTATCAAGGGAACAATTATACTATTATTTTCTACAAGTATATGATAAATATATTTCTCACGACAAAACAATTTCATTGATCTATGTTCTTAAAATTTTTTCATGAATATTTATTGATGAAATTAGTATATAACAAGCGATAAGGAGTGATATTTTGCACTCGATGATATCCGCGTAATTATACGAAATACGTTCGGTTATCAGTCAAAAACGCAATTCATGTGGGTAGAAATGTCTGTGGCAACATAACACCGGAATGCCCTCACGGTCATCCGCTGTAAAAAATGAAATTGGATATTTACCTATCATGATCCAATATCCAACATATATGCGTAGATTAAGTAATCAAAAGACCCCTTGATTTCAATTTTTTTTTAAATCAAACTAAAATTGATTATGAACGCTTTGGACCTTAATGTGGACCAATTTGAAAACCGGGCCTAAAATCAAAAATCTAAATACACGGTTAGATTCACCAAAGCATAGAACCATAATAGTCTATTTTATTTGTTAAAATCAAGCAAAGTTTAATTTTGGACCCTTTGGACCTTCATGTGGACCAAATTGAAAACGGACCACAAAATAAGAATCTATAAATACACGGTAAGATTCTGCATATAAAAAACCCAAGAATTCAAGACTATGAATTAAACCCCATTGAATTGGTCAAGATATGAGCAACGTATGTAAAGTATAAGAAAAGTATTGTTTTAAAGCCTTTTTCCTAAAACGGTTCATTTTAGACTTATACTGAAGTTATTGTCAGTAAACCAGAAAATCCTAGTTTTTTTCACGATGTTTTGGTCCGTAATTCTTGAACGTATTAGACCATAACCCCAAAATCAGTCTCAACATTCCTTATGAAGTATGGAACCTTGTGGTACAAATTCATTGCGATCCATACACTTATAATTAAGTTATTGTCCTGAAACAAGAAAAATGTTTTTTTCCCCCTTAATTCCTAAAAAGTTTGGACAATTAACCCTCAAATCCATTCCAACCTTCCTTATGTAGTATGAAACTTTTTGGTACAATTTCATAAAGATCCATACACTTACATGTATACTCCAGTTATTGTTTGGAAACCAAATGTCTTCGGAAGACGACGACAAACGTCATACCATTATACGACCGCAGAATCACTCTTTATGCAAGGTTGTGCATGAGATGGTAATGAAGGATGGCTTTTAATGTCCAGTGGCAAATTAAATGCATATTCAGGACGAGAACATGTTATTGTAATATGAATTATTAACCCTGCTTTGGATTATACCGACACACTGAGCGTGACGTGCTACTTGGCGATGTTATAGTTCGCAGGAAGACATGTTATCCTACGCGGATTCAATATTTTGACTCCGAGCCGACAAGTCTCTGCTTTTACTTATTAATGCCGCGTGCTTGTAGAGAAGCAGCAAAAAACAATTCTAAAAACTTTGGTTTGACCAGACCGAAATTCCATAACCTCCGCAATTTCATACACATCTTCACATTACAGTTTGCAACACTATGCAATGTCATTGGGTTCCAAAAACGTTTAGAAAACTATGTCAATGTGCTTTCCCATAGGGTTTTATGCAGAACAATTATCGGAAATTTATTTGTCAAAATCAAACTCTTAACTGAACAAAATGACTGTATCCAAGTTGTAGTTATTGCATGAATACTGTCTTAATTTTAATATTTGTTTTGTTTTACCTTCTTAATTTCTCGATCATTTATACCGAAGTAACTATTAACCAATGTTTTACGTTGTTTCATGTGAAAGACAACTCTGTTCTAATGAACTGATTTTACACCACCCAGGTATGAGTTGGGGAATATCACTCGAATATATAGGGCTGGCCTGTTTGAAGTCAGGAGCCTTTAATTCTGTTGTTGTCGTCGGTAGCTGTATGCATATTGATTTTCTTCTTCAATAATCGTTAATCATAAAGGGCCACCATTAATAAAATTATATTATATATACGGGGAAGTAGTGGGGATAGACAGGTTTTGAAAAGAAAAGTCTAACCTGGTGTAAATAAAAAAAAAAACAGGCACAAGAATATGAAAGAAGAGTGACGCTACAGTACCAACAGGTGAAATGTACTGTTGTCTGTCCCCCTCCTAACCCTCCTGGTAAAAATTAAACCAGAAAAGTGCTTTGGACGCAATAAATTAATAATTTTTTTCCATTTTGTCACCAGGAGCAAAAGAAGTTAAGTAACCATATGCTAGCAAATTATTGAAGCTCACGTCTTAATTGATAGTCATAAAAATAAAGAGAAAACGTATGGTTACCAATAACAATCTACTGGAGACAGAAAACGTTGGTATAGGCAACTATTATAATGGTCTGGATTGGGGTTTCTTTAATGTTTTAGGCCATTTTTCTCTAATCATTATACTTTTTGCCAATTATTCTCTATTCTTTATATTCTAACACCGCATTATTCTCTTTTGTTTAATTTTTGGTCCATTTTCTTTATTCTTTATATTTTTTGCCCATTATTCTCTATTCCGTAACCAACCCGTGCACAATCTCTAGTATAGGTCACCATACAGCCTTCACAAAGGAGTAAAAGTCATCACGAATAGGCCCGAATGGCAAAATGATTGAATACTAATCACATTTTGTATTGTGAACTTTCGGTATTTGTTTTCAATCAAACGATCTAAATAAAAAAAAAAAAAAAAAAAAACAGATTATCGTCGTGAATGTTCGTGTAACAGCACTAATACTGACAGATGGACCTAGGTCATCAGTTTTAATCATCTTAGATTACTAACCTTTACAACTTAAAAGTAAAAATCACGCATCCTTATTGTTCAGATTGATAAAGTTTTTCCATTCGTCGACATTATCTCCGATTTAAATACTATTGATCTGATAACCGCTGTGCATACTTTAACGAAAGGGCTAGTTTTCTTATCAGATAAGTAGTAACCTCCCTTTTTAATTTGATGTTGTAATCAATCGTTTTATTTTTACCATCTTTATATAATATTTCATTGTATTATTTAAATTTGTGATTCATTTGATATTTAAATATAATAATTTTATATTTTATTATAGATAAAAACAAGGAAATTTGAAAGTCTTTGATTCATTAATCACCTTAGTTCAAATCATAAGTCAGGCGGTCTATTCTAACTACATTAAGTAGTAAATACACAGGGTATCAATGGCTAAATAAAAGGAAAGAAAAACATTGTACAACGTAAAACGAGAATTAAATAGAGCAAAATACAGAAATTGAATCTAAATGTAGATGCTTTAGTTGTTTAGTGAAATGAAAACGAAAACGAAAACACTTTTGATTTTCATTTTGGTTTTGAAAATCAAAACGAAAAATGAAAACACTTTCGTTTTTCATTTTGGTTTTGAGAAATCAAAACGAAAATGAAAACACTTTCGTTTTCGTTTTTGTTTTGATATTTCAAAACGAAAACGAATGTACGCAAATATACACGGACCCTCTTCAGTGATGTTAGGAATCGAATCGGTATTTGGAAGGCCATATAATTTACCTCAATTTAGGATAGACTTTTGAATTTTGAAGAGTCGAAATAGGATAAATGGATCGTATAAACCCGAAGGAAAATATAATACAAGCCCATACGAAAAATATAAACAAGTCTAAATTGAAAACAACGTTCAAACCTATGATTGCGTTGGATAAAACCGCAATTTTATACGTGTGCATGCAAAAAATTCTTGGTAGAGGGTCTAAATACAGCACAAACAACATTTTCAAAAGACCAAAAAGTGAAAAGTATATTTTAACAAAACGCATTTGACAAACAGGTCGAACAACTGATGTTCTTAAACCTTGCTGACTGCCATTGGCGATTGCCAAATAAGCGTATCACCAGATGTAAAAATGGATCTTAATTATTAATTTAATACCAAACAGAAAACAATAAACTTGCGGAAAAGATGGTATACCGCAAACTTGTGGTGCAGAAATTTGTACACCATATCCGGATTTCGACAATTAATGTCTCTTCAGTGATGTTAGGAATCGAAACGGTATTTGGAAGGCCATATAATTTACCTCAATTTAGGATAGACTCTTGAATTTTGAAGAGTCGAAATAGGATGAACGGATCATATAAACCCGAAGGCAAATATAATACAAGCCCAAATATATATATAAATTACTACCACAGATAATGGTAACTGAATATAGGATTAAAACAATTTGGAAATCACCGTGGGAACACAGGTGATGGATTGAAACCGTTACATTGTTCATCTGTTTTTTGAAGTAGCGATTTCTGCTTATCATAGATGAAGTAAATTCAAAGTCTTTGCCGGAAAGTTTGAATACATCGATCTGACTTCTTCACCTGTCCTGTCTGTCCAAATGACCAAATACATATAGGTGTTCAGAAATTGACAACTGAAACATCACCTGAAATTATAAAATTAACCAAAGCAGTATCTAATTCTTAAACATTGTATTTGCAACAAATAGACATTTCTTGGAGGGAGGGAGGGTTTTCGACTTAAACTTTCTGGTGAATATATGCAGCCTCTCCTGTTGTATCCGAATTCAAAATGGATCGTTACGGCAGATTGTATGGTTCAGTAACCACCAATGAAATTAAAGTTTTCTTAAACTCACTAATAACTATAACCAACACAATGCCGGTATGGTACAGCGCACCGTGATAATTGAATTTAAGTACAGGACTTAAATTCTATTATCCCAGATGCGTATTAAGACCAAACAACAAATTGGCAGTATTTGGCCACAGCCTTTAATGCTATTATTATTCTCAAAATTTATACATATTATATATACTGATTCAATATATGTTGTTACCGCAGATTGCTGGAAACCGAACTATCACTGATATTTAATTAAACATAACACCATAAATGATGCTACAGTCCTTGGATGGTGTAAACTTCCCACTAACACCATACACAATTCACCATACACCATTACACCATACACCCTGTGCCATTACACCATACACGTTACACTTTTGCACCATACACCTTACACATTACACCATAATGTAATTTAATTTCAAAGGAAGCTTGCGACTACAAAATTATTTATTTATTTTAAAAAACGAATTTTGATTACAATATTGTAAATTAATGTATAAAATTAAAAATCAGTTCTTATCAATATTTTGCATAGTTTTAAATGTCGTACACCATTCATTCACACCATTCCCGATCGCACGTTACACCATTACACCATTCCCCTTACACCTTACACCATAGCACCATACACCTTCTACCATTGCACCATATGCCATACACCATTACACCATACATGTTTTTTGTATTTTTGTCCATCTGATGAGTTAAGCCTTTTTCAACTGATTTTTATAGTTCGTTCTTATGTTGTACTGTTATATCACTGTCCCAGGTTAGGGGGAGGGTTGGGATCCCGCTAACATGTTTTACCCCGCCACATTATGTATGTATGTGCCTGTCCCAAGTCAGGAGCCTGTAATTCAGTGGTTGTCGTTTGTTTATGTGTTACATATTTGTTTTCGTTCATTTTTTGTACATATATAAGGCCGTTAGTTTTCTCGTTTGAATTGTTTTACATTGTCATTTCGGGGCCTTTTATAGCTGACTATGCGGTATGGGCTTTGCTCATTGTTGAAGGCCGTACGGTGACCTATAGTTGTTAATTTCTGTGTCATTTTGGTCTCTTGTGGACAGTTGTCTCATTGGCAATCATACCACATCTTCTTTTTTATATACACCATCCAAGGGCTGTAACTGAAAATATGAGTTTACTCGCAGATCGCTGATTATGGCAACCGTACTGTCACATATATATATATTTATATATAAATTACTAACACAGATAGTAACTGAAGTTAGGATTAAAACAATTTGGAAATCACCGTGGGAACACAGGTGATGGATCGAAACCCGTACATCTGTAGTAAATGATCCTATTTATAAAACAAAATGTTTTTTGATGCAGCGAATTTTGCCTGACAGTGAACCGGAACATGGGTTTCACTGTCAACCGCCATAATTTGGAGGTTCGCTGCCAAGCTGTGAGCGAAATACATTCACCAATAATTAAAGCAAACTTCAATTTAACATTAAGAAAAGTGCTAACTGGAAAAAATGTAAAATATTGTTATATACATATACATACAAACTAGATGAATCATACAAGTTATGCTGGATCACGTTCGCATTTATATTTACTATAACGTCTATTGGATTGAATTTTCAGACATTCATATTTTCCGGAAATGAATCTGGACTTATCCGTATGTTCACTGGCGTTTACTTTCTCTTCCTCGCCTTTCAATTACAAATGGATGCCACGACAAAATTGCTCCTGTGGATATTGTGACAAATCACCGTCAAGTACGTTTCAAATCGATTATAAACTGTTAAATATATATTCCGTTAATTCCGTTAACTTGAATTACACGTTTATTCAACAAATACGAACTGTAATTGTTTATTTCTTTGAATTGAACTGCAAATTCTACTTTCGATTTTGACTTGATATTAATATTGCATTGAACGTTCTTATATTTCTTTCGTACATATTGTAAATTATTGTATTTTTATTTCTTTCAGTTTACCAAACAATACACACTCTGTAAAAACTCCTGTATCCCTTCTGGTGGAATTATAATCTACAATCTTCACACACAAGTTGTTATTTTTATATTTATAATTTGCCGAGATTGCGATTCAGTCACATGGCTAGACTAGCTGAGTCAGACTCAGCATAGTAAATTGACGACAACCTGTCTTTACATATCCAGACAAGGAACGACAACGAAGCAACGTACGTACTGTTATACTGACAGTGCGCAACACAACCTGTGTGTACTAGGCAGCAAACCAACAACGTTGAGTCATCATGGATCCGAGTTCCGTGGAACAGCAAGAAGAGGTTCAGCCCCCAGAGGGAGATGTCCCTGAACTAGTAGAAAATCCGTCTAATACCACACATTCAGATGAAAATCCCGAGACTAGGCGAGTACGTGACCTCACGGAAAAGGTAAAGGAGCTTTCACAGAAAAACGTGACAAGTTCTGTCAGGAACTAGAGGCCCTCTTGACAGATATAGAATCCCAGTTATTGGAAGTCACCACGCCTCCTAACGAGCTCCAGCAACTCCTAACAGCCCAGGACAAACTTGTTAAAGCCTGTACTAATTATCGTAGGCTCACAGATGAATACCTGAACTTTCTGAAAAGGACCAGAACATTGGACACTGAAAAAGACATAGATTCATGTAATCTCTCATTAGACATCCGTCTGTCCAAAGTGGACCTGGCCATAGAAACTTTACACGAACATCACCTTGCCCTGACAAAGGCTAAATCCACAAAAACGAAGACATCCAAGGGGAAAAATCCTCCCACAGCGGAAACTCCAACGTCTCCGACATGTCAAGCCTAGCACGGAGAAAGCGTGCCAAAGCAGAGGCTGCTAAGTCTAAAATAGCATTTGCCGAAAAACATGCCCTGATCATTAAACAGGAGGCCTTATTAGAGGAACAAGCTCTGTTTAGACAAACGGAAGTCAAAGCTGAAATGGAACAGGAAGCCGCTAAAAGAAAAGCTGAAACAGAACAGGGGTAATACGCAGGAAAGCTCAACTGGAACAAGAGGCTGCGCGTGTAAGCCGGAAAAAACTGAACTTAAGGCCAATTTGAACCTTCTCGAAACACAGAGAGAGGCTGCAGCCGCAGAGGCCGAGGCTCGTGTCCTGGAGTCAACGACAGCCAAGCGTTGGACGATCTATCTGACGAGACAGCAGACCCGCTCCAACGGGTACAAGATTTCGTAAACAAACATCCTGTACCAACTACCATACAGGAAGTGACAGGCTCGACAGGCCCTCTAAATAAAAAAACAAACTCCTGTTAAGCTTGGTCATGAAGCACCTGAGTTCGTACCTTCCGTGGCATTGAACTTGCCGTCACAGACACCTGCAGTCTTGCCTTCACATGCTAAGTCACCAGAAGTTAATGTATTCCCAGATCTGGGAACAATAGCTGGCATAAGAAAACAGGGCGTTTCAGAAAAGATCCCTGTTGCATACCAAAAACAAGGCGTTATAAAAGAGATCCCTATTTCACACCAAAAAGAAGGCGTTATAGATGATGTACCTGCTGCACACCTGCAACCAATCAATCCTACATCAGAGATAACTAGATTTCTTCTACGTAAGAACCTGCTGTTCTCCCGGTTAACAAGCTTTAACGACCGGGCAGAATCCTTCCATTAATGGAAAGCAAGCTTTAAAAACGTGACAAACGAGTTACAAGTTTCTGACTCGGAACAGATTGATCTTCTGATCAAGTGGTTCGGTCCAGAGTCCGTTAAACATGCCATTAGCATAAGAGCGTCGAACGCCAATGATCCTACAAAAGGTATACAAAGATTATGGAAGAGGCTTGACGAGCGGTATGATGCTCCAGAAATGTTGGAGGCCTCTCTCACGAGTAAACTCGTCAATTTTCCAACATTGACAAATAAAGACAACGCACGTCTCTATGAACTGTCTGAAATTTTATCAGAAATAGAATATCACAAGGAAAATCCCAAGCTGGGATGCCTGTTGGCATATTTCGACTCACCGTCTGGAATAAACCCTATCATTGAAAAACTACCCTATGAACTTCAAGAAAAGTGGATAACTAGGGCATCTAGATATAAATCGAACCACGATGTTGCCTTTCCGCCTTTTACGGAGCTATCTGCAGTCATCAGTGAAATAAGCAAAATTAAAAATGATCCTGGGTTCATCTTTGGGTCAAAAATCACACCAAATACAAAAGGTGCTGCGCCAAAGTTCAAGTCTCACCCCAAGACTAAAGTTGGTGCTCATAAAACAGCGGTTGAGCAGCAATCTGGAGACGCCAGCAAACAAGGTCTTTGTATTTAACACAATACAAAGCATTCATTAAATGAATGTCGAGCGTTCAGAGCCAAGTCAATAAAGGAACGCAAAGGTCTTTTGAAACAAAACAATGTCTGTTACAAGTGTTGCGATTCCACCACACACAGAAGCCGGGAATGCACGCATAAGTTGTAAAGAATGTGGAAGTGAACAACATACTACCGCACTTCACATCACTAGACCACAGCAACCTGCAAGTTCTCAGTCTAGCCCGCCCAGGCAAGCCTACGGCGGGGAGCCAACAGAATCGGCTGAAACTAAGTCAACCTCAGTTAACTCTACATGTACTGAGATCTGCAAGGATATATATAGCGGGAAATCTTGTGCTAAAATACTACCTGTGAATGTTTATCACAAGGATAACCAGGACAAAGTTATCCAGATGTACGCCATCATTGATGACCAAAGCAACCGGTCACTAGCATCGCCTGAATTCTTCAATCTTTTCGACGTAAAAGATAAACCGGAGAACTATACCTTATCAACATGCTCCGGCAGAGTAGTCACTTCCGGGAAAAGAGGAAAAGGGTTTCGTCATGGAATCAATAAATGGTAATGACAAATTTGACCTGCCTGTACTGATAGAATGTGATCATATTCCCAACAATAGGGACGAAATACCTACTCCTGAAGTCACAATGCATCACCCTCATTTAAAAAAACTCAGAGGTAGCATTCAACCAATAGAGGAAAATTGCCAAATTCTTCTCTTAATTGGCAGAGACCTTATACAGGCACACCACGTCCTTGACCAGCGCATAGGACCACCCAGAACTCCATATGCACAACAATTGAAACTGGGTTGGGTAGTGATAGGAGAGACTTGCATTAACAAGCAGCACGTGCCCATTGAATTAAACGTCAAAATAACCAACATTTTACCTACAGGACAACCGTCAACATTTCAACCATGCACAAGCAAGTTTAACATCCGGGAAAATTACACAGACCCTGTAAAGAAAGATTTACAATCGCCACTCTTTGAAAAAACAAGGGACGATGATAAGCTTGGAATGTCATATGAAGACAAAATGTTCATGAAGCAGATGGACAACGAATTTGTGAGGGACTCGGAAGGAAGTTGGGTAGCACCGTTACCGTTCCGAGTGCCAAGACAGCCTTTGCCAGGCAACAGACCACAAGCTCTCCATCGTGCTGATATGTTAGACGCCAGTTTGAATAGAAATCCAGTAAAGCGGTAACACTTTCTTACACTATGAGTAAGATCCTAGACAATAATCATGCAGAGCTCGCTCCACCGTTGGACGACCATGAAGAGTGCTGGTATTTACCATTGTACGGTGTTTATCACCCGAAGAAACCCGATCAGATTTGGAGTGTGTTCGATTCATCCGCCAAATGTAACGGAGTATCACTTAACAGCGTCCTGTTGACAGGTCCAGACTTAACCAATGATCTCTTGGGAGTACTGTTGCGTTTCAGGAAAGAAATGGTCGCAGTAACTGCAGACGTTCAACATATGTTTCACTGTTTTGTAGTCAGAAAAGACCACCGAAATTATCTGAGATTTGTATGGCATAAAGACAACGACCTACAAGAGAACCTTGTCGAATACCACATGAGAGTTCATGTTTTCGGAAATAGTCCGTCACCTGCCGTTGCTACGCTTGGACTCAGAAAAGCAGCTCAGGCATCAGAACAAGAATTCGGCAGTCACGTGACTAGCTTTGTTACAAGAGACTTCTATGTCGACGACGGTCTTACGTCTTGTCCTACAAAAGAGGAAGCTGTTAAGCTCATGAAGGACACACAACAAGCTTTAGCTAAATATGGAAACTTAAGGCTTCACAAGTTCGCCTCTAATTGTGCGGAAGTTATGTCTGCGTTTCATGCCAGTGATTTGGCTTCAAATCTAAAGAATCTAGACTTAGAATCCGACAGCAAACCCCTACAACGTAGTCTTGGACTCAGCTTGGAAGTAAACACTGACAACTTCTTATTTCAATTATCACCAGAAAACAAACCGATCACTCGGAGAGGAATTTTATCAAAGATTAACAGTCTCTACGATCCTCTTGGATTTTTGGCTCCGGTGATTATACAAGGGAAACTCCTAATAAGGAAAATAGTATCAGAAACCGTCGATTGGGACCAACCTCTCTCTGATGATACAGCAGCTGAGTGGAAATCTTGGAGAGATACTCTAATTGCTATCGAAACATTGCGCATTCCACGTACTTACGTGCCGTTACATGTCTTCTCTGATGCATCAGAAAGCCAGCTGTTGCATATCTACGCACGACCGACAGTAGTGGTGAACCAAACACAGGGTTCATTCTTGGGAAAGCTAAAGTTGCACCAACAAGTGGTCATACTATTCCCCGACTTGAACTATCTGCTGCTGTATTAGCAGTTGAGATCACACAAACCATCGTGGATAATTTAGATTTGCATATAGACACCGTGAAATTCTACACAGACAGTAAAGTGGTCTTAGGTTACATTAGTAACGAGACAAGAAGGTTCTTTATCTACGTCGCCAATACAGTAGAGAAAATACGGAAATTTAGCTCTCCAAGTCAATGGAGTTATGTACCAGCTAACCGTAATCCCGCAGATTCGGGAACAATGTCCGTACCAGCCCACGAAATTCATAGCAGTGAATGGTTATTGGGACCGAGACAACTTCTTTCCTCAGAACAGAAGAATTCTGAGGACATATATCAGCTAATAGATCCAGAGGAAGATGGAGAAATCCGTGCAACTGTTAATGTTGCAAAAACATTTGCCACACCTGGGCATAAAGGTATCGGAACTGATAGATTCAACCGATTCTCCAGCTGGACATCACTTGTGCGAGCGATAGCCTTTTTGAAACGTTTCTCCCGTTTACACGGGTCAAAACAGAAAGCATCAGTGACTTCTCTGGAAAGTTTTTCGAATGCCGATAATTTCATCTTAATATCTGCTCAACATGAAGTTTACGGAAATGAAATAGATTGCATTAAACGTCAGGAACAAATTCATAAGCGGAGCCCGATAGCTAACCTCAATCCGTTTTTGGATGAACGAGGACTATTACGAGTAGAAGGCCGTATTGCCAAATCTGACTTAAACCTCCGTGAAAAGAAACCATTGATCGTCCCTGGACGCCACCATATAGCGACATTATTAGTCCGACACTACCATGACAAGATAAAACATCAAGGTCGCCTTTTCACAGATGGAGCGATTCGATCCGCAGGATTCTGGATCGTCGGAGCAAAACGCTTGATCTCTTCTATTATTCACAAATGTGTGACATGCCGCAAACTAAGAGGAAAAACCGAGTGTCAAATCATGTCTTATTTGCCAGAGGACCGTCTTGAACCGTCGCCTCCGTTCACCAACGTTGGAATAGACACTTTTGGACCCTGGACAATTGTTTCACGAAGAACACGTGGTGGATACGCCAACTCAAAACGTTGGGCAATTCTTTTCACATGTAGTGACAAGAGCTGTTCACATCGAACTCATCGAGGAAATGAGCTCTTCAGCCTTCATAAACGCTGTCAGAAGATTCGCCGCTATAAGAGGACAAGTTAAGATTTTCCGATGTGACCGTGCAACGAACTTTATTGGCGCAATCGACGATTTAAAGATTGACTCAATCAACGTTGAAGATGGACCCTTCAAGAACTTTCTGTACAATTCTGGTACAACTTGGATCTTCAATCCGCCGCATTCGTCCCACATGGGTGGAGCCTGGGAGAGAGTGATTGGTATCACCAGGAGAATTCTTGATTCTATGCTTCTAAATACAGCTGGAAGAAGCCTAACGCATGACGTACTCAACACGCTAATGGCAGAAGTTTCAGCAATAGTGAACTCTAGACCTCTGGTACTGGTATCAACAGATCCAGAGAATCCGTTAATATTAACTCCGGCTATGTTATTGACACAGAAAACCGACTACATTTTCACTTTAGATCATCTTGGAGAATTCGACAAACGAGATCTATGTCTTGCCGAATCGAGACGAGTACAGGCTCTGGCCAGTGTTTTCTGGTCCCGTTGGAAGAAAGAGTACCTGCCGTTACTACAACAACGACGAACATGGACCGAAGATCGCCGTGATCTCATCGAAGGAGACATCATTCTTCTAAAGGACAAAAACCTTTGTAGTACCCAATGGCCCGTTGGAATTATAGTGATTTCATATAAAAGTTCCGACGAACATGTCCGAAAAGCAGAAGTGCGAGCAATCGTTAAAGGAAAAGCCACAACCTACACACGACCAATCGTGGACATGATTCTTCTCGTAGAGAACAACCCTGTGTAATTATATGTATATATATTTTGGATTTATATACTGACATTCACATGTGTTATATTTTATAAAATAATGATATCAGATAGATTTCAGACGGGGAGTATGCGAGATCACGCTCGCATTTATATTTACTATAACGTCTATTGGATTGAATTTTCAGACATTCATATTTTCCGGAAATGAATCTGGACTTATCCGTATGTTCACTGGCGTTTACTTTCTCTTCCTCGCCTTTCAATTACAAATGGATGCCACGACAAAATTGCTCCTGTGGATATTGTGACAAATCACCGTCAAGTACGTTTCAAATCGATTATAAACTGTTAAATATATATTCCGTTAATTCCGTTAACTTGAATTACACGTTTATTCAACAAATACGAACTGTAATTGTTATTTCTTTGAATTGAACTGCAAATTCTACTTTCGTTTTTGACTTGATATTAATATTGCATTGAACGTTCTTATATTTCTATCGTACATATTGTAAAATATTGTATTTTTATTTCTTTCAGTTTACCAAACAATACACACTCTGTTAAAACTCCTGTATCCCTTCTGGTGGAATTATTATCTACAATCTTCACACACAAGTTGTTATTTTTATAATTTGCCGAGATTGCGATTCAGTCACATGGTAGACTAGCTGAGTCAGGCTCAGTATACAAGTTGTGTCTTTGTTTACAATATTTATATTAAAGAGAGAAACTATCGTATTTTCAAACTTATGTTTGAGTAGAGGGAAATACATGACCAATGGTTTTAAGCATGAAAAACTCAATACGACCTTGAATCGTATTTATAAAAATATGATCTCCTATAACTGACAAATGCGTCCCCATCCGATTTAAACATGTTTTCGGTTCTGGAAATGTCTGGGTGGCGTATATAATAACCACCTGCTTCTAATATATAACTAGCGACTGCATTATTTACCCTGTATCTGCATTTTCCATTGCCTTAATATCAATATAATATCTCCATTTTAATCGAGCCAATTTGTGACCACACTATTTCTGTGTCAGGCAAGTCCTTTGAAATTAAGGTCATAACTTGTATCAAGTTATTTCTTAAATCTTAGTTTTTATATTTCCTAAATCATTAGCACCCACATGTTTGACTAAACATTTTGGGGGATCTTAATATCTTAAATTATTTTAAGGTGTCTTCTAAGCTGAGTTGCGACCATGCCAGATTTTCCTTGCCACCAAATTTCTGCTTTAATCTGTCGAGACACAGTTTAGTACCCCCAGGACGTTGCCTTGGGTCAATAAAGGCATTCTTCACTAATGAAGACCACATAATCCAAATCTTAGCAGGTTTATCTATACAACAGTTTTGACATTTAACAAATATTATATACGATTTAAAAACTAAAATTTGTAAACAATATAAAAAGATTTATGATCTGATGTAAGTTTTGTAAGCATTGGATTTCCAACGCCCTAGTTGCATGATTATGGCATCTGGCACACCTCCAATTGACAAACTTGTAGCAAAACCAATGCGAAATGAATGAGAACTATAGTGTTTATAATTTACCCCAAGTCTATCCAATGATTTTTTCAATACTGTTAGGAACTGATTAAGAGTTACTCCTGCGCCATTGCAGTGACAAAAAAGTGCTCCTGGTAAAGGAGGTCTATCAATGAGAAACGACTTAATCAACTTGCATGGGCAGGCCTCTGAATTCGGTTGGGATTGCAATGAAATTAAGGAACATCTACCCAACTGGTCAGGTTTTGAAGAAGGTACCCGTATTTTCAAGACTCTGCCAGATGACCACGACACATCAGAAAAAGAGATAACATGAGCCGACCTGCAATTACTAACCGCTACTTCCCCTATCCCCAAAAGACCGTGATAGGCGTATGAGAAGGCAGCCTTGAACAGCTTAACTTCATAATTAAAGTAACAAATAAAGGGCAAAATTTTAATTATTAACAGTAACAGTTCTTTGGTAATGGGTAATCTTGCATCCTTAACTTTTCGGCTTGGCCGTTTAATTCCCTCCAACATTTTCGATTTAAAATTTCTGGTGAATATATGCAGCCTTTCCTGTTGGATCCGAATTCAAAAAGGATCGTTACGTCAGATAGTATGGTTCAGTAGCCACCAATAAAATTAGAGTCTTCTTAAACTCACTAAGAACCAAACCAACATAATGGTACAGCGCACCGTGATAACTGAATTTAAATACAGGACTTAAATTATATTATTGTATTGTAGATTAAGCACACTTATTATATAGGGCAAACACATCGAAAGTCATTAATTGTTATTTTAATTAGACGTCGCTATTAATATAAAAAATAAGAATATTTAGCTCATCACTGTTGTTAAGACAGTGTTTAATTCAAAATGAAACTCTCCACCAGAGTCATAATAACGCAAACGTTAGCAATTATTAAACATCCTACGGCCTTAAACAATGATCTATTACATACAGCATAGCAAGCTTAAAAGGTCCCAACATGACACATGGGAAACAATTCAAATGAGAAAACGAACGACCTGATTTAAGAACAAATAATGCACGAACAACACATATTGATACACTGCAAAACACGATCATCACCGAACCACAACCTCCCGATTAAGTTTAGGTTTACATTTTCTGATGCAAAATCGTACCATAGCGAGTCTTGTTTAGCCAGGGCTTCCCATTTTAAGTAACAGGAAAACTGAACACGACTTCAGATATATAAATGCTCGTTGCATTTCATAGTACGGATGTCGAATGTTCTGTCGGTAAACCTAATTCTTATTTTCGACTTTGAGTTTGAGTGTCCCTTTGGTATATTTCGCCTCTCTTTTACACACATCGTTTCCCCATGCCAGTTTGTCAATGTACTCATGCAATTTATTTCTACCTATATTGCATAAAAAGAGGTTTTGGATTTCAGGTGTCGTGATCGTTCTTTCGATGAGTAACGTTAATTTATTGTTATTTTTTATTTCAATGAGTGATTACATCTCATATATTCTTATAAACGTGCGATTAAGGATACCACCAAAAGTAGGTTTGCTCAATATCTTGATCTTTTTCTCGATATTGACACAGATGGACGACTTCAAACAAGAATCTATGAAAAACTTGATGATTTCAACTTTCCAACTGTCCACTTCCCATTTCTCAGCAGTAGCATACCCTCTGCTCCATAGTATGCCGTTTACATATCTTAGTTTTAACTTTACGCTCATGCATGTTCCCACTATACGGAACTCATAAAGAGCGGTGTGCAGCTTAGACATGAATCGTTTCAACACATTTTTGAGAAAGAACGACTGAAATCAACACTACGATCACCGTCACAAATTGGTTGACCGATACGATGTGTTGGTATCTCACTAGGAACATTTTTCACGGTCTTAGATTTTTAGATACCAGTATAGTCGTCTGATCTGAAATTTTTTAATCGATTGAGTTCTATTCCCGATTGTGACACTTTAACTGAGTGTGAATTCGCATAGCGGGCGATGCATGCATGATAGGAGACCCTTGTCCTGTCGACCCATCCGGTCTAGCTCATTTTGAACTTCATGCGATTCCCTCGATTTTTGTTTGCTACCATTATTTGTATCTTCCTAACTAATTACTAAATTTGCACATCGGTAAAATACTATCGCCTTAGTTAAAACTGTTGTTACGCCAGAAAATCGCCTTTTAATTGTAGCCAACAAAAGACACAAATCAATAATAAATTGAACAAGATTTATTATACACCAGTTTACAAGAAGTATTACATAAAAAGAAATGTCAACTTAACTGTCAAAACATATGTCCAATCTTTTATCTTTTCTTTATCCGGAAATCTTCTCGATATCCACAGAATATTATATCCAATTGGTCACAATCTAGTATGATGTAGTTTGTAAATAAAAGTGTCAATCCAACTGCTGAGAATGTTGATGTCTATCGATGTCTAAGTCTATCCATGTCTATGTCTTTAGGGTCTGCATATTTATATATATACTCAAACGGAAACTTCTAGACAACGCTAGAAATTTAAATTACGCATCTTTTGTTATGATCATTCTGGAAACGTTATGTAAGTGAAATAGAAAGTTCTAATCATTCCATGAGTATCAATGATTGTTCCAGTGAATTCTAAACTGCATAGGTGTAATACAATTTGTATTATTTTGTACACAATATAAAAAAATGTAAACATTCTTAGGCCACACAAAACAAATTAGGCCAATTAAATAAATATGATAGTTACAATATCATAACACTGTTGACTTACTTAAGTCATGAAAAAATGAACCTATAATCAGACGTTTTTTTCCTTATACCCTACTTCATTTTCCCTGTTCTCCTCTCCTTTTTATCGGTCTCTAAAAAATGATCCTGTTCACCCTTTTATAATTAAATAAAAGAAAGTGGAAACAACCTATTTGTATATACTACTTCCTTGTTAATTGAAATTTACAGGAAAACGATAATCAGGTAAGTCATTAAAAGATTATTATGGACACAATTATAAAACACGCTTGACCACAGGTTAAGACACAGTAGTTTAATAGTTTCTTGTTTTGATAAAATTAGTTGGTTGATCATATACATTCCTTACAAGATTTGGCCAAATTATGTCACGCATTACTAATCAACGATCATTGTTACCAGACAGTCTAGTGTTAAATTACAATGAATCGTAACTGACAAATTTTGTAGCATTCTATAATATTGCTTGAACAATCAAAATTATATTGGCATAGTTTGAAGACATTTGGTATGCTTAAGCTAAATACGAGGGCAACATACATAGTTCTATGAATGTTGTTTTTATAGTTTGCTAATTCTTTTCTTAAATAATACATACGGAAATATATATATATATTGTCATTTTGTTTATTTTCTTTTGTTACATCTTCTGACATCGGACTCGGACTTCTCTTTAACTGACTATATATACGCAAATCACAATCAATATATGATCCGGATATAATTATTAAGTATTCAAGAATGTACCGATATGGATTACTATTCAAAGAGTGTTTATGTTGTTTTGTTAGAATTCGTGTCTTATAGTGCATAACCAGATTTTGTGAGGTACTAGACGAATTGGCTTTTTTTTTTTATCTCGATCAAATGGTCTTATATATTGTCGAAAAGGACATATTGCTTATAATTTGACCTGACGAGTGTTGGATGAATCGAAGGAACAACAACGTTGTTAGTTTGAAAAAAAATCTTTGAAGACATGCGTTTACCTTCCGTAAACGTTCCTTAGAAACAACATCTTTCCAAAAGTAAGAGAAAACTACGGAAGCGTATTAGCGCCACACATTTTTTTTTCCCCTATCTTTGCGTTATAACGCAAACCTTTTGCGTTATAACGCAAACCTTTGCGTTATAACGCAAACATTTGCGTTATAACGCAAACATTTGCGTTTAACGCAAACATTTGCGTTTAACGCAAACCTTTGCGTTATAACGCAAACCTTTGCGTTATAACGCAAACCTTTGCGTTATAACGCAAACCTTTGCGTTATAACGCAAACCTTTGCGTTATAACGCAAACCTTTGCGTTATAACGCAAACATTTGCGTTATAACGCAAACCTTTGCGTTATAACGCAAACCTTTGCGTTATAACGCAAACCTTTTGCGTTATAACGCAAACCTTTGCGTTATAACGCAAACCTTTGCGTTATAACGCAAACCTTTGCGTTATAACGCAAACCTTTGCGTTATAACGCAAACCTTTGCGTTGCAAACCTTTGCGATATATAACGCAAACCTTTGCGTTATAACGCAAACCTTTTGCGTTTTCATAACGCAATTATTCATTAAGTTTTGTATATGCCCGTCTGTCATTAAACTTCTGTTGTGATTTAGTTAAGAAAAGAACCATAAATACAAGGAAAAGTCATTATAATAAATATGCATAGGAATCAGAAAAGTATATAATTTAACAAGAAAATAGATATGTTATAGGCATATTTTATTTGAAAGACCAACATTTTTAAATTTTGATGAAGTAGATAAGAGCAAAATAATGTCATACAATTGTAAAACTGTCAAGGCAAATAGACAAAATGATCTTTCTGCTGTAAAATGAATAATTAAGAAAGATTTTTTATTTTTAATTTTGATGTAAGAAATCTTTTTTTAAATCTCAGAATATGATAAAGATTCTTTGATAAAAGTCATGAAATTTTCAATCTAGAGTGGTAACTTGGTAGCAATTTAAATGGAGAGAACATAATTTTATTAATAAAACATCTTCATTTTATTCATTACAAAAGGGTAGTTAACCAACCTTACACAATCCTCAAAGGAGAGCTTACTTTGGAAGTATATTTATATTCGGCTATAGCTATATTAGCAGAGTTGTTTTTTTTTCTTTCTTCGGTATAACTTTAATTTACTCAATTTTCATTGTAATATATGTATATATATTATCATGTATATCATTTTGGGGCATTTTATAGCTTAATGTTCGGTGTGAGCCAATGCTCCGTGTTGAAGACCGCACTTTGAACTATAATGGTTTACTTTACAAATTATGACTTAGATGGAGAGTTTTCTCATCGGCACTCATACCACATATTCTCATATCTATTATCCTGCTCATTATTAGTTAAATAGTAAAGCATTTTACTTTGCAATGAGTACAAAGAAGATAAATTTTAATATATGCAGCCTCCTCCATTAATAACTGCTGCTTCCTTTGAATCTTAAATAAGAAATAAGATAAAACAAATGTTTGCGTTATTTCGCAAAGGTTTGCGTTATAACGCAAAGGTTTGCGTTATAACGCAAAGGTTTGCGTTATAACGCAAAGGTTTGCGTTATAACGCAAAGGTTTGCGTTATAACGCAAAAGGTTTGCGTTGTAACGCAAAGGTTTGCGTTATATCGCAAAGGTTTGCGTTATAACGCAAAGGTTTGCGTTATAACGCAAATCGCAAAGGTTTGCGTTATAACGCAAATTTGCGTTATATCGCAAAGGTTTGCGTTATAACGCAAAGGTTTGCGTTACAACGCAAATGTTTGCGTTATAACGCAAAGGTTTGCGTTAAACGCAAAAGGTTTGCGTTATAACGCAAAGGTTTGCGTTATATCGCAAAGGTTTGCGTTATAACGCAAAGATAGGGAAAAAAAAAAAAAAAAAAAAATGTGTGGCGCTAATACGCTTCCGTAGAAAACTTTGTCTTTTATACTTTTTTTTTTCAATTTTCTGACTCATGTGCTGCTATTGCAAAATTTTTGAAACTTTGTGAAAAAAATGAGAACTAGAGATTTTCACGTTCTTATCTTTTATACATTGACCAATACAAATACGACGGACTCTTTCCATTTTTGAGTATACATTGCAGCTTTGTTTGTAAATGAAGCTAATAAAGTCGGTATTTTGAGAGACCAGGTCGGAGAAGAAATGGTTTGTTACATGTTTATGTTTTTCGCAATTGAAGAAGAAATAAACTTCATAGTTTAATACATTACTAGAGCAAAAGTTACTTAGTTTAGGATTACGAGGAACTTTTTTTATATTTACATAGTAAAAATTTCAGATTATGGTCACATATTCTACATTTCATTATACGTTTACGAACTTCAAACAGTTTGAATGTGGTAAGTGAAAGTATCTCGCTGTACAATAAAGAAGATATTAAAATAAAATGTAATTGAAAAAAGTCATCATGGGTTAACTTTGGATATTCATTTTTACATTTTGTCTGATAGATGTTTCTTATTCATAATCTTTCTGTTATTCAGGTTATTACCGGTCTTCCTTAAATCGTATGAAAAATCAGTTCTATTATCTTTTCCCGGCATTTGGCAATTAAACGAAGATGTTTTTCTGACATGCACTGAAATTTTCCACTGATTGAAAAATAATCCATTCATTCAAATTGCTTAACATTTAACAACAGCCAGTCCGCTTCACAACAATTAAAAGCACTAGGTACAAATCAGGTAAGAAGAATGTGGTAATTTAAAACTTCATTCATAATTTAAATAACTTAAATACACATTTTTTTTTGTCTTAACTGGTATAGCTTGTGTGCTTCTACTAACAGGTTTGTTAAATCTATTACTAGATTTGAATGCATGCATGATAAACGAAATATATGTGTTTCTATTGACACCAATATTTCTAAAATGCAATAAAAGTATGGAATTCATACACAAATTTGAATTGTTGTGACAATTTTGTTCACAAAGTATATATAACAAGATAAAAAAATCATTTCTATGTACATTTAATAACCTCACCTTGATGAGTTCAGTACAATACTTTTAAAAACCTGTACACACGGTATGTCTTATTCTATACTGTGCTCACATTTTGTATTATTCTACCACACTGTTAACACCTACACCTAGCAAATTATCATACATTATTAATAATATTTAATGAAAAACACGTCACTTCAAAACAAAATTGTTAATACAGTCCAAGACTACTACAATGTATGCAGCTTTATGTGTTTTTTGTATTAACTTTGCTGCAATAGGAGGAGACGAAATAATAGACGCCATGCACAAAAATCCTTTTGTGTTGGCTATGCATCTCTCCTTTTTTGTGATAATATTTTGAAGAAATGGTCCAGATGATGATAGGTCTCTTAGTTAGTCAGTTTATTCTGTGGTCATCACATTTGTTTGCCAATTTCAATCTGCTCTTAAAAAGATTTGAACAGTATATTTTAGTAAAATCTCTTTCCTTTACGATATTCCATTCTAGACCTTTTGCAATCTCCGTTAAACCAGCGTTTGCTTTCTCGACCAATACATGTATCATTTACTAACCTCAGGTTTTCCAGCAAAAGTACCTAGTGTTTGTTCTGCAGATTGCAAAAGAAAAGAAATTACCTCTTGTTTTTTTTTACCCTTTTTTATTTCAGAAAAGTTTTCATTCAGACGTAATGTAAGTGCAAATGGTGAATGCACATCTGAACAAAGTTTATTAAATTCAAATATTTCAAAACCATGTACAAAATGAAAACAACACGTTATAAATTCCATGTGTCCGAAGCGCTTTTCTGGATTTACCTTCATCGGGAACGCTGAAAGCCAAATATTTGAAAGCCAAGGATTTATAAGAACCGAAACAGTTGAAGAGCTATAAACCAAAAAGGACCTAAAACAATAGCCAAATCCATCTAAGGCCAACTTTGCCTGAGGGAGTTGAAACCTTATTTCTTAAAATTTCTAAATTTATTAACGGACAATTTTAAGAAGGTTTGTTATACAAGTTGTAACAATAAAGCAGTACCAATAACATAATCAATTATACTGGTTTTTTTCCTTGTTGACATTCCTATTTTATCCTTCCCAACTCCTCCGTTATTTATAATATAATTGGATATGCATATGATTGTATATGCAAATTCCACACATATGGGTTACTGATTAACTTTCGGCCAACACCGTTTATGACAGTATCTGGGCTATTCCTTATTCAAAACAAACCCATATCATCTAAAAATTTTACGTCAGTAAACTCACCGATATCTAAAACATTTTGTATATTAAATAAGTCGTCGATTGTATTTGAATCAACAAAATCGGGCAAAATTCCCGTACGTGCATTCAAATCTCCGAGTAAACAAAGAAATTCAGATTTTCAATTTAATCTTTGAAATTCTGATTCATTTTCAGTATAAGCATCATTGGAATAGTAATTACTACTCTCAGGACCGGAGGCACATTAATAATACCAAAAATTGCATTTTCAGAAGTCTTAAAATTTCTTTGTTAACACTGATCCGGAATAAAATTTACATTCAGTATCAATTGGTTTTATAAAATCCTCCAATAAACTTTTATAGCATAAAGCTATGCCACCTGATTTGTTTATAAATTTTTATCTATTCTTATATTTAAAAACAAAGTTAATTAACATTAAATCATCAAAGTCATCAAGTTTTGTTTCAGTTAAACAAACAATATCAAAAGTGTTTAGCAAAGTTCGAGTTTCTGGATAACATAATTATGTTTTCACACCACATACATTTCAAATAAATATTGTAGAGCACTGATATAGTCTGCGTTTCAATTTGAATGGTCATTATCAAGGTCGTAAGTTTTGCTTGAGTAGCTAAATTTACATAAGTGTCTGTTGATCATCCATTGTTCCCTATATACTGTTGCCACTGTTCTTTTTTTTTCTGGTCTACGGGGAAAATGTTTATGGTCGCGCTGCTTGTAGCTCATATCTTGACGTGTTTGTTTGGTTGTTATCTGTCTCCATGTCTTGGTTATTTCTTTCGTCAGGATTAATTCTTTGCCATCTACATAAAGTCTATCGCGTTTAAAATGCGCCTTCCTGTAATGTTCCTTTGCCTCTTTAAAGTATGGCCATAGTTCCTCACGGCGATCATTATTCTCTTTCGGGAATTTATACTATAGTTTACTTAGTCCCTTTTAGTGCGTTTGCATTTTTCCGAACCAGTTCTGTACCATGCAAATTTTTGAATCTGCAAACTTTTGGTATGGGTTTTTTGTCTGCTTTCCCGAATCTGTGCGCACGGATGAATTCAACAGGGTTTGATATTTTTAGATCTTTTGTCATAAAAGAGAGGCGAAAGATACCAAAGGGATATTTAAACTCATTAGTCAAAAACAAACTGACAACGCCATGGCAAAAAAACGAAGAACGACGACAAGACAAAAAGAACAAAGTGGCCTCTTTTATTCTATATTCAAAAAAACATTTTTGTTTTGAAAATCACTTACTGAGACTTAGTGAGTTTAATCGAATGTGGTTAACCAAACTGCGTACATCTAATTTACACAAATTGTTCAAATAAGGCCTTTGAAAATAGTGGAATTAATTCACGCAATTTCTTTTGGAGTGTTAAAAATTCGTTGGAAGTACTTGATAAATTGCATGCTTATATTTGGGATTTCGAATCTGTTCAAAGTTTTGATTTTTCTACCCTATATATCACTTTGCCTCATAATCTTATTAAGAAAAAATTCACACACCTAATTAAATGGGCATTTAAAAAGTCAGAATGCGAATATATATGTTCTTACTCTTTTAGGACATTTTTTAGTAACAACAGAAAAAAAGAACTATGTCAATTGGACCTGCTTTGATAGGATAACTGCCCTTGAATTTTTACTAGATAACATCTATGGAGATTCCGTATATCGTCAAGTTATCGGAATTCCAATGGGGACTAACTGTGCACCACTTATTGCGGACCTGTTTCTGTATTGTTATGAGTTACAATTTATGACTAAAATCAGCAAAGACCCATCGAAACAACATCTGATACAAAAATTTAATAACACTTTTAGATATTTGGATGATATATTGGCTCTCAATAATGACGACTTCAGTATCTACACATTAGAGATTTATCCTGCTGAACTGACTTTAAATAAAGCTAATACTAACAATGAACACTGCCCTTTCCTGGATCTTGATATCTATATCTTTAACGGGAAGCTTTATACCAAAATTTATGATAAAAGAGATGATTTTTCATTTCCTATTGTTAATTATCCATTTTTAGATGGTGACGTTCCCTTGTCACCATTTTATGGTGTTTATATATCACAACGTGTTCGATTCGCTCGTGTATGTAACAACGTATTTGATTTTAACGAAACAAACCTCTGTATTACTGAAAAATTATTACTCCAGGGTTTTCGATATCACAAACTAGTCAAAACATTTACAAATTTTATCATCGGACATCATTCATAAATATAAATCAACATGCAGACATCTTATACGTTCAGGTATTTCACATCCAATTTTTCATGGTAATATTCTATACAAAGCACAAAAATGTCGACATTCACCTCAAGAGCTAACCAAACCTTTAAACAGACTTATTCAGAAGGGATATAATTACGATACTGTTGTCAGGTCATTAAAGATGGCATATTTTGGTATTAATATTGATTCACTCATAGGGTCTTTGCATCGGAAATAAACACATTTATAATAAAACCAGTTGTTGGCATGATACGGGTTATGTTCTTCTCATATATTTTATGATGGTATGATACTAAACCCTTAACGGGAGGGATTGTGCTTGATTTTCATATGATGAAGACATAATCTTTCAATCAGTTTAATTGAGTCTGGAGCTGGCATGTCAGTAACTGCTAGTAGTCCTTTATTAATTTATGTTTCATTGTCATTTTGCTTAGCTTCTTTTGTTACCTATTCTGACATCGGACTCTGACTTCTTTTAAACTGAGTTTGACTGTGCGTATTGCCGTGTGTTGTTTTTATTCTACATTGGCTAGAGGTATAGGGGGAGGGTTGAGGTCTCACAAAACATCTTTAACCCGCCGCATATTTGCGCCTGTCCCAAGTCAGGAGCCTCTGGCCTTTGTTAGTCTTGTATGTTTTTAATTTTAGTTCATTTATATGTCTTGGAGTTTAGTGTGACGTCCATTTTCATTGAACTAGTACAAATTTTTGTTTAGGGGCCAGCAGAAGCCCGCCTCCGGGTGCGCGATTTTCTCGCTGTGTTGAAGACACATTGGCGGCCTTCGGCTGTTTTTCTGCTCTTTGGTCGGGTTGTTGTCCCTTTGACACATTCCCCATTTCCATTCTCAATTTTATCTAAAGAAACTGGGCATCGGTGCAATATCCCAAGGGAGGATAGAACATGTAACTAATGTAGAAATGGTATTGGAGATGAATTCCAGATTTTGTTTATATGTAAAACTGAAAATATTGTATCATAAAGAAACAAATACATACCTATGTACTACACAGCTTACCCGAACATTCTCAAGTTTGAAGGTTTACTGTCTAATTCTAATACTGAACTATACAAAAAGCTATCCTTGTTCATCAGAAAAGTTAAATTGTTTTTCTTTGATTTATGTCATGTCGATCCATATATGTTGTGTATCTATTTGCATAATTATTCACACTGTTTGATGCTAATGAGCTATGTGTATGACTTTAATATGTTTATTTGTTCTTCTGTCATGTTATTTAGATATATGGTATCATAATTTATTTGACCTCATGTAACACGTTTAAAAGTGTCTGAGTGTTTAATAAATCGTAAATCGTAAAGAAAACTAAAGACTAGGCAACATTAACCCCACCCAAAACCGGAGGTAATCTCAAGTGCTCCAGAAGGGTAAGTACTCCTGCTCCGCATGATCCATAAATTGTTTAATGATTCCTTCAGTTTTCTTTTCTCTCTTCGTTGTCGCTAGATTCAGTAATTCCCGAGAAAATTAAATTCTCTTATGAAGAACGGGTTTGGAGATCAAGATGTCGTTCGCGGAGATCGTTAAATATTGTAGTCAAGCACTTTATGTTTCCACCAATTTCTTCGTTATAAGATTTTTAAAATGTCTGAAATGTCAGTTTTTATATCAGCATCTTCTTTTCTAACCGCCTCGTATTTAGCGCCTAAAAATTCAAAGCTTGTATAATAAGGGATGTCACTCTTCCATATAAATGACATATCAAAATAGTGAATTAATGCTGCATTCAGGTTCCAGCTAGCGCTGCTAGATTCTTAATCCTCAGTATAACTAACAGTCGTACATCTATATCGTGGTGACTTCTAACGATTTCGGTTAACGCTTTTCGCCTTTATATTATATATTTCGAAAACATGCTCGGAAAAATGCACGACCTACGAAAACGCGAAAAGCTCGTAATCGTTTTGTGTTTACATTATATAATGTATTCGTTTAATACATGTTATTATAACATAACATTTTGAATATAATTGGAGACAAGACTACAAAGTATGTCATTCAAATGATTGTCATATAAATTTCATATCTGTGGTTTACTTTAAATATTTTCATAAATTAGACAATTCCTTTACATTCATTGTTTCAAATACTCTAACAAGTCATTATCTTTTAAAAGTGTCAAATTTATAAGTTAAGCCACAATGTAAACTATAGGCGGTTTTTGTTGTTGTAATTATATTTTGTTTATATACATCTATTGTTTACATGTGTATATTAGTAGATTAATTATGTTTTAGTCATATAGTTGATATTGTATTTAGAGAGCCTTATTTAAAATTGGTTTAATCCAAATGAATTACTCTCTTTAAATAAAGATATTATCATTATTATTATTATTATTATTATTATTATTATTATTATTATTACTGAACAAATTTAAAACAGATGCATTTGTATAAAATGCCTTTGAGTATACAATTTGCTTGAAATCATATTTTGACATTTAAAATATATTTGTTAGTTGACCAGATTCAGTTTCTCTATTTGTTTTGTTAATCTGGTTCTGACACGGGAGGATTGTTGTTATTGTCTACCGCTTCAAGAGTATATCCCTTGTCCCTTGGTGTCTCCTGTAGATGAACAAATTTCCATCTTTGAAAATTTGAAATATTAATCAATGCGTTTAGTAATATATGGAAACACAGTCTACATTTACATGACTTTTCCATAAATCCAGGTTACTTTTGTTTAAATTAAAAGAACATGCGACAGGTTTAGGATATCTTTGCTAAGATCAACCTACGACAGTTTTGAGGCGAGGTCTTGGATAGTCCTAAGAGGATCATAAGACATGTCATAAGATATTCTAGTATCTTATAACAGGTCTTAAGATAGCTTCATGAAACCGTCCCAAGTTTTATTTGACAAAGTCTTATCTCCACAATGTTTTAAATTTTAAACTTTTTTCACACAAGCTAATTTAAATATTAAAATTTTAGATTCACAACAAGAGCATTAAATGAATGATTATGTATTTTAAGTAACCATGGCGATAATAATCATTAATTTCATTTATTTTAAAATGTCCAAACTATAACTTCCAGCAAATTGTATGTTCAAAGGCATTTTATACAAATGCATCTGTTTTAAATTTGTTCAGTAATTGTCAACAAAGAATGTGAAGAAATTGTCTAATGTATGAAAATATTTAAAATACGTCACAGATATGAAATTTATATGACAATCATTTGAATGACTTATACTTTGTAGTCTTGTCTCCAATTATATTTAAAATGTTATGTTATAATAACATGTATATCGTAAAACGCGAAAAGGCGAAAAGGCGAAATCGCGAAAACGCGAAAACGCGAAATCGCGAAAACGCGAAACGCGAAAACGCGAAAACGCGAAATCGCGAAAACGCGAAAACGCGAAATCTGGCCTTAACCGGCCACCATAATATCGTGGTGACTTCTAACGAAGGTTAACCCTCAGAAAAGTATTTTATTTATTTTTCAAACATGCTCGGAAAAATGCACGACCTACTTGCTGTTCATAGCTCGTAATTAATGTGTTTACACATTATATAATGTATTCGTTTAAACATTATTTGATCACAACTGTCTAAAAATCGATACAGATCGTATGCTTTCATCAACTTAACAAAATACAGATTTAATTAAAAACTAGAACATTTATTCTATTTTTTTTTATCTATGCCGGTTTTAATATTACATGTATCACAACTTACAGTTAAGATTTGATTAAGTACCAATATGCATCCAGTTATTTATTATTTTCATATTAATTTGAAAGAAAATACAATTTACAATTTTCTACTGTGTTACAGTTCTATTTTTTTTTTACAGATATGAAAGACAGTTATAAGTACCGGAACTGTAATAGACAGTATAAGAAATCAACCACATATTTTATCGAAATAAATAACTCCCTTGCATTTGATAAATGACAAGAATACAGTCGTGCTGCAATGGGTAGTAGTGCATGTGAGCAAAGGGAGCTTATGAAGCTTTTTAAATGCGTGATAGATACCGGAATTGATGTCTTATCTGCTTTTTTCACACTGAAAGTTTTATCACTTCCGCAAAATGGGGGAAATTTTACCCAGTTTCTCGACAATGAAAAACATTTTCTTTATCATCAGTGGGAGCAAAGGAAAACCATGTGCTGTGCATGTCCACAATTCGGGTGTTCTATTGGACGATCTACAAAAATGAAGAATTGGATCTTCCAAATGTTGTATGAAGCAAATGGAATAGAAGATCCTGCGCATGTAATCACACGGGGTGGATGTTTACAGCAGTTATGTTTACACAAATTTGTGACAAGAAGCATTGCTGCTCATGAATTGGACATCACCGTCTTATCCTTCTTGTTGCGATTATTTGCAAACATGTCTGCCAGTGAAAATTCGTCACTTGATACAGTGAACTCTTGTAGAAATTCCATATGCCATGCACGGTCTACAAACTGTTTTTCAATGGCAGAATTAAATATAATGTGGACAGACTTAGAAACACATCTGTTAAATCTTTCTGATGTGCCTTACCAAAGAATTATTCAAAAACAAATACAGACTTGCCGTAAACATGAAATTGACACGGAGGAAATTGCTGAGCTTTCTAATCGTATCAACTCTATGGAGATAGTAAGTGTTTAATCCAGAAGATATACCCATTCTCAAATTAAAACACTTTTAACATATTTCATATTTAGTATACATTCCCTTCTTTTCTACTTTCAAAACTTCAATCTTTTATATTTTATGACTCTTGTATATACTTCAAAATATGTTTGGTTATATTTATAAACAAACGTATCGTTAACAGCACACCCGTGATGGCGGACTATCAGTCGCCGAAGATATCATCATGCGACGTCTGTACTTTTTCACAAAACATTAGTGAGACAGATAACAGTATTTTTTTCTTTGAAATGTGTCTTGAATATTTGCTTTAGGGATACAAACTTCTTGCATTTAATGTAAAACTGCAAAAAAATATGACCATTAGTATTTAAACATTATTCAAGCCACTCCATGTATTGCTACATCATTGATTGATTGATTGTTGGTTGCTTAACGTCCTTGCTACATCATTGTCAATCTTCTATTTTAAAGTTTGGTGACTTTTTGAACTACATATTAGATAGATATAAGAAGATGTACATTAATCTAGCTGAACATGAAATGAAAGATACGACAGATATAGTTAGGTCTGACTCATATTTTGAATTACAACCAGAAACTGACAAATAAGATTGGTTAATAACTAAACCTTCGACCAAAGAGATTATTTTTTATTTTCCAAAAGTAAAGGTAACATTTTCATGCATGGAGAATACGGATATAGTTTGATTAAAATTTGTGAAATTATTTTAAATTAACGAATATATATCCCTAATGCAAAGCTCTGGATTTGGCTATACTTTAAGTTCTTTCTGATTTGATCTGCTCTTCAAATTTGTATTAGATTTTGGATTTCAAGTATTTTGGCCACGAGAATCACTCTTCAAATTTGTATTAGATTTTGGATATTCAAGTATTTTGGCCACGAGAATCACTGAAGAAACATTAATTGTCGAAATACGCATCTGGCTCATTCAAATTGGTACCGTTTATGTTATTACTACAATGTACCATTGGTTGGATACCTCTGTTGGTGGAATGTTAAAACCGAGGGTACCACTAGCACAGTAGCCAGTACTTCGGTATTGGCATGAATATACGGATGTTGTTTGATTAAAATTTGCTGTTATAAAATTTTTGAAATTATTTTGAATTAAGGAATATATCTCCCTCATACAAAGCTCCGGGTTTGCCTATACTTCAGGTCCTTTTTGGTTTTATCCGCTCTTCAATATTTGTATAAAATTTTGGATTTTCAAATATTTTGGCCTCGAGAATCACTGAAGAGACATTAATTGTCGAAAATGTGCATCTAGTGCATTAACTTTGGTTCCGTTTATGTGATTACTATGCTATATAAAATAAAACACGATGTACACATGCATTGTGTTATAACATTCGATTGATACGACGAGAATAGGCTGAACTTGACTTACGAATTGAAGTTCTGTCTTCATATCAGGAAGTTTTAAAGTACTATAGCTTGCTTCTAGTAAGTAAGCATTCTTAAAAGCGATGTAGTTTTTTTTAGTTATCTGATATACTGTCATGTAAAAGAAAAGTGCTTTTTTATACCGATTTGTATGGTATGAGGGTCTGGATGGGCGTTTACAGAATAGAAAATAATGGGCGAAAAAAATAAAGAATAGAGAAAATGAACCCCCAAAAAAAAAAAAAAAAAATAGAGAATAATGAAGTGCTAAAATATAAAGAATCGAGAATAATGGGCCAAAAATATTAAGATTTGGAAAAAAACGGCATGAAAAAATAAAAAATATAGAAATGAAGGACCACCCATCTAGACCCTCTGGTATGTTCTTTTATGAACGTTTTGTGAGTCCACTGATTGACATTATAAAAGGGGATGGGATAGTTAAGCCCCGCCTCATATTCATGTTCCTGTCCAAGTCAGGAACATTATCTATGGTTGTCTTTTGTTATATCTAAAACTAATTCATCATTTGGAGAATTTAGTTAAATTGATTCTTATCTGTTATAGACTTGTGACGTTTTAGAGTTTAACATATTTTATAAACATGCGTGTCGATTGATGAAGACTGTATGTTATACACTAGATGTGTATTGATTATTTTTGTTCATGTTCTGCTGTCTCATTGACGAAAATACATTCTGAAAGTTATATAGCCAGTGGCTCGGCAAACAGATAATAGATATAGGAAGATGTGGTAGGAGTGCCAATGAGACAACTCTCCATCCAAGTAACAATTTATAAAAGTAAACCATTATAGGTCAAGGTACGGCCTTCAACACAGAGTATGTATAATAGAAAAAAATATATGTATGACTTGACAAAAACCAAAATTTACGAAACGATGAACTGCACAGATATACCACCTATCAGCCACTTGCATGGACTATCAAAACCCTAGCGGACCACGAAAGGCATCTTAAGTAACAAAAGCTATATTTTTTATGGTATTTATTTTTGTTAAAAACACAATAAGAAGAGGTAAGTTAGCTAATATACAATGAGACATTTATCTATAAAGATGAATAAATTACATATATTACTTTCATTGATATATATAACGTCACTTTGGACACGGTTACAGCGGACGAGTGCAACACTTACGTAGGGACCGAGGGTACATCACTGCCAAAAAAAAAAAAAAAAAAAAAAATGAACAAAAGGGGGACTCTTTTTCATAAATTTTAAGCATGTGAAACTGAAATATCAAAAACAACAATAAACAAATTTTTGCTGTTTAAATAATTTTTATGTTTCCCTTGGGTAAATCACTCCCGTGCAATATGAGAGTTCTTGATTATTTAAAGCAAACATATGTCAAGGTAACGATAAGAGCTATTATATTTTCTCTTAAATAGAATTTCGATGGAAGATTTATGAGTTTGGCCATTACCTGTAATCTACAAAAAAATTACATTTGGATCGGGATCTGCTGTTCAATGGAAACAGTTAGATGACTTTTTCGTTAGAGAAGAAGGCTTTACAATTCGAACACCATCTGATTAAATAATAAAACTTCCGATTGATAAAATGATGTTAAAAATATCATTTTAAATTGTATGTGTTCTAGATGTGTTTCCTAATCAGGAACGCTTACAGCCAAATATTTGAAAGCCATAGATGTTTAAGTACCGACACACGTGAAGAAAGGACCTCAAAATATTAGCCAAATCAATCTAAGGTCAACTTTGCCCGAGTGGGTTGGAAATTACTTTCTGAATGACAGTACCGAAACATTGACTACTGAGCTAATGAAACCCTAGGGACTAATAGTCCACCACCAGCGGTATCAACCCAGTGCTTTAAAAATGAAGATAACACTTTTTATATTGTATGCTTCCGAAGCGCTTTCTGGATTTACCTTCATAACAGACGATAAAGCAAAATATTTGAAATCCAAGGACGCCCAAGTACCGAATAACTCATCATAAATACCAGGATTAACATTTTGTACGCCACACGCGCGTTTCGTCTACAGAAGACTCATCAGTGACGCTCGAGTCAAAAAAGTTAAAAAGGCCAAATAAACACGAGAAGAGCTATACGATCAAAAGGGACTTACAAATATAAGATAAAATCAAACTAAGGTCATCTTTATCTGTGGAAGTTGATTGAAGAGAGTCGAAAAGTTTTTAACTATCAATCGAATTTATAGGAAAATTCACAGATTGTGCCTTTTCTAAAACATCTGAAGATTTGGAATCCAAAACACCATTATTTGCATTTGTTTAATTTCGAAATTTGATAAACATGCCCTTAATAATTGTCAGGGAACTAGGTCGATATACCAAATTTATTTGAAGTAGGCGTTAAAAGTAACATTTTCTTCATTTCTTCTGCCCATATAATAAACTTGGTTACGTATACTGATTGTTTCCAAGTTCAGATATTTTCACAAATGTGGTACAATTTTCGTGGTATGTTGTACGATTTATTTTTTGGCAATTTTGCAAAACCTGATGGGCCCGTTATAATGCTGCTTCTCCATCTATAAAATCATCTTTATTATCATCCAATAAGTTCGCAGGAAATGAATTCTTGCCATACATTGCCAACATTTAATAACAATATAGTTTTTACACCATAATTCTATGCTCCTCTAAACTGCAAAGATTGTTCATTTCAGTCACATATTAAATTTATAGATCATGTCAATATTTGAAAGTTTAAGTACCCTACTGCTAATCTATGTTATAATTGATTTCGACATATATACTTGTACGGAGTGAATTATTTCCTTTGAATTATCAGCTATTCCTGTAAATTTAAAAGATAGAGGCACGAATAATCTTTTATGTGTCTTGTTTACGTACAATTTAACAATTTTAAGTGTAGTTCTTTCCTTGAAGTCTATGCCATGTCCTTTTTGCAAAACATACATTTTGAATGTTACTAAAAGCAAGGTATAATGCACCATACAGATATCAAAAAGAGATGCTGATAATTTTAAATAATGTTAAGGATGTATTCTTCTGACGTTTCAGTCTCGTTGAAATTTCGTCCTGGAATTATTTAAAAAACAAGTGGAAAAAATCAATGAATTTAGAAAATATTATAATCAAACTTAACTCTGTGAAAAAATTGTGTATTTACAATAAGTAGTTTTTAAATAAAATTACCAATCAAGTCAGTCTCATTAGCCAAAATGTTGAGAAAATGGGTGAGGGGTACAAGAAATGATTTTACCAGAAGCATGTACATCCCATATCAATTTTTTCTTTTCAAATTTCTTAGATATGTATTTTTTCAATCATTTATAACAAAGAAGTTGAAATAATATGCTTTTTGTTCTAAAAAATGAGAAAAATCCCAAATTTTCAAAATTGAAAGCATGTCCAATGTGACACGAAAAAGCAACAAAATTTTATAAAACTTTCTTATATTAACACCTACCTATAGTTTTTTTAAGTTAAATTTATTCAGATTGGTCCACTTCATCTTTATTGAAAGTATGAAAAAAAGTTTTATTGTGAAACTGTGATTTTTTTCATGATAATAGCCCAAAAATGGGTAAAAATTGATGAAAAATGGGAAAATCATCAGAATTGGGTACTTTCAAATGGCCGTAGCAAAACAAGAAGTGCACCACCATATGATTTTTTCTTCACCAATTATTTTTTTAACAGTCATATAAACCCAAAAATCAGGTTAAGAAAAAAATTTTAATTCTAGAAATTTTTGGCTCCTCAGAGGTGTACATCCTTAATGTTAAATCATATGTGATAACTATAAGTACATTGTGTTCATATATATATATATATATAAAACTTCGTATGACCCTTAGTGAAATGGTTTCTCGACGAAAAGATCCCTCCTTTCACAAAACAAATTATTTTTAATTTCAGCTTGCTGCAACCAATTAATATCTCCACAATTTTAACACCAAAACAACACAAATTGTGAAGCTCTGTCAATTATTAAAAATAGTCACATGTCAAATATTGTTACACATAAATGTTTTGTTTACATTCTATAATTGAGGTTCTCACTTGCGGCTCAGTGGGGATAATCAGCAACTTAATATAAACCAAAAAGATTTAGTTGTAAAACACATATCAGAAATGTCAGAGTATGCATTGAGCTAAGACGTTGTAATGATATGGCTATCTATAATTTGTCTCTCTGTGGAGTGGATGGCATATAAAACAAACGAATGTATACTTTTATTCATAAGAACATTCTTTATGATGTTGGTTGCTATGTTTGCCAAAATGAACACAAAAACGATATTAGAGTATTTGTAGTTAGCGTCCAATCCTAGAAATTGACGAATTATTTTTCGTATTTACTTTCGGAATGTGCTATTTTAATATCTACAATATCTATACATATGAATAAGAATCAGTTTACTATGGGATGAAAGAACATCTTTAATTAACTGTCGACACGTTTCCAAATAAATTTTGACGGTGGACATTGGTCCTATTTCGAGAAAAATATATACTATCCGTCTGGAAAGATGTTGAGGTGCCCTTTAATAACAGGACCATGGCGATGACATTTTAACTTTAATGTGTGACAGTCTTGTGTTGTAAGATAATTATTTTCTATTCTGACACCTAATATAACTGACATGTAACTAAAATTTAACAAATATATTTGCAGGTTGTTGATGATCACACTCATCATTTAAATAGCAATAATAACACAGTTCCTGAGTACGTTACAAAACTTGAAAAGTTATATATAAATGACAGTCTCCAAATACAAAAGAGTGTTTCTGACCAATCAAGAGCTATAAAACAGGCAGAAGAAGCAGTAGTTAGTGTGGTAAAATCTGAAGCATATGATTTTAAAGAAAGTTTAGCAAAAAACAAAGAAGAGATGCTGGCCGAGATAACGGCTAAGATGAGTGAATTCCAAGGTATGTTTCCTTTAAACTCTTTCTAAACGGACTTAATTGCGTTGTTGAATTTGAAATTGTGAGAAATAGAAAATAGAAAATAGAAAATGAAACGGTGAAAATGTCAGGGTGAATAAAGTACACCTTTTTTGTATATATTTACGGAAAAGGTACTTCCATTTAGCATACCAAACGTCGCACGAGTACAACAAATGGTTGTCATAACAAAAAACATCGTCAGTTAGTATTTAATTTGGCGTTATTGTAAGAGCATATTGCCCCAACATGTTTCGGTTGTCTTTCCGGTATTTTTGAAGTAATAATAGAAAAAGAGAAATTTTGGGCATCAAAAAGAAAACTCCCACTAAAAAAAACGATAAAAAAATAAGTCAACATGACTCAACAGTTCACTTAGATGAGATACAACCCTTAGATGACGATGTGTACCCGTTTATTGGCTATTATATTTTGAAAACTGTAATAGATAGAAAAGTAAAACAGCAAATTGACAAAGAAGAAAAAGAACAACAATAACCTTTATTAAATTTCTAAATTTTTCTTATACCATACATTTCTTAAATTCTCCGTAGATAAATTTACAAATTATTAAGAAACTAAGGTTGCAACTCCCTCAGATAATGCTGACCTAAAATGTATTTGGCTAATCTTATATTGGTTCTCTTTGGATATATAAAGCAAAACGGCGATCTGATAATTACCCCCTCCCCACCCTGAAAAAAAATCCAAAGGGAACAATGAAGGAAATGGCACTCTTCCAAGATCCTCGTTTGGAGATAATCATTTTAATTACATTAAAACCAAATGTTGCTCTAAGAGTTCATGATCACCTGGAGGGAAAACTACTTGAAAGAAATCAGTGTCAGTCAGAGAGATTAATGATAAATGCTCCATCAAACCTTTTTCGGAATGATAAACAGATTTTTTTCATCAGCAATCAAAACTGGACTTCAAAGGTATTGTGAAACTATTTACTCTAGGGGCGGTGTTAATCAGAACTTTAGGACAGGTTGAACCTATAAAGCAAACTTTATTTCATTGAACGGAAAAATCATACATTGTAAACAACCACTCTGATTCAAACAAAAAGTTAATCAAAATGATATATTGTTCAATTCACAACATATTTGTTACGTATGGCATTAACCTTTTACTTCACGTTCTGCTATATGCATGGCCTTTCATTGATTAAATTCAAGTTTAGTGACTGCTAATGTATGTTGACTGCATATATCCTAATGAATCTTGAATGACGGACATTATACGGATCACTTTCTAGAAATTGACATTTGACAAGGGTTTATCCTGACCGATGTAACATACATCTAGGTAAATTAACCAAACTTACTTTTTAGTCATATACGAAAGTTAATGACATCTGTAATAATAAAAAAAAAACATTCGTGTTATCCCACGTGATAACTTGCAGGAGATAAAAGATCCAATTCAGAAGCTGACATTAAAAAGGAAAACGAAATATTTACACCGAAATTACATATTGTGCATTGGTCAAATTGAAAACGGCATAAACTCGGGTTTAAGCCCTTTATATTGTGACTCGTTTGATTCAAAACAATTCAACAGTCAATTGGAAAACGTGTTACACATTAATTTTTGTTGATGATTTCAGAGGAATTGATTCACAACATTAATAACGTAGTGTTTGAGCTGAAATACGACAAGCCTGTTACAAAGAATTCACCAGAAGAAATGGGTAAATAAAAGATATCTTAAAAGTATCTATATATCGATCTATCTCACTCTCTCTATATATATACATATGCATTACTTCTTACAGTAAGATAGAGTGATAATTTGCAATACGGTGTTCTGGGTTTTAAAAACTTGTCTGCATTACTTGTTTGTATGTATATTTTTAATAAATAAGTGTCTTTGTTTTTACAGTGAAGGAATGCCTAGTGTTATGGCATCTTAAAACACCAAAGGAATGGAATGAAAAAGCTGTAGCTGACGCACTAAAAGATTTTGAAAAGCTAGCAGATAAACAAGCCTTTAAAATAAAGTTCGTCCGAGAGGGATCTTTGATTATCCTTACAACTGTCCCGTACGGTATACTTCACGACAAGTTTAATTATGAACATGCCATTAAAATGTTCTTGACAAGTCTGATGGGCGTTTGCAAAATCAACACGGAAAGAGCATGTCATGTGAAAGCTACTTTACACATACTAGAAAATGATGAAGGTAAACTACTAGTTGATAATTGATAACCCTTCAAGCGCACCTGTGATCATTCCTGGCTTTTGATGTCAGTGGTTGTTTTTGCTCAATCTTTAGTTTTCTATATTGTGTTTTGTAGACTGTTGTTTATCTTTTGGTCGTTTGTTTGTCATTGCATTATCAGTTTGTCTTCAGTTTATATATAAATATATGTGAAATAAATTAGTTAGTTAAAATAAAATGCAATTAAAAAAAACGAAAATAAGGTTGATTCTTGAAAACACATTTTCATTGTTTAGAAACAAAATATAGTAAAACATACATAAACATACAATAAAATGAGTAGAAAATAACAATGTTTTCGTGCTAAGTATAAAGCATTGATAATTCCAAATATCTGTAACAATTTTGGAAAGCGCTCACACCTATTAAGTCATCACTGTCAAGCTAATGAGTATCTATGAAAACATTCTGTTTAGTAATACTAAAAACAATGTGAAGAAAATCGACATATTGAAGAACATTTGGCAAACAGGCAGTAAATTTTTATACACCCGAAAAATTACTCAAGTTACAACTCATCACGGTCAAACTGCTGTCTAAACAAAGTCATCCTGTGCAGTTGTACATGTTGTTGAGAAAAGGTCTCACACGGAAGAACTCATCACTGCTGATCGAATATGATGCCCGATGTACTTCTTTTCAGTAGTCCTAAATATATGTGTGTAAAAAACCCGAGTGGGTATATTTATGAGGATGGGGAATATTTCAGAGTTATCAATTATTCTAACGAAACAAAAAGATGTTAACATACGAAAGTTACCTTTCCTACAGCATTCAACATAATATAAAAATGTGGAAAATGACTTATAATAAAAATCACATTTGTCATAAACTATTGGAGTGTCAAATAATAGATTACATTTTGCTGTAAGAAGGCAACAACTATATAAATCAACGTACATTATTTTTTTTGCTTTAAAAAAATGCTATCCAATTCTTAGAATATATATAACTCTTATTAAATTTGAAAGCGATTACATCATATCTTTTCAAAAGAAAATAATAGAAAGGCCTTTTGCAGGAAGGAGCACTTGTAAAACATGCATTTGGCTTCTTCTTTCAGGCATAAATTAAAATTTAGTTTACACTGGAATGTACACTGCATTTTATTGAAGAAATGGTCAAAGAAAAATATAAATAAACCTTTTTCAATTGTTATTCGTACTAAAAATATGAAGGAACAGTATTTGTTTATTCGAAATACAAATTTGGTTATAAAAAAAATATGTAGTACATGAACGATCTTTTTGTGTTTCTTATATTTATTGTAGTAAGTATACAGCATTCGTATGTTTTATGTGAGGACAAGAGTACGCAGATAAGTATACAGCAAGAAGATAAATGCTTTCAAATTTACAGTTACGAGAGTGCTAAAGGGATGGATCCAGAGGAATTAGAGAGCAAACGTTGTATGTTTATATTCATAAGTTACATTATATGTTCGTTTAAATCTAGAGCTTCGAGCTTTACTTAACACATAGGAGTTGGACTTTTCCAATCTTTCAACACTTTAAGGAAAAACTTTGCGATGAAAATATACACAAAACGGGCTACAATGGATTTAAGTGAAGATACATAGACTACTGCTATTCTAAAATTAGTCCCTGTTGAAAAATGCAGGCTAGTCACATCACTAGAGTCATTAGTTTTTTAAGATTAATTCTAGTATACTTCTATTAAATAAAAACCTTTTACTAGTTTTGATAAGCTAAATAATCATTTTTCTTATCGACCGTAAAATTTCTTCTCGTTAGCAAGATTTTAAAGATCTATGAAAGTGGATATTGTGACACTCTTTTACAAACCTCATTTATTGTGTATAAAATATATTTAAAAAAAAAACAGGTATAATCAACCTGCTACTCAGGAGTTGTTGTTGGCTGGCATGTTTGATTTTCGTTAATTGTTTTATACTGATATCAGGCCTTTGGTTTTTTGTCTTAATTGTTTTTAATTTTGTCATTTTTCGGATTCGGTACAATAAGACTTTTCAGTGAAAAATTGGTTTGTTTAAAAAGTAAAACAAATGAGCATTGCATTGAAAACTCTTTGGACCACTGCTTCGTCGTAGTTATTTTTGTAAGTTGAAGCTGATACCAAAAATATCAAATTAAAGAAAATGCAAATGTTTTGTCCTTTAAACATTGCTTTGAGATAAATTGAACACGTATATGTTTGTCATCATCAATAATCTAAAATGTATTGGCCTAATGTATCAATATACAGAAAACTATAAGCACAGCTTCTTCCATCTTATTCCTTTGATATTTACATGGACTTTGACAACAGTAGTGATCTATATACTTAGCACTGTGAAATCGAGTTATTCTATGTGATTCGATCGATTTTCCTCAACATTATTATACGACTTTCAATTGCATAAGAAGTAAAATTTCTTGCTAGGACTTTTAGCTGGTACTCAAATCAATTCAGAGAGGAAAGGCGATGTTAAACGTGTTACGAAAATAAAGTGATCGCAATCCTTCGAACAAATTTTGATCTGGGTTCTAATCATGTTTAGCTGTAAGTGGTAGATGGATCAGTATCCCATTTTTATCACATTGTTATACGTACATTTTTGTCTGATTTGTGTTTTAATGGTTTCATATTGTCCACTCAGTGCACAAAGGCTCATTTTGTTTCATAAATTAATATTCTATGTTCTTTCTCGTCTATAATGTCATTCTAATCTCGAACTTTTTTTGTCCCTTTATTACAGTTGTCAAGGCTGAAGATGGCGACTCTGACCTCAGATCATTCCAGGTAAGGTATAGTGATCATGTTTTAAAGCCACTACATCAGACGCATCAGTGGCCCTTGAATCACAACAGTTCGAAGGTCAAATCAGATACGAAGTTAAACGGCATAAAAAACCAAAATCCCCCCCCCACCGAAAAAAAAAAAAAAAAATACGGCTAAGCCAATCTATATCTAGGGGTAGAACAAACTTGGTGTTTTAAATATTTCAACGTTCAATAACAAGTAAATTTACAGAAAAAGAACGTATCAACAATATTTCATGTCGTAAGACAGCAGTTCTGTAAATATCTACTATCAAATTCAATATTTCGTATGTATACTCAGGGTGCGTTTAAACTGAAGTATTAGAGAAAATATTTCGAGAGTTTTTAAAGTCATATGATACTTTGAATTAAACAAAAGCTGAATATGTTTATATACTTGAATGTCTAAATTTTACTATAAAACAAGTGTACAAGGCCTGGTAAAAGAATATTTGTAGATACAACCTGATGAGGAAAACGCTCGAAAAGCCAAAAGGCGTGGTAATAGATGTGCGTAAAGCTGATGGAATTCATTATAACAAAAATTTACCAAATTTAAGTCAAAGGATTTTTAAAAGTTCGAATCCACAAGAAAACAGTACACATACATTAAATGAATCATTGAATGATGTGAATCTTAACGAACATTTCAATAATTTTTAATTACTGAAACATCCGTGAACATAAATCGTACTACAATCTGCCCATAAGTTTTCACCAACTGTTTCACTTTATTTCATTCCATCTTATTTTTAGTCATTATTTAGATTGTTTAGGGTTTCCTGGATGAAAAAAAAATTATCACAATTATTATGAATTTTAATTTTGTATGATATATCACAGTATAATAAATATATTTCATTTGAATTTCTCTCGAATAGTAACGCCCTAAGTTGCTGTCATTGTTGTTGTTCTGCATGTTGATGTCAACACATGGGGATGTTCCTCACGCGGACCAGTTAAAATATCAATTTTTAGTCTGTTGTCCGTTATTTGTTTGGCAGCATGTTTGTTCTTGTTATAACACACACCAGTAAAGGTCGGTTCGTTATAACGCGATTACTGGTTGGCTACAAGCGCATGTTTTGTAAGTCGTTTTATTGTTAAGGAGCAATTTCATTGGGTTGTGTACGGCGAACATGATTATTTAACAGATGGGCTCGCAGCCAGCAGAATCCAAGTTTACAACTGCATAACCGCACAGTAATGTTTTTATCGTTACTTACATTGATTTTGTTGTAATAGAACAAAACTTAAAATATATTGCAGATATTTATATTAAAATAAAACTTTATAATTATTTTGCGTCCGAGGCGCTTTTACGGGTTTACCTTCATCGTTTCCAAATGTTTTTGACAGTTTGTTCTTATGTTTGTGAAGTAACACGTATGTCCTAGTTTTTATGAGAAATGAATAATGATAAATATCTAATTTTTCGCGTTTTTTGAAATAGCATGTTAAAAATGGTTAGTGGTAAGTTTGATACGAAGTTAATTAAAATTGACAAGTGCAATATCATAGGAGATGTGCGAGTCTGATGATTTTAAAATAATTTGGATTTTGTTTTGGAAAAGTGATAGCATTTAATTCTAAGTGCACTGCACGGAAATACTTTCAGACGATATTTGCAACTAAACATACTAATCTTCTGTAAGACTACCAATCATCGTAAAGAAAAAAAAGTACAATCAAACACTGTTTAATTTTCATGCAATACTCGCTTTGCAAAGAACACAATTTCAACATGTACACTTTTTATCCTTCCTTCTGGAATCTTTCAAACAATTTAAGTTCTTCAAAGACTTTGTAAAGATTATTAATATGATTATCAAATACACGTAAAGATTAATTGGATATCAAAATGATTTGGTTTATAATTTTTTTTAGCATGAAATATTTTCTTCAAATCTTGATTTGACATCACCTATTACCGACAGATATTCATATTCAAGCACTAATGTTGAAGAGTCAGGTAAACTATTCAATTGCAGTTGTTATGTTAAAAACTCTGTATGTACTCGTGGTCATTAAAATCACGCATACACAGGATGGTAAGATATGTATTAAAAAAAAAACAAAGACCTTTCCTATCACTGCATTTATAAAGCATTGGATTTCTCATATTTACTTTGTTTGCGAACTAGTGCGAGCTGTATAAAATTCATGCATATCAAAGATGAAAGAGGTTCGCGTCACTTCTTTGATGAATCAAGCCCTTGTTTTATCCTAAAACAAAATTTATTGTGAACAAAATGTCTTCTAAGCGTTACAAAATTAAGGATGGTTTGTCTTTTACAGTTTGGATACGGAATAAAATGACGGGAAATTAAAATCCTGAGACAAAAAAAATAAACTAGAAATACGTTACGGATTTTGTTGGATTTTGTTCATGTCATCGAGAAAAAAAAGTCGACGTTTATTAGCTCATTTCACTGAAAACACTGGTCAATGATATATAACGATACTGAGTAAAAGCAGATGATGATTTTACGTCAATGAGACAGCAACCCATTTTCAAAAATAGATGTAGAGTGTAAAGTTGGAAGTTACGTCACCATTCTAACGAATTATCTTGCTTTACACCAGACACAAGTATATTCTCTTTGAAAATAATGTCTTTTCATTGATTTAAGCAATGATCCTTGAACAGTAATGTAACCAGATAATACAATTTTGACACATCGCTCGAAACTGAAAGCAGTAGGGCCAATATTGACTGTATATATTTTTCATCACAGGGTAAAAATCGCAAAATTGTTAAAATTTACTAACTTGAATTTGAATATAAAAGAGGCTGCAAAGTATACATTAAACACTCGTCATATGCATCATTATATTATATTATTTCCGTAAAATCACAATGGTAGGCAACGCTACAATTATATCAGATTGGTAATAAAGACAATTTTGCCTTTATTGCATGTAAAAAATACATCGAAGGATAACTCTTATCTGAATGATTTTGATCTGAAAGGAAATACATATACAAAATGAAACGATCCTGGCAATACATACCTTTACTTCTGATATAATTTGATTTTCGATGAATATACTTCATGAATTAAACACTGTTTTAGAAAATTTAAATTTACCAAAACTTATTAATTTTGCAGATTTAAGCAATTTAAAGCATTTTTAATATGCAAAAAGGCTTAAAGAATTAGTTATAATTTGCCCCTACTCATTAACATCGAACTTTGCGAAGTAAACGTGCAAACAAATGTAAATTAATTGAACCTAAACCACGAGTGCCATCGATAGTAGTATCATTGATAAATGATCTGTAGAGGTAAATATTTTGATTCCTAACCAAAGAAGTTTCAAAGTGTTTAAATGAATCAGACGTTTATTGTCAATTTATTAATCAATTTCACACAAAACGTACTGAATCTAAAAGCAAAAGCGGTAGAAAATTATTAGAAAGGTGTTCAGTAATTGATTGATAAAGTTCAAATTGTGAAAATTAGTCGAATGATGAACGATTTAGTGGAGTGACAAATCAAGAAAAGGTGCTTATCTTACGATTTTAAAGGACCGGCATAACTGTAGACTAGAAATGATTTTTTTGGCAAAGCCAATACCTTAATCCTACTTTTTGCCAGGTCGTAGCCATTTCCTACGGTGCAGGTTTTCATGCAATTAAAAGAAAAGACATGTTAATATTTTCATTCAAATCGCAACTCGGCAAAATATTTTACCTTCGTTTCTTTGTCCTAGTCCTCAAACTCTTGATTTGGCATTTTATGAAGAGTTGAAGTGCTAATTCATTTTCATTTATTAATTATTCTATTTAGTTGAAAATAAGTTATAATTGTATCATCTGCGCTCTTGCATCTGGATATTTTATGTCTTGTTAGGGTATGTTTATATTGAATCATCATAAATGCATTCTTAACATCCATTACATATTCTTTTTTATTTCCATGAACAAGAAATGTTGTCTGAAGAATCAAACAAATGTTATTACAAAGGATTTATTGAAATTTTGATGTTGCTGTACACAATCCGGTGTCGATAAGTAAATGATTTTTATAAGGATGTTGCATGAGCATTTCTTTACATTGTATCTCATAGGGATGCCAGAAATGTACGGTGCTCAAATATTGTTTTGTGTAATTTTAAAAACGATTCAAACGATTCTAATGCTTAATAAGACCACTCTTTGATGGATAAAACAGTGAAAGGTTACAAGACTACTGGTACTTCTACTACTACTACAAGACTACTTCTACTACTACTACTACAACTACGTATACTACAATTACTACAACAACTACGTTTACTACTATGACTCTTACCCTGCTGACGCTTTTACTACTACTCTGCTAATACTACAACTAATACAACTACCATTACTACTACTACTGTTCTGCTACTACAACACAACTTTTACTACAAGAGATTTGCAATAATTGTACGACTCCGACGGGAATATGAATATGAATAAGAATAAGGCAGATAAAATTACTGTGGTGATCTAAAAAATATAAAGCTATTTTACTCTTATTCTTCAGTTAATTAGAAACCGTTTCTGCGTTTAACAAACAAACCACGTTGTTCAACTTGGCTTTAAGCTTCTAACGTGAATGACACTAACGTGTTCCCCTCTCTTTTAAAATTTAAGTACTCCAAACAAATGTTTGCACCGTTATGAGTCTGTTCAAAGGCATCAGTGTGACTGAATCGGACAAAAGTTTTGCACAATGACGTTATTCATATTTTGTAAAAAGTATAACAGCATGTCTTATGTATACATTACAAGTATATTAGACTGAAAAAAGCAATCAAAGAAATGACTTCATCCTGAAATCGTTGATTTTTTTAAGAGTATACATCATTCTTTTAAATTCTGTTAAGTGTTTTAGAGAATAAAATAATTACCAAGGATTTCATTTCATTTTGAAAACAAATAACAAAAATATTTAAACTTTGCTTATGGCTAATATAAAAAAGAAGATGTGGTATGATTGCCAATGAGACAACAGTATTTTTACCTTGATTTTTCTCCTAGGCCGGTAAGTTACCTCCTACCCTAAACCTTCCACAAGCTTTTCTCGTATTCGGTTTAGCAGTCCGTCGCGTCAATAATTTGATATATGTTTTGTTTGTTTAGTCTTTTTGTTAAATGTTTGTCATTCTAAGTAACAGATGAGTGTTTATCATCAATTCTCGTCAGTCGTCATTTAAATCGTTTGTTACTCAATTTAAACAATTTTAATTTTTCTACTGAAATAGATTTGATATTTGCACATCGGACATCCTTTCGATTACTTTGTGAATTAAAAATTTAAGAAGCTACTGTGTACTGATTGGTGGAAATTCCATAGATCTTGTAGAACTGTCTATTTGAGGAAAAATATACCTTTTGTGTCCAACTTTTCTGTGATGTTTATAAATCAAAGACTTCACCATAGAAGGTTCAAAGTTGTCATTTCACCTGTTTAATAGTATTTTTTCTCAAATCTATATTCAACCAGGTGGAAATAAGCTAGACAAGAATGATCATTGAAATGACTTACAAGGTAAATGTATTTAAATATTGGTGATTGGATATTCAAAATCCTTGGCGAATGATGTGGTGTGTGTGCACTTGACTCGCTTCTTTAAAATGATGGCAAACGGGGAAAAAGCAAATTTTGGAACCACAAAAGTGTGCGATATCATTGACAATTATTCAAATTAAAATATTTATCCCATAACGAGACATAACCTTAGCATTGTTATACTTATTAGCGCTAACATTGTCACCCTTATTTCGAGATCACGTCTAAAGGTTAACACTGATATGTAGTCTTTTCTTCGGAGACCAACAGTAATGGCAAATATTTACTTCTACTACTACTACTTCTACTTTTAATACTACTAAATGTTTTTTTGTATATATTTTATTCTTTATTTTATCGTATTCAGGATTAGTTAGTAAGTTCCTGAAATAAATCTCAACATTACTTACATGTAACAATGTGTTTATACTAAATGTAGCTTCTTCACCTGTTTTTAGAATTCGTAAACAACCGTACCACGAGTAAACCTTGTTGAAGGAGAAGTCTTCTTCGACACAATTTCTTGTTTACAACATCGATGAAAATTTATTTATCACATAATTTAGTTGCTTTTTCCTTTATCTATATTCAGTTTTTCACCGCATTTTGGGATTGGTTATGAACAAAAATGTTAGCTCCTGGTTTCATTATTTCTCATTAAACTTGATCGGTGGTTTTATCTTACTACATTTGTATGTCTGACATTCCAAGTCATTGAAAATAACTTAAAACCTGCCTGCTGTGCCCTTCAAGAATATGCCATTTCGCGACATACAGAAAATTGATGAAATCGACAGTGAACAAAAATTGGCAACCCGTTAACCTTACTTAGTATGATCAGTCTATCGACATAATGAAATCTGACCAAGCGAAACGCAAAAACGCCATCTAGTGCCACTTTGGAGACATCGGAGAAGTTGTGGAGCATCCTACTGCACACCGAGAAAATACAAACCTGGAACACAACAATAAACTAGGCGAACACGTGACCTATTTAAAAGAGGGCAAATAGCATACATGTACAAGCAGAATGTGACAAGTTCTGTCAGGAGATAAAACTCAAAAACTCTGTAGAACTCCAGTTACACTGCATGAAAAGGTCGATTTACATACGTATGTAAATATATGATAAACATAAATAAAGGCACATATTTAGATAAACTTTACTAGGCTGTAAATATGTTTGTGCTATCTTTGTTGACAATAAATCTTAATATTTCCCCATAAACATCCATGGTGTTGCAGGTAGGCGCGGCCGCCTTTTACATATCATATAAAACGTGGGTAAATTGTGTGAACTCGGTACGATTCTCTATCCTGAGCAATCGTTTTGAATTCAATACAAATACAAAAAAATCACACCATTATTAAACGTGACCATGCGCTAAATTTTGCTAGCGTGTGATATTGTTTGGAAATAGTTAAATTTGCAATGGTATGTAAATGCTTATGTTTTAAGTGCATGCAAATATGACTTTTTAAAATGATTTATAGCTTGAGAAAATATCAATTAAAAGTTGATATTTCGTTTATCTTTTACATGCACTAAATGTTTCTTTAATATTGATATTTTGTTTTAATTTTACAGGTTTTGTGTCAAAGTTAAATTTTCAAATTTCTATAGGTATAAGCAGTATTTCATTTGCATACATATGCAAATATGGTTAGGCATCTTATGTTTGAACCTGGTGACCTGATAAGGCAAATATTTAAGTATTTGCATTTTTCAAACCAACATAAAGTAATGGGCATCCTAATCATTTGTGATTAATTTTAAGCTATCCAAAGATAACGGCATTATGGAAATTTGCATATATGTAAAACCTTTGTAAATATATAGGAAACATTAACATGCCAGACCGTTTTTGTGGTGTGCAAAAGATTTGAAAGGTTGTTGTTTGCAATCATTTATATTATTGAAATGAACTGTAAATTTATAGTTATATTTGCATTTAGTTCATTCCTTGTTTTCTGTATAAATACTTGTTTGGTGTACATATTACTGTTGGGTAATAGCGGCTCGCAGTTTTGAAAATTAAAGATTTTGTAACTATGGTGTCGTTTGATTATACATGATATGCGTATAGTCATGATTAATTAAATTTATTTAATACATAATACAAATATTTCCATGAAGCGACTTCTAACTTATCTCACTGAAAACACTGGTAACACGTCAATCGTGTTTTTAGATACGAAAAATTCCTACTCTTATAATTATTATTACTACTTGTTCAGCTGCAATAAGCGACAAGCGAAAAGTAAAAAAGGCCAAAGGAAATGTTCTGGTTTGTTTATGTTTCTTCCTCGGCTACTTTTTTGACTTCTTGAAAGTTTTATAATTCATGTTATTTAATATCAAAACCAAGGACTATTAATTTTTCAAATCATTGTATTATCTACAAATATGATCCAAAAAATATCATTCCGTCATCAATAACAATCCACATAAAATATTAATTTCGTTTTGATCCACATCAGAGCGATTACACAACTCGATGAAAAATGGTTCCTAGTTGTTGGTATTCAACAGTTCGACGTCGGTTAGCGATGTTAAACGTACTTAACAGATACTGTATGCTCTAACATGTCAAAGTCATACTCGTGCGGTACTATTCGACAGTTATTAAAAGAATGCCTATTTTAAATCGCCCTCGGCTTGTCTACATATTTATCTATAATTCATTTTAGCCAATTAAATTGACGTATTATGTTCACACAATTGGATACCCGCCCACAAGTTTGATTGTAAGTAAATGCTGCATGCATTCAAATGCTAAAATTACCGTATTAAACAAAGTATAAAGTATCATGCAATGCCTGGTTTTGAAATGTTGTTTTCTTTGGAGTTGTGTGCAGCAAGTTGTTATATTAGAATAGTGTGGCCAATGCTACGACAGCTTATTTATTTTTCTTCCTTAGAATTTTTTTTCTTCATCAAAATATCATACCCCCTCCCCTTTAAATGAAAGGGTTGTTCCTTAAATGCATTATTTTTCCGTTTTGAATATTCACTAAAATTTGACAAACGACGTCTTGCACACAAAAATCAATTTTTGTATGAAATCTAGATTTTTCTGTAACCCTGCTTATACCGTAAGGTTGTAGTTTTATTTTGGTTTATTTGATGCCTCCAATGAAAGTGCCAAAATTAAACACACGAAAATTAAACAAACACTAAAAATTGAAACGACAAAATCGAGTACCGGTACGACAATATCGTAATGTTAATTTTTGGGGAAAATATTTTATGTTATTTTATCTTCCGTATATTTCCTACAATTCTATACATAGCCAAATCTGCAAATAAATACCTGGTATAATTGGACAACAACACTATATAATTTTTACTTAATTGTCAATTTTCTGAAATTGTTAAGAAGTCACAACATGAATTTTTATTCACACATGTCATAAATATGCCAGGCTATTGCTGATTAGACGCCGTTATTGGTAATTAGAATATCAAAACTCCTTGTAATCCTTTATCTTCAATTAATTAACATGTACTGCCAGAGGCATAAGGATTAAAATTAAATCCTTGATCGTCAATAGATTAACATGTACTGCAATAGAGATGATTAAAATTTATTTCATATGATATTTGTAAAGAATAAATAATCTATTTAAAAGTGATTTTAATGTTTAAGATTTTATTTCATATTTTCTTTCAGCTTTGAACCACGATATACGGAATTATTTGTAATTGCATTCGTATCCGACTTCTTTTGAGAAATTAAATGATATTTTGTCAAGAAACGGGTAAATAAAGGCAAATATGAATGATCTTGCTAACTACTGTTGTTCCAAAATTAAACATATCAATTAGACGAAGCACCAAAATTATACACACAAAATCTGGGACTATTATACTACTATTAGTATAATAGTCCCAGCCAAAATAAAACACATGCCTTTCGAGAGAAAACGCCAGAATATCCTGACGCCAAAATTTCCCAATTTACGGTAACCGTTTACTAGAAGTTTGACAATATGATGCTCTGATTTTTTTTTCTGTAATACGTATTGCCATTCGAATGTTGTCTGTACTTCGGGTCTTTTTGTTGTGGGATGACATGTTAACTACCCTGCCATGTCCGGTCTGTGTTTTTGTTGGATGTATTTCTGCTTTGTATTATTCTGATGATTTAAGCCCTTTCCAACTGATTTTATTGTGTGTTCTTATGTTGTACTGTTACACCACTGTCCCAGAATAGGGAGAAGATTGGCGTCTTCAAACTCTTTCAACCCCGCCACATTCTATGTGTGCCTATCCCAAGTCAGGATCTGTAATTGAGTGGTTGTCGTTTTTTGCTGTTTCTCATATTTTTTTTTCGTTAATTGGTTTGCATAGTTTTTTCTTGGTTTGTGTCGTTACATCACTGTCCAAAGTCAGGGGAGGGTTAGCGCCTTCAAACATGTTTAACCCCGCAACATTCTGTATGTGCCTGTCCCAAGTCAGGAGCCTGTAATTCAGTGGTTGTCGTTTGTTGCTGCGTATTATATTTGTTTTTTTCTTTCATTATTTTGTACATAAATCAGGCCGTTAGCTTTCTCGTTTGAATTGTTTTACATTTGTCATTTCGGGGCCTTTTATAGCTGACTATGCGGTATGGGTTTTGCTCATTGTTGAAGATCGTACGGTGACCTATAGCTGTTAACTTCTATGTCATTTGGTCTCTGGTGAAGAGTTGTCTCGTTGGCAATTATACCACATCCGTTCTTATTTTTTATATGATATATTTGCCACTGGACGTAAAGCCAAATAATCAATCAATCAATCGTACCATTTACATACAGACAATACAGAATGATCAAGTAAAGAATGTCATGATAAATCTAAATAGATTCATTAAGTATATACTGTAGACATAGTCTATGAATATCAACTTTGATATCGATTAACCGGTTAATCGGTCGAAAGATTATCCGATTAAGCGGTTAGATAAAATTGTTCGATTTGACAAACTATACTAAATAACTATTTAACATTCATATATTATATGCGTTATGTCAAATTTGGTGAGTGTGCCAAAGAGCTAACAACCCAATAGCATAAAAAAATAAATTGTATTTTTTATCTGTGAATATCTAAGTTTTCGACGCGTATGGGGTAGGGTCGCACACTTTAGTATTGTAATATTATACAGTACTTTGTTCTTTAAATCCAATTAAAGCAAATGTACAGAGAGGCGACTACATGGATGTCAAAATAGCAGCAAGTCCGTCCAATTATATTTGTTTATGTCACACCCATCTTTGTTAAATAATGAGACCAATAAGTGTGTATTAGGAATAGAACCACATTGATTAGCCCTAACACTTAATGCACATATGAAATGGATGCTTCATACCTTGTATATCGATGCCCTATTTTACGACTTTTCCGTCTGTCATGTGAACATTTGATCAAATTTTCATGATTCAACTAAAAAACAAAGTAATTGGATAACTGTTCACATATTTAGTCTGCGATCTTTGTAAATTCTACATGTCCGTCAGACAGTTTTCTTCGGACCTTTTTTTTACCAGTAGGTCAACCATATTTTGCGTATGGAATGATTGTAAGGTGTACATGTCTGTTCAGGCAATGTTCATCTGACTATGCAGTATGGATTTTACTCATTGTTGAAGGCCGTACGGTGACCTATAGTTGTTTATTTCTGTGTCTGTCATTTTGTCCCTTGTGGAGAGTTGTCTCATTGGCAATCATACCACATCTTCTTATTTTTATATTGTCCTCATTTCAATCAAAGTTAAGTTTAATAAGATAAGATTCGACATTCTGGGTAGACTAATGCTAAAGATTGAAAATGAAACAAAATAAAAATTTTAATTTAAATGCATTTGACGAAATAAGGTTTCTTTTATTGAACTTGTTAAAATCAGAAACACCGATGATTAATAATTTGGACTATCTTAAAGCTTCCGAAAAGGTCGTGTGTAGTATGAAAAGGGCTACAAATTTCATACAATAAGAAAATTTACCAGATTAAGAAAAAAAAATTAAAAAAAGTATTGATCAACAGATATACATATATTATAAATATAGGAAGTTCATGTAAACGTATCTCTTTTGAACCATTGTTAACAGGAAATATTTTTTCTACATCATAGGGCATGCAAAACTTTTCTTTTTTTAATTATTTCTTTTCTATCGGCAATTTCTTGATCATTCATCTGTGTATAGTGTACGCGGGGTTTCTTTCTTAAATCCATTGCGTTCGGAATTATCGTATAACTGCTAATATCATAAATTACCCTATAGGCATAACGTCAAAGTGACATCTATTGGCGGGGTGTTCGTTTAGGGGAGTTATCTAGTCTTATCTACTGGTCACCAGACGATGAGAACAAGATGGGAACCAGAATAGAAAAATAACACGAGTTATCTCGCCTTGAAATGTCCGTAATTCTTGTACATGGCATACTATGGACCAGAGTGTTCAGCTTGTACAGGAATCAGGTCTAAGATTCAGATTACAATTTGAGAGTACATAGATGTTTCATATGAATTTCATCATTCAAGTGGCATAAACAACCACGTCGTATTTTATTGTGATTAGGTATATAATAAATGTATACTCCATAATTACACGTTCTCTCCATTGCAACCTTTCGTCAATTAGTAAGAATATTCTTTCCTGTTTCAACATTTAAATGTAATAAAGGATTAAAACCGACAGTTTCGTAGTTTTAGGGTTGTAAAAGCACATTTTAAGTATAAGCTCTTCCTTTGCTTCATAAAATGAACTTCGATCAAATAAACCTTTTCACACTAAAATAAAACTACATGTACATTAAATATATCTGTCCATATAACATCATGGCCAACTCGTACTCTCTTACGTCCATGTTCAGTATACCGTGAAATCGGGCCAAATCCGAAAATATCAAATGATTTGAAAAGATCACCCCTCAATACACATGTTTACAAGTTGATGAATAAGAATAATTACATTTTGATGCGACCAAATCACTCACAAGGTCAAAATCTACAAGCTGTCAAATTCTGCTGGTAATTGAATATTCAAGAGTCTATGCACATGCTTTTATAGCCGACTATACAGTATGGGGTTTTCTCATTGTTGAAGGCCGTACGGTTGCCTTTAATTGCTTACATCAAATTGAATTTGAATTTTGGTGGATAGTTGACTCGTTGGCAATCATACCACATCTCCTTATTTGTATACCATAGCTGCCAAAAGAATTTTTATGACAACAGATTAAGATGCACATAGTTTTATGATGCAACAAAAGCTGTAGATATTGTTTTAAGGATGTACTTAGGTCAGGTTTGGGAATTTGTGTCAGATGTTCGGACTCCTTGCTTTTTTTCCTACGATACAGGGTAAAATATTTTGCCCCATAACACCCATTTTTCTTTTCATATTTACCAAAATTTAATCAGATTCTAGATTTCTTTTTTTTTCGATTTGAGACTTAAATAATACCAAAGCAAATATAAGGTAAAAGTCCGAGTCAGCCTTTTCTTGCCATTTAAAAAAAATAAATATCTCGAAAAGGAGCTCCATAACCTATCAATATTTTTAGCTTATTTTGTTCCTTAAAAACTTTTCCAACTTATGGTATCAATTTTAAATTCTAATTTTTTTTAATTTCACCTATTGTTTTTGGATCAAATGAAATACCGATTGACGCAAATCATCGGCAAAGCGCCGATCGAAAGACATCGCTATCCATAACAAATATAATATGTGTATCCAAGAGTCAATAGATACCTTTACTTCCAACATATTTTTTATAGTGGTTAACATTTATACATTTTTGGGAAAAAATGCTAAACATTTGTCTCCGGTGTTTTGATGCCTGTTCAGGAATAAGCCATAACAGTGTAAGAACCTTAAAGTTCATACCTTGGGCTTTGATTTTATGAATTTAAGTGAAGATTGAAAGAATGGCAGTTGTGTAAATAAAATCAGGGGAATTTGGCCCTACTCCTTTAGAATATATTACGTTGATTTACGCAATAAAACGAGTGTTATAAAATACTTATTATATATAATGATGTGGTGTGTGTTAAGGGAAACCTGTCTGATTTTTAGCACTGAACATTAAACACTTATCCAGTATTTATTCTATATAAAAGTTTTAAGCTGTATGAAATCTATATTCATATCATGTGAAATGCCAATGTATTCTATGAATTTTTATTTTATGGTAACATTCACTCTGATCAGTTTCATGTCTCACATATATAAACGAGGGTTCTCAAAAGCACGGCATTTGTTACTTTTTACTTGAGTTTCTTTTTCAATGTAGTTTTTAGAAAACATGTATGGAAATACATTACAGGGAGATTACAACGTCTTATCAAGTTCATTTTTATTACCAACTTTTGTATTCTCGTATTCTTTCGTCCATATTTTCTACATAGCAGGACAAGTAAGTTCAATCATTGAAGCATTATAATTTGACTATAATAGTTCCATGGTTCAATTAAGATTTTCGCATAATTATGTTAATATTTTTGTTAACTTCTAAATCGTACAATATTGTGCACAAAGAGGTGTGAATTTCATAAAACAACAAAGTAATATCCCACTGTTATATACTAACATCAGAAACTTAAGACAGAATTTTTATCAGAACATGCAGAGATGCTCTACAATTAACACCCGTGTGAAAAAATCAGTAAAATCACGTCGTCTGGTTACGTAATGACATTGCCAATGACTGAAAAATACAAATGGTTTTATGGACACAACAAACGAAATACAAGATTTTAAAGTCTCCATTATAAATATATATCTTCCTATATTTATTGTGATTTAACATTTGTCCTACATGTAAAAATTATTCTTGACTTGCTATTAATAAATAAACAATACAAAAACTGCTTAGAACGTGTGAACATTAAAAATTAGATGACCAAGTTGTGAGTTGGTTCCCGGATTTATCAATTAAAAAATATCTTGTATTTTCTTTCTTTTTACGAAATCTTGATACCTTTAGGTTCTTTATATTATGTAAATAAAACTCAAAAACAAGTGAATTTATACAAAATTATAGTGAAGTTTTGTCTTAATAGTTAACCCTATTTTATTGCTCTAATTATAATATTGTCAAAATGTTTTCTCTGTAATGTGTATTTTTGGGAGTAAATACCATTTATTCAAATCATGGAAGTAAATTAAAAGTCAATATAATACTCCCATGTCGAAATGCACGGCAATCTTTGGAAACCATGAAATAGAACGAACACAAAAAGTATTACATCTAATAAAAAAGTCATTAGATATAAGAAGATGTGGTATGAATGCCAATGAGAAAACCCTCCATCAAAGTCACAATTGTAAAAGTAAACCATTATAGGTCAAAGTGCGGTCTTCAACACGGAGCCTTGGCTCACACCGAACAGCAAGCTTTAAAGGGCCCCAAAATTACTAGTGTAAAACCATTCAAACGGGAAAACCAACGGCACCGACAACTACTGAACATGTATAAGTACATAATAGTGAATAATCGACAAAAAGAAAGAGAAAAATAAAGAAAATGGGTAGATATGCTCCAGAAACTGCTTACAGGACAGGAAAGTATAATACATTACTACATAACGTGTCATAGTTTCACAGTATTATACGATGAGTATTAAGGTTTTCGGAAGAGAAGCTGAACGCTGGACAGTCTAAAGGACATAGACAAAAGAAAGTCATAATCAGAAAACAGTCTGACCAAAGCAAAACTATCTATTCAAATGCCTTACTCCAACAAAGGATAAGTCATCAAAAACTAAATAATCAAAGAGCAAGTCTAAAGTCTTTAGCACGAAGGATGCGTGCTAAATCATGAGCTGCTATGGCAAAAATTTAATTCGCCGATAACTAGCCTTGATCCTTAAACAGGTAAGCTACGATAGAGAAGTAACATAACCTTTATTACCAAACAAAGATTTAACATAGGCTTTCCCTTTACTGGCAGAAATGGAACACAACTTCAAGAAAACAACAGAAAGTGAGTAAAAACCTGTACGTAAAAAAGTTCTGGAGCAAAACACCATCTTACAGAAATTTATTTCATTTACTGCATTTACTGGAAGAAGTGACGCACTCTTATCTTATAAGGACCTCATGTGCAGTCCGGTAACAAATCGAGCTTAAGGCCGCATTGAACTTTCTTTAAACAAACAGAAGCTGCAGCGACATCATCCAACACCCGTATACTAAAGTACGACCGTTTCCGGTGACTGCCATGTTTGAATAACACGAAAATTTTGCTCCCGGTATTTTCTGTGAGAAAAACATCTATCTGCTGAGAATTTGAAAACTGATATGTAAGAACACTTCCTTATTCATCGGTTTACCAATAACTGTCGTTTAATTGGTGACTTTCATTTAGTTTAGTGTTTAAAAATTGATTCTATTTGAACTCCTTCCCGCCACACGAGCACAATGAGCAACACAAGGGATACACCCCCGTCGTATAAATGTAAAGACTTTGAGGACATCGCAAAGTGTTTTGAAAAGTTACATTTGCACATCAATAATGAAGTAGAAATATTGAAGACAAAACAAACTGAGACGGAAAGAAGGGTTGATCTCATAGAGAATCACAATGAATTCATGAACTCAGAACTACATGCAATGCACAATACACACATACCAAATCTAGAGTTTGATAGAAAAGGAACAAACTGAAAGGTTGAAATTAGAAATATGGGGGCGTAAGTGGAATGTCGTTATAAGATCTAGAGGTGTACAAGGAACTCCTAACCATCGGGAACTGCCAAAGGCTACAGAGGCTTTCACTAGAGCCTTTCTGAAGAACACACTGAACATCCCACCAGAACGTGCTGACAACATGCTTTTCACCGCAGTCCACCGTCTACCGTCTGGGGGTGAGGACAGACGCAGTATTATGCTAAGATTATCGAGTCTGATCGACCGGGATGACATTCTAAAGGCAGCTATAAAATTACCGCCTCGGTCAGGATATAGTGTTGTGCCAGATCTACCGCCCAGTCTCTCCGTTCGCCGAGGTGAACTTTTAAAAGAACGACGGGATTTGTCACCAGAATCCAGAAGGAAAACGAAATTGGTATACCTACGAGATGCTCCATTTCTGAAGCTTGTCACCAAGCGTTCATAGATTACAACATTTATTTACAATGTGCATAATAAAAGTTTGTTTTTTCAGTTAATCTATGTTTTGAAATATGTGTTATTTACATTTATTGTCATTATCTTTGTGCTTAAATTGAAATCCTTAAATATTTCAAAAGAATTTACTTTAACTTTATTTGTCCGGCCTTGTGTTTCTACAAAATTTCTAAATTGTGTATTGCCTGGGTGTCCTCGTTGAAGTCCGCGTTTGTAAAAATCAGCTGTTATAATCAGTGCTCTCGTTGAAGTCCGCGTTCAAGAAACAATAACAAAGATGGCGACCTCTATGCGCCTAAAATTTCTTCTTACCCCAAACAGTTTAAGGTGAATATCACCACATAATACAATAGTTACAGGCATGCAGACTCATAAATATGGGCGCTAGGTAAGAATAACTTGGCAACATTCCAACAACAACTTTTTGTTTGACCGCAATTGGGCAAAATTTGTAAATTATTGTAAACAATTTCTATATTGCATACCGTGCATTAGAATTATATACAAATCCGGCAGTAGTCTCATTTGATTAAATATTTCAATAAAAACCTCTTTACAGTGAAGGATAAATGTAATCCGGGAACGCATGTACATCCATGCCAAGGGTGTGTTTTGTTATTTTGTTTAATCATTTTTCCCTTTTCATTCTCTTACATGAGACAAAATTACATATACTGTAGTTTTCATAATTCTTAAGCTAAAAAGAAAAGAACCGGAGAGCATAGTATGACTTTGTTGTCCTTTATATTGAATGGCAGCACAGGGAATCACCTCTGTAGGGGTCAATTTAGGGGTTTATTTATTTCAAAAATATTTTTCTTCACTTATTACATCTTTGTATGCCTTAGATTTGTTGTGTTTGGGTTGAACTTGTCAGTGTCAGGGAATAGGGATAAGAAAACTATTTTTTTTCATGTTTCACAACTTGATTATGTCTATGAATTTGATATAGTGATTAAACTTGCCTTTGTATCTTTAATTGACAATTATTATTTATTTAAGCAATTGATTTATTTGATTACATATACATGTATACATGCATATATGCAACTTAGTTTAAAAATTTTTGTACTATGGCAGTTACTATAGGAGCTCTTAATTGCAGGGGACTGTCGGAAGAAGTAAAACGCAGAGATATTTTTGATAGATGTAATAAAAAATATGATATAACTATTTTATGCGATACACATTGCACAAAAGAAAGAGAAAATAAATGGAGAAATGAATGGGGATACCAAGCCTATTTTTGCTCGTTTACCGGACACAGCAGGGGAGTTGCTATACTTCTAAATAATAAATTCAAAGTTATTGTTCATAAAGAATACAAACATAAAGAGGGAAACTATCTAATTTTGGATATGACCATTCATGAGTATCGAATAACTTTAGCTGGTATATATGGCCCAAATAATGATAATCCAGGTTTTTTCTCAGAAGTACAGGAGGTAATCTCAAATATTCAAAATTCTTCAATCATTATAGCGGGAGACTGGAATGTAGTTCAAGATTATGAAATTGATACACTTAATTATAAAACAAAAAATAATGTCAAAGCGCACACTAAACTTATAGAAATAAAGAACTCCTTAGACTTGGTGGATGTTTGGAGAGCAAATAACCCAGACAAGAAAAGATATACATGGAGAGGCCCGGAACATAAACAAAGTCGTTTAGACTATTTTTTGATATCCACTGATTTTGAATCCTTAGTAAATAAATCTGATATAGATATTAGCTATCGTTCTGACCATTCTCCTGTTTCTCTCAGTTTAAAATTTTGTAACCAAGAAAGGGGGAGGGGTACTTGGAAATTCAATAATAGCTTACTACATGATACTTATTATGTGGCTGAGATTAAAAAGTGTATATCAGACACTGTTAATCAATATAACCTATCAAATACAGATACGGGGGAAGAAACAGAATTATCTGTAGACCCCCATATATTTTGGGAGTTATTGAAATGTACAATAAGAGGGAAAACTATCTCTTATACTTCATATTTAAAAAAAAAGTCAAAGGGAAGAATTTGAACTTGAACAACAATTAAACATTTTACAAAATAGATATGACCTACACCCAGATCAGGAACTAAAAACTGAAATTCAAAACATAGAGGAGAGTTTAAAAACATTAAGAAAAAAAAATAAATGGTATAATTGCAAGGGCAAAAGCAAAATGGGAAGCAGAAGGAGAAAATGTACAAACTACTTTTGTAATTTAGAAAAAGACATTATAATGAAAAATTATTCCTAAAGTTATCAACGAAATGGATATGAAATCTTTGATCAATTCAAAATATTGGAAGAACAGAGAAAATTCTATAAAATGTGTACTCATCTAAAAATGCATTTTGTAAAATGGAACATGAAAATATGTTTTTCAACAAAATAACTCTTTATCAATTGTCTATCGGAAGAACAAATGTTAGAAGCTGAGGGAAAATTATCAACTCAAGAATGTCTGAATGCTTTAAAAAACATGAAAAATAATAAATCACCAGGGGTAGATGGGTACACAGCAGAGTTTTATAAATTTTTCTGGAATGACCTTAAGTTCTATTTACTTAATTCCTTTAATTATAGCTTTGAAGAAGGCTCTTTATCAATTTCGCAAAGACAAGGCATTGTTACATGCATCCCAAAAGAAGGGAAATCTAAGTTTTATTTAAAAAACTGGCGTCCTATCACCCTTTTAAATGTTGATATGAAAATATGTTCCGCATCTATTGCAAATAGAATTAAACCCTTGCTCAAACATATTATTAGTGAAACACAGTTAGGATATATTAAAGGTAGATACATTGGGGAATGTACAAGACTTATTTTGACTTAATAGAAAGAACTGAAGAAGAAAATATACCTGGACTTTACTCCTTTTAGATTTTGAAAAGCATTTGATACGCTTGAATGGTCATTTATAAATAAAGCAATTGAATTCTTAGGTTTTGGTCCTGATTTCTGTAATTGGGTAAAATCTTTATATTTCAATATCGAAAGTTGTATCATAAATAATGGTCATTGCTCTAGCTTCTTTAATATAGAAAGAGGGTTCGTCAAGGGGATCCTTTATCCCCTCACCTTTTTATACTGGCTTTGGAACTGATGAGTGCAGCAATGAAAAATAACCCAGATATTAATGGTATTAAGATAGACAACTCTGAATATTTGCTTAGTCAATATGCAGATGACTCAACCTTAACTTTAAATGATGATGAAAAGTCGTTAGAACAATCTCTATATATTTTAGAAAAGTTCTCTGAGTGTTCTGGTTTACGAGCAAACTTAGAAAAAACAGAAGCCATTTGGATTGGGTCAAAAGCACATTCAAAAGAAATATTTCACCAAGGAGAAAGATTAAACTGGAATCAGACAGGGAAATTTAAACTCTTAGGTATAAACTATGATCTTTTTGCTGTCGACAAGACTGCCTATAATTTTGAAGAGAAAATTGAAAAGATTAATGCATTATTAAATACTTGGATTTACCAAGATCTTTCATACCTAGGAAAAATTACAGTCATAAAGTCTTTAGCATTGCCAATTCTCATTCAGTCATTAACGATATTGCCAAATCCCTCTTTTGAAAATTTTAAGAAAATTGAAAATATTTTTTAAAGTTTCTATGGAATGGTAAACCAGATAAAATCAAAAGAAATGTTCTAATTGGATCATATGATACTGGTGGGCTAAAGATGCCTCATATTGAATCCTTCTGTTATGCACTGAAATGACATGGATCTATAAATTATTGGACCCTTTCAATCTTTCTCCTTGGAAAATTCTTTTCAATGATAAATATAAAAATATGGTGCAGATAAAATATGGATGATGAATAAGGATAGTATTAAACAAATTTCAATATATTTTAATAGATTTTGGAAGGACATCCTTCTAAATTGGGCCAAACTGAGGAATGCTGCCCATGACCAAAATGACTTTATAGGCCAACCTATTTGGTTTAATACACTTTCAAAAATTGATAATAAAACTATTTTCTATGAAAATGGTGTGAGGCAGGAATATTTTTGTCAATGATTTACTGAATGAGAACAATGAATTTCTCTTTAATCAATTTAAAGAAACATACGATATTAATACAAATTTTCTTCAATTCTATGGTATATATCATATGGTCCCAAGTAGTTGGAAGGACCACATCAAAACTGTGAAAAGAAAATCAACATTACTTGCGATAATTTAGACTATTTGAAAACAAATCAGAAATCATGCCCATATTTTTATAAATTATTTGTGTCTACTTATCATGAAAACCCCATAAAATCACAAAATAAATGGAAAGAAATTTTGCATATGGAAATAGGTCACTGGGATCTTTTCTATATGCATCCTTTCAAGTGTTCTTTGAGTAATAAACTGATCATTTTTCAATACAAAATTCTGCACAGAATTTTATGCACAAATGATCTGCTATATAAGTGTAAACTTAAAGAAACACACCTATGCAGTTTTTGCAATGAAACAAAAGAGACAATAGAACATATTTTTTGGGAATGTTACATTGTCAAGAATTTTGGCTTCAACTAGTTGATACATTAAATTCAGATAGCAATTATGAGCTTCTAATATCAAAACAAAACATCCTCTTGGGATCAGATATTATAGATATCTCTGGAAATTTTTTCATTGTTCTCATGAAGTACTATATTTATTCTTGTAGATTGAGCTCACTGTTACCTTGTGTTAAGATTGCACTAAAGAAATTGAAAAATTATTATATTATTGAAAACTTTCTTCCACCTTTCACAGTTCTCCTGCAATAGGTGAAAAAATAGAAAAAAAATGGGAACCATTTCAACAATTAATTTTATGATACAAGAAAGATAACTCATACTTAACTGAAAATAAATGTGTAACACAACTGGATGCACATCACAATTGGACAGTGGTTAGTGTGCATCCTATAGATATTATATATATGTATGTAAGAATTAAATGTGTGTTACTATGTTATGATAATAGGAGTTAAAATACTGTTTTTTTATATGATTTCAGATATTGTCGGAAGAGAAAATAACAACAAAATACAAATGTATGTCATTATATATATAATTTTCTTTATGAGTACATGTATGAATAGAATAACTATGTTGCATCAATAATAATAATAATCTTTTAATATCAATTTAATCATATATGAATATAAGTTAATGATTTTTTTTTTTTTTGTTGGGGTTTTTTTTTTGTATGGGGAGGGGGATAATATAAGCGCTGACACTGGCAGGTCAAAACAAATAAACATGTATTGTATTCTTCTTTGATAAAAAAAATGCATATAATTATTATATGAGATGAAGAAATACAAAATAAAGAATTATAAAAATAAAAAAAAAAAAGTACGACGGCTGGGATAACTGAAAAGCAGCATCAGCGTGCGGAAGAATTTGACAATCACCAATTTATCCGATGTTTTTGTACCGGAAGAGAGCGACCTGCCTGAAAACAGACATAATCAAACAAATGATGTCCTGTATGTGTAAAGAGTTTTTTTTAAAATAAAAATTCATGCGTTTATGCCACCTGTTGAATTTAACACAACTTCGCAGACGGTTTGGCAGCATTTACGGCCAGCGTAAACCTATACAAAGTAGTCCATGTCTGATAAGACAGCTACTGTATGGGAATCTTAAGAGATTATCTGATAGCGATTATAGTTCTACAAATTCGAGTCAATAGAATTTCGTACCAACAAATATTTATCTTGCAGATTTAGGGACAAATCTGTGCCAGTCTATTAACATAGAAGCATAGAACCGAGTGGGTATTAGGACCTAAACAACTTATTACATCAAAACAGACATAAACTTATGACAACGAACATCATCTTGTTTATTCAGATGACGACCGAGAAATCCGTGCTATATTGCAAAGACACATGCTGTACCTAAGCGTCACGGTATGATATCGGTATAAATAGATTCCATCAATTCCCTAATTGAACAGCACTAAAGCGAGCGTTTGCCTTCTGGGCAGTTTCTTCTGTATACAAGGGTGAAGAAAATCAAATTCAGTCACTTATGTAGAGTTTTTTTTAAAGCCGTGAGTTTTATTCATAAGTTAGCCTAATCATAAGTTTGAGGAGAAGAAATAGATAAATTTCAACGACAGGAACCAATTCCAAAGCGAAGCTCAATATTCATATTATCTGGACGCAATTATATAAAACACAATTATTCGACCCTACCATGACAAGATCAAACACCAAAGGCCAACTTAACAGTTAAAGCGATGATTAGATCCACAGCATTCGGAATCATTGGAGCGAAACGCCTGATTGATATCTACTATTATTTAGAAATGTGTGACGTGTTCCAAACATACAGGAAAAAGCAAGTCTGTTTTCCATGAGGACCGTCTCGAATCGTAATTTCTGTTACTAAAAGTGTAGTGGAAACGCTTATCATAACGTTGGGTGATTCTGCTCAGTTATCCATATATATAGCTAGTGACAAGAGCTATTCACGTCGAACTCGTCGAGGAATTAATTTCACCAGCTTGACATCAATGTCATTTGAAGGTTTCAGCTGGAAGAGACAAGTAAAGATTTTCGGATCTGATCATGGAAGAAATTTTATTTCAGCAATCAACATCTTTAGAATCGAATCGATACACTTTCAGGATGAATCAATCTTTCAATAACTGTTGGCACTGTTACAGTACTACATGAATGTTTTATTCACCGCATTTGCTCTTAAAAGGTGGAGCCTGGAACAGAAAGATAGGTGTCAACGGGAGAATAATTGGGCTTTATGCTCGTAAAAACCACCGAAAGGAGCCTAACGACTGACAATATCAAAACTTTCATGTTGGAAAAATAATAAATTCTGGAGATCAGAAAATTTCAGCTATGTTATTGACACAGAAACCAACTACATCTTGACCTCAGATCAGCTCGGAAAATCGAGAAAGAGATCTATGTACCTGCCAGGGTTGAATGAAAAGCCTTCTTGTACTCACTATCTGGCTTACAACAGTGAAAGTAACCATAATAACATTGTATATAATGCCTTCAAATTACATCCATCGTGTTTTTGGAATATTCACTGCTTTCAATTACATGAATGCGCAATTATTCTATAGATGACATTTCATATATACTAACATTTAGTTAATTTAAATTAGATTTCACTGCATATTGTGGTTGGTTGTAGAATAAAAGCCAGCTTATGATTTTATAGCTTTCCATAAACCTATTCGTTATTTTTTATTTACTGAGTCAAGCAAGTAAACTACAACTACTTATACTACTATTATTGCGTGTCTACTTCTAATACTACTACTACTTCTACCAATACTTCTTCTACAAATACTTCTTCCACTACTTCTTTTACTGCTGCCGCTGCTTTTTCTACTACTACTACTACTACTACTACTTACTACTACTACTACTACTACTACTACTACTACTACTACAACTACTACTACTACTACTACTACTACTACTACTTCTACTTCTACTGCTGCTGCTACTGCTACTACTACTGTTTCTACTACTTCTACTGCTACTATTTCTGCTACCTCTACGGCGACTGCTACTACTACTACTTCTACTACTACTACTACTACTACTATTGCTGCTACAACCTACAACTGTTGATACTAGAAATGCTACTATTACTACTATTATTGCTTGTTTTAATTATGCTTCTGCTACTACTACTACTTCTATTACTATTGCTACTACTACTTTTAGAACTACTTCTGCTACTATTTCTACTTAATATTTTTACTATTATTGATGCTGCTGATTTTACTGCTTTTAATTCTTTTTATGATAAAAAAAAATTGTGTGTGTATTTGGGACATACTAAAACCCGATTTCCACAACGATTATTCTGAATATTTTATTATTTCTTGTAGGTTTAGAGAAAAGAGGTAGCATCCGTTCATCTTATGACAGTTGTAAATCTAGTCTAACAGGCAGTCTAGGCCTAGGTATAGATTTCTTATGAATTACTTAAGTTTAAATGAAAATTACACTTTATTAATTTCATGAGTCCGAGGAGTTTTTCTGGACTCACATTTATTAGGAACGCTCAAACATGAGAAATGATTATGCCTAACTGACACAACAACACACAAATACAAGAAAACACTCTGGTGGTCAGCAATAAAAGAAGTCTCTTAACTTTCGATTTTAGACAAGTTTGAAATAATAACAAGAACTATGATTGTCCAGACATGACTCTTTCAAGGACAAGAATCTACGTTATAACTTAACGATGACGACCAAGTTTAAAAACACAGATATAAAAATCAATTGAATTCAAGGTTTTTAATAGTATATAAAGACAATTAACAAACCCCATTGGCTTAGAAGTAAATGTTAAAACGTTGACCGTTTTGGAACAAAATTCGTCAATAACACCAAACAAAAAGGTTTAAGTAAAATCTCCAATAACATATAATGTTCGAGAACCGTTTTAGGGAAACATTGTAAATAAATGCACTACCATGCGAGCACACGTACCAAAGTTTTTCAAATTCGATAAATGAATCTAAGATTTCATTTAAAATGATTGATTAAATATATACTGATTGGTGAAACCATTGTTACAAGTGCAATTGGCCATTTGAGGACTTTACTACCACTAATCTTAATGGACAGTACGAAGGTGTATTGTACACAAGTTGTGTTGTTATCCTAGCCAATCATCCAACATGGATGACATTGCTAGAAATAGAAAATAATAATAATACAGCGGAATACCAATTAAAAAGCATAGTTGTATTATTTTTCACAAAGAAATGACTCGACTAACGAATGACATCATGTAAAAAAGCCTAGTTGGCCGAGTGGTACAAAATTTCGGATGTTGCAACTATGTCACAGGAGCGTGGGTTCCAATCCCGCTAAAAGAAAATTGAAAAATTTACAACCGCAAATATGCATATCACACATTGTTTGGCTAAATTTCAGACGAACAAATACATCGAACAAATTGAATGCATCCAAACGAGTAGGGAAGATTGAAAGAATCTTTAAGTCGGAAATGCAGTTAATATATTCCAAACAAAATGACGATGTTTTACAAATTCTATTGTTTTTACAAGTTTCGGCATTACTTAAGCAAATAAATGAATAGCTATATATATATAGGTCACCCCTAGTTTTTGGTGGTGTTCATGTTGCTCAGTCTTGTTTTCTTTGTTGTGATTTATGTACTGTTGTTTGTCTGTTGGTCTTTTTCTTTTTTAGCGATGGCGTTGTCACTTTATTTTCGACTTATGAGTTTGAATGTCCCTTTGGTATCTTTCGCCTCTCTTTTACACCTTACAATAATGGTAAAAACTACCTCTAGCCACATCGTCTGTGGTGATATTTCATATTTACTGGTGTCCTTAACAAATATTTTTGAACATGAATAACTACTTTGACATTGAAGTCGTACGGGCGCTAAAATATGCATGGCTGTCTCTTGATATTTAACAAATGATTTCAACTAGTGTTTCACAGATAAGTTTATAATTTCTTCTCATAAGATCTTGATTAATCTTGCACACATCCAATTAGTATATTGCAAAAAATAGACGAAGGGTACATTTGAAACTCAAAAGAAACTGACAAAAACATTAGAAAAAAAAAAAGAAAAACAATGAAAAGACAAACGAGTCCACAAAACACAACATAGAAACTAAAAACTGAACAACACGATTCAAACCAAGGACCCGCAGATGATCTCATGAGCTATAAATGGGTAAGCATATTCTGCTCCAAATTTGACACCCGTCGTTATACTCCTACAAAACATATTGATAATGTTATATCAAATTAGTACACTTCATGTAGTCTTTTTATATCAATTTTCGTATATGCTCCAAAAGTGAGGGAAATGTTATCCAAACAAATTAAAAACCTTACAAATTTAAACTCGTATATCAAACTCTTCCAAAACATTTCTGATATAAACCTATGATATAAAATTCATAATATTTGGCGAGAAATTTAAGTGTTATGGCGCTAGCAATGCAATGTTCAATATGAAATACATTTAAAAAACTAATGTATTTATAGTGGCACCTCATAACCTACTATACAGATATATAAGTTATATATTAAAAGCGACACCACAACTTCATAGAAATATAAACAATATATCAATAGAGCTCCATATTTAGATCTCAAGCTCATAGATAGGGTTGACTAACAATCCATAAGCATGGTTATGACTGGAAAAAGAGGAAATTGTCGAACTTAATGCAAAAGCATTGTAAAATCTTGTAACATGAACTGAAGAATTTAGTACTTCTGTTTTATTTTTAGAAATATTGACCAAATCATTGTCAAATATATTTTACTTACATTTGTTATTAAGATTATCTTAAACCTCATTATGCAACAACAAAATAAAGATGTTTGCCTTCTAAACGATTTCATTTTCACTTCCTTGTTCTCCAACCCGCCCATGTATATATGTTAGCCAGGGTCGTTCATAGTTTGATAAATCAAAGTACAGCTCTTAGATTGCATTTTGGTCGATGCATATTTCCAAATTAAAGATGCTAGGATGGAAAATTAGCTTTCTTACATGAAAATGGTTTAATCAAATATTCACATATAAAACAATTTTGACCGTCCACTCCTATCCCTGGTAAAAGGGAACGATAGGCAAACAGGTTGAGCAATATAATCAGCGTGATATCATGATGTAAAACGCTGAAACAAGATGTTAAGAATATTAAGTGCTACCTACTTTTATTTTTCACAAATCTATTAGACTCCTGATAGGAGTAATTTATCTTGAATGCCTAATGTCACCAATGTCCTTCATTCATTTCTTGTCAATTATCTTAATAAACAGAGGAAAACTGTCTGTATGAAAAAATTATCAGCATATTAAGATCTTCAAAAAAGTCAAAATGGTCTATATAGTTAATCGACTCTATTAAGGGGTTAATGCCAAAGCTTGAATCACACGTTTTGCCAATATTTTGAGTTTTTTTTCTATTCATTAAAAGATATAATATGAAACTTTAAACAGCAAAATCTATCGTCAAGAAAAGATATACAAATATTGTTCAACATGACTAAAAACTACCAATCGACTCGTTACAAACTCATTAAAGATACCAAGCGTATAAATTGGTACATGTATGACAGACGCGCATTTCGTCTACATAAAACGCATCAGTGGCGTTTGAATCAAAACATTAGGAAGGTCGAAGTTGAACAACATTGAAACAATAACTTTAGAGGAGTTATTTTTCATAAATGACAAAATTTAATCAATTATTACTGTTTTTGGGCAATTATCTTGAAAACTATAACAAAAAAAAAAAAAAAAAAAAAAATAGAGAGAAACTGTAAACAGTATAAACGATTAGTAACTTAAAATTTACAAATAAGTCAATATGACCGAAGTTTTCGATAAACTGCCGAAAGAAATTATTGCTTTCCATTACAAGTTTTGCCATTTTTGCGGTTTTTCAAGAAAACTATTACACAGAGAGAAAATTTAGCAGTATAAGTCATCAGCATGTTAAGGTCTACAAATAAGTCAATATGACAAAACATTTTGCTATTTTCTTGGAAATATTGATAGACAGAACTGTAACGGCAACAATGATTTGCAAGACAAGATCTTCATATGTCAAAATCATCGAAATTGCCAATTGACTTCTTTTAGGAGTTATAGCCTTAAAATGACATGTTACCACTGCCATTATTTTCCAAATTATAATTTAGAGAGAAAATATGTAAACAGAATAAATTTATGTTTAGAAAGTAATTTTTACAAATAATTTAAATAAAGGAATCTGTCATTCAAACCTTATCTTGCCCTTTATTGACAATGTTTCCCCATTTCATGACCTTACTATGATAAATAGAGCAAAACTATAAGAGCAAAATTTATCAGAACGATAAGATCTACAAATAAACATGACTAATTACAAAATCGTCATTTGACTTCCTGTTGGAATTATTACCCTTCCGGAGCACCTGAGATCACCCCCAATTTTTGGTGGGGTTCGTGTTGCTCAGTCTTTGGTTTTCTATGTTTTTTGTGTACTGTTGTTTGTCTTTTTCTTTTTTACCCTGGCGTTGTCAGTTTATTTTTCGACATATGAGTTTCATGTCCCTTTGGTATCCTTCGCCTCTCTTTGACGCCCTGTTGGAGTTATAACCTCAGTTTTTACCTATTTTTCTGATTTTTGAATTCTAAGTTTTTGATATTGTCTTGAAAACTACAATACATAAGAGAGAAACAGAAAAAAAATGAGCAGATATAATCGATTGCATCAAGGGTTAAAATCAATATAAAAATGCCATAGATTTGCCAGGGGGGATTCAGAAATTTAGGATCCTCTTTCTTCTACAATAAATCTCTATATTTGGTGTACAATTAAGAAAAGGTTTTAGTCCATTTGTGACATGTGCTTAATGTAATAAGAATTTTGTAATGAAAACATTACTTCATTGAAACACGTGCAAATCGAATCAACTGACAAGTGTAGACTTCATAAGCAAGGTCAATGATTTTAAACAAAGAAAAGGAAAAGTTGTCCCTTTAGTTATATACTTTAATATGAAGATTACAATGCATAATTCTAATATCAATGTTTATATATATATATATTAGATTTGGTATGAATAAATTGAGCTTTGGGGAAATTTCTCTGGTAGCAATAATAAAGTATATAACAGTTATTTCATATTTGTCAAGTTTCAACGGGTACATTGTGACTCCGAACCAAGTACGGTGTTATTTCTTTGATCTCGTTCACTTTATTTATTTATTATATTTTAGAACGATTACAAAAACCCGGTGGTTCGGCGTATATTCAAATGTTTGGTAATCCAAAGTTAACAAGAAAATGGGAAGAACCAGAATTCAAAAAGTCATTAGAAGGTAAATTAGACCACATCACGCAAACATCACTTTATTTTATCACATCACTAGAACACACCCGCCACATCGCGGATCCGTGACTGAATTAAAGTACCTACGCCTTATTTTAAACCTGGATTTTTAGTATTCGTATTGTCATCTGATAAAGTCGTGCTGATTACATGTATAAGGTACAGTTTTCTCTGCTTTCAAAATCTTTCTGTTTGAACCCGTCCTGGTTTTCTTACTACAACCGGAAGCTTCATGTGACAATGATTGAATTTAGTAGTGTTAATCCCTGTATAATGACGAAGTTCGTGTGTGATTATGACCCGTGTATATAGCAAATCCCAAATGCACCTTTTGGTGGTGCGCCTGACAGGGGCGGAACGTACAGAGTAGGTAACAGGTGACATATACTTTTGGTATCGGTATCGGATTCGACACGGAACTTGTTAATTATTAGAAATATTAATTATGTGGAAAACAAAAGGGCCAGGAATTTTAATCAACACCATTGTCCTATATTAGTTACATATAAAGTTTAATTCTTTGATTCGTCGTTTTTACTCCATGCCGGCTGACAAATTGGACCTCGTTATTTTAGTATTATAGATTAAATAATGACTTTTACAATTCGAATATCCAAATTCTTCAAATGTTTTCTGAAACTGTTGGAATACAAGAACAAATTACAGATTCAATCTGACAATTGCTGTAAATTTATACTATATGAGGCAAATAGGTTTTGGCGAGGTTAATCACTTCTAATCCATAGATAGGTGCATTCATAACCTATGCAAAAGATCACTTTGATCAGGGATTTTGACTGCTTTCAAAGTTATCTTAATATATTTATAGCAGAAAAACAGGTTAATTGTCTCTGTGGTAGATCATACCTATGTCAGCTTTTTATGACTTCTCCAGTCCTGTTGATTTGTCTACTTCAGACCAGACCTATGTACAGGTCTAAAGTTGACAACTTCTGATGACAAGTCTGCTTCAGACCAGACATGTAGATAGGTGTGTTTTCGTTTTTGACAGTTATCTTAATATATTTATAGCAGAAAAACAGGTTAATTGTCTCTGTGGTAGATCATACCTATGTCAGCTTTTTATGACTTCTCCAGTCCTGTTGATTTGTCTACTTCAGACCAGACCTATGTACAGGTCTAAAGTTGACAACTTCTGATGACAAGTCTGCTTCAGACCAGACATGTAGACAGGTGTGTTTTCGTTTTTGACAGAAATATTTTTTGCCTTTTAACAATGTAATAAATATCTTTTATTCCATTTTCTACAACATATACCATAATTGATTGATTGATTGATTGATTCTTTGTGTATAACAATGATTTTAGCACTCTTGGCTATATCGTGGTGGCCAGTTTTCATTAGTGGAGAAAGCTTGAGTCTCAGTAGAGAACCACCGAACGTCGGCAGGAAAAACTAGCAATCATTGTCAATTTAAAGCGGATTCGAACGAACCTACAACGAGCGAAGTCAGAACTCGCAACCTCAATGTTGACAAGCTAGTGATCGCTGTTGTAGATAACTTTTAGACTTCTCCGCCATCGAGGCACCGGCATCCCATAATATATTCATTTGCATGCGGTATGTTAACACTGACATTTTATATTTTCGTAAATGAGTGCAAAGCACAAGCAAAAATAAAAATAAGAAGATGTGGTATGATTGCCAATGAAGAGACCAACTGACATATACATTAACAACTATAGGTCACCGTACGGCCTTCAACCATGAGCAAAATCCATACCGCATAGTCAGCTATAAAAGACCCCGAAATGACAAATGTAAAACAATTCAAACGAGAAAACTAACGGCCTGATTTATGTACAAAATAATTAAAAAAAAACAAAACTTAATATAATATATAGCAACAAACGACAACTACTGAATAACAGGCTCCTGACAGGGTCATACAAAATGTGGCGGGGTTAAACTAGTTTGAAGGCGTCAACACTCCCCTAACCTGGGACAGTGGTGTAATAGCACAACACAAGAACAACTATGCAAAACAATAAACGAAAAACAAAAAACGACAACCTCTCAATTACAGGCTCTTGACTTGGGACAGGCATATATACAAAGTGGCGGGGTTAAACCACTAGCATTTTGAAAGCGCCAACCCTTCCCTAACCTGGGACTGTAGTGTAACAGTACAACATAAAGAACAAACTACAAAAATGAGTTGAAAAAGGCTTACTGTGGATTCATTATTATTCGCGAGAAACCAATTTTCGTGGATTTCGTGGGTACAGTTGAACCACGAATTTAAATGTTCAACGAGTTACAATTTTCTATAGGCTTGTATGCAGACTTTGGCAAAACCACGAAATCAAATATTCACGAAACTTTAAGTTTTTCTTAATCCATGAAAATTAGTACCCACGAAAATATATGAATCCACAGTAACTCATCAGATCGATACAAAGTAGAAATAATCTAACAAAAAGTCCATTTACCCGTGAGCAGACCAGAGCAATACTTTAAAATATGTATGTTGTGGTGTTACACCACTATAGCAGATTAGGAGGCGAATCAAACGAAAAATCCCCCAGTATTGTTTGGGATCGTTGTTTTGTAAATTCGTCCTTTAATTATCATTCTCGTAATATTTGTATGTGCCGTAATGTCAATCTTATCGAATCTTTCACCTAAAAAATCAACGGAGACTTTCGACTAACGGTCAACGTGAATTCCGGTCATAGCTTTACCAGACTCAAGCTAGCGACCAATTCTAGCGACCAATCAAGCTAGCGACCAATTCTAGCGACCACTAAAGAACACAATGAGAATCGACTTGTCAAAGAATCATCATGTGGTATATGAGAAAACCACAAAACCACATTATGAAACAACGTTCTGTTAAAAAGAAAATCTAGCTACCAGTACGGTATATATTGTTTTTAACGTTTAAATGACCAGAGATGTCCTCATATTAAGGAAGAAGGGACACTACAATACCAATGACGTCTGTAGCTGAATGCACTAACTAGTTTTATTGCTAAATGTCTGCATCAATATAAATGAGTAAAATATAACGTGCCAGAAAATCGTAAAAATCAAAACATCTTAATACAATAGAAAAACAAAAGATATGGGGTATCCTCCATGACACAAAATCATTAAATTCACAGCGAAAACACACAAAAGCAAATGAACATTCTTTGTTAACGAACTATTTTATTCCCCTACATTCGAACACATACTATATGTTATCATACATGTATTTATATAATGAAAGTGCGCCCTCTCCGGATTTTACTCTATCGGGAGATGGACTAGATGGGAAATAAAGTGAACCATATTTTGACGTCTTCTTTACGTTTTTAATCTGTTTTCCAAGCTCTAAACCGAGATTGCAAAAATAAATTATTGCAAACAATAATATTAAAAACGGAGCGTATATCCCCCAAGCACATAATGGCTATACTATAGTACTTTGCGGATCAGAAATGAGAATAAAAAGTAAAAGAATTGAATTTGAAAAAAAAAAAAACAAGAGTGTTTGTCTATGATGATTTGCTCGCACAATCATTTTCAATATTCAGTAAACCGTAAAAATTTTAAAAGTACATATATTAATGAACATGTTTACCTAGTTTCAAGTTGATCTGACTACAACATCATCTTAGACTAGATTCAACAATAACGTCAATCTAATGCAGTATGATTTGACGGACAAACGGACAAACGAACGAACGAACGAACGAACGAACGAAAAACGAACGAACGAACGAACGAACACATAGACCAGATAATATTATGGGCTTTACTGTCGTAGGCGGACCATACAATAACTATTTAATGTGAGTTGACTTAAATGTGTTCCTTTGTACAATGTATCAGCTTTCAAATAAACGGAATAAGAAAAATATTATGTGCGATTGAATTACTATATACTGGCTTTCCATACACTCGGCATCCTCAAATATCCTTTATTTTCTAGAAAAGGAACTTTTAATGTCTATTCCCTATACTGAAAATGAAAACGTACAGAAGAACAAGCTGTAGGAGTACATTTCATGCCCACAAACAATACTTTGAATTGAAAGTATACGTGCACTATTTTGTACGACATGCTTCCTTACTTAAAAGAAATGTAAAGATGTTTTTGTACACTTTGAATGTCAACTTTGAACCCCTTCAATTCCCAGAAGTTTCTAACCCCCAAAAAATTATTTCAGTGGGCCCTGCTCTGATTTATTACCTTTCATTTGAGCCGTGTACGGTGGCGAACTTTGCCGTACGGAGCTGGCGAGACTTGCCAAAAGAATGTACCCTGGACACGTAAAAATAATAATAATATCAACTTTGAACCCATTCAATTCCCAGAAGGTTCTAACCCCCAAAAAATTATTTCAGTGGGCCCTGCTCTGATTTATTTCCTTTCATTTGAGCCGTGTACGGTGGCAAACTTTGCCGTACGGAGCTGGCGAGACTTGCCGATAGAATGAACGGTGGACACGTAAAAATAATAATGATATCAACTTTGAACCCATTCAATTCCCAGAAGGTTCTAACCCCCAAAAAATTATTTCAGTGGGCTCTGCTCTGATTTATTACCTTTCATTTGAGTTATATCCGGTAAAGAACTTTGCCGTACGAAGCTGGCGAGGCTTACCGAAAGAGTGTAGGGTGGACACGTATTTTTTTTTTTAACAACAACTTTGAACCCCTACAATTCCCGAATGGGGTTAACCCCCAATAAATTTTTTCAGTGGGCTCTGCTCTGATTTATTACCTTTCATTTGAGCCATATCCGGTAAAGAACTTTGCCTACGAAGCTGGCGAGGCTTACCGAAAGAGTGTAGGGTGGACACGTATTTTTTTTTTTAACAACAACTTTGAACCCTTACAATTCCCGAATGGGCCTAACCCCCAAAAAATTATTTCAGTGGGCTCTGCTCTGATTTATTACCTTTCATTTGAGTTATATCCGGTAAAGAACTTTGCCGTACGAAGCTGGCGAGGCTTACCGAAAGAGTGTAGGTGGACACGTATTTTTTTAACAACTTTGAACCCCATATTCTGAATGGGCTAACCCCAAAATTATTTCAGTGGGCTCTGCTCTGATTTATTACCTTTCATTTAGGAAGAGCCCACTCAAATGTTTTTTTGGGGAGTTAGGCCCATTCGGGAATTGTAGGGGTTCAAAGTTGTTGTTAAACAAAAAAATACGTGTCCACCCTACACTCTTTCGGTAAGCCTCGCCAGCTTCGTACGGCAAAGTTCTTTACCGGACATGGCTCAAATGAAAGGTAATAAATCAGAGCAGAGCCCACTGAAATAATTTTTTGGGGGTTAGGCCCATTCGGTAATTGTAGGGGTTCAAAGTGTACATTTGTCCTTTAATCAGAAGTCTTTTTTACCTGTCGATACATTTAATTTATTTCAAGTAAAGGTGCATGCCGTACAAAATAGTGCACGTATAATTTCATTTGAAAGTACTTATTATCGGCATGAAATACACCCTTACAGCTTGCTCTTCCATATGTTTTCATATTTAGTATAGGAAATAGACATTAAAAGTTCCTTTTCTAAAAAATACAGGATATTTGAGGATGCCGAGTGTATGGAAAGCCAGTATATAGTAATTCTATCGCACATAGTATTTTTCTTATTTCGTTTATTTGAAAGCATATATATTGTACTTAGGAACAAGTTTAAGTCAACTCACATTAAATATATATTTTTATGCTCGGCCTACGATAGTAAAGCGCATGATATTCTCTGGTCTGTGTGTTCGTTCATTCGTTCGTTCGTTCGTTTCACCGTTCATCCGTTCGATCGTTCTTTTATCCGTCCGTCCGTCCATTCATACTGCATTAGATTAACGTTATTAATGAATGTAGTTGAAGATGAAGTTGTAGTCAAATCAACTTGAAACGTAGTACACATGTTCATTATAATGTGATCTTTCTAAATTGAATGCAAAAATTAGCATTTTGACACAAGTTTTACGGTTCACTGAATATGGAAAATGATGTGCGAGCAAATCATCATGGACAGATATTCTTGTTTTTTTTTAAAATTCGATTTGTTTACTTTTTATTCTCATTTCTGATCCGCCATGTGCTTTTACATAGCCATTATATGCTTATGAGATACACGTCTTTAATATTTATTTGCAATAACTGATACAAGTTTACAATATAATAGGTTTAGAGTATGGAAAAAACAGAAAACGTAACGAAGACGTCAAAATATGGTTATTTTCCCAACTTGTCCCTTTCCCGATGGTGTAAAATCCGGGGAGGGGGTGCACTTTCATTTATATAAATACATGTATGATAATATTTAGTATGTGTTTAGATGCAGCGGAATAAAAATAGTTCGTTAACAATGTGTTCCACTTTCACTTCAAATGCTGGACATCTCTGGTCATTTAAACGTCAAAAAACAATATATACCGTACTGGTAGATAGATTTTTTAACAGAACGTTTCTTCATAATGGGGTTTTGTGGTTTTCACACATACCACATTATGATTCTTTGACAAGTTGATTCTCATTGCTAACTTTAGTGGTCGATAGAATTGGTCGCTAGCTTGATTGGTCGCTGGAATTGGTCGCTAGCTTGAGTCTGGTCATAGCTTTTCGTAATTTCAACTCATTTTAGATTAAAACAAGTTCCATGTGGTGAAGTTGAAATCATCCATTCAAAAATTTTACGGACGCCGTCACGAGTTGGTTGACCGTTAAGGAATATCTGTTTCACAGATGTTCCATTATCCTGTCCTCGTATCCTCTAATGTGACCTACCGAAATAGACTTATCATCGGGTGTGTACTTACATGATCAACACGATGGGTGCCATGTTTGGAGCAGAATATGGGAGAACCTGATATCACCCCGGTTTTTGGTGGGGTTCGTATTGCTCAGTCTTAAGTTTTCTATGGTGTGTTTTGTATACTGTTTGTCTTTTTATAGTTTTTCAATTTTTTCGATGGCATTGTCAGTGTTTATTCGACTTAGAGTTAGAGTTTTAGTATCCTTTTGGTATCTTTTGCCTCTCTTGTCGTTTTCTTATAACAGTAATTGTCAATGGCCACCAACATTTCATGATCATGACTTGTTAAGTATGTCAAAATAGTAAAATATTCATACATTTTGCATAGGTAAGTAGATATTTATTCATTACAGACAACCCTCTGTATACAAAAGGTTATAATTTCGTAATTGGGATGCCTAAGTAATACGACGGGTTTCTCTGCCTTTCATAATTTTCCAATAGACATAACAATGATTTTTGTTTGCTTTAATTTCCTGGAATTTTCATTTTCTTTGTAATGATTTGTCTGCTGTGTTTGTCTATTTTTGTTATTTAGTGTTTTTAAGAGAGTGATATGATACTTATTACTTTTACTTTCTGTTTATTCATATCTTTCCTCCAAATATTTATTCAAAGTATCATTTTGCCTTTGAAATAAAAATCAGTTTGTTTCCATAAAACTTTTTTAATAAAAAATATGAGCAATATCACACATGAAATAATTTACTGTCATTGAAAGCTTTCTGTATCTGTATTCATGTGGTCTAATTAGTATAACAACTGTATCACTAGACTGTCAACACTGGAGTTGTTAGCTCGTGAGCACGTGGCAGGTGCACTCGACTCCAATCTTAATCTACAAGGACTGTTAAGTTTCCTTCCAAAGGTCGATGGTTCTCTCCAGCAACTCCGGCTTCTTCCACCAATAAAAACTAACTGACACGAAATATCCAATAGTGCTGAAAGTGGCGTTATACAAGAATCAATCAATCACCCTAGTCATGTATGAATACTCCGTTTACATTTCATATATACCTGATTCCCACAATTACCTGAAAAACGGTACCAAGGAGTAAATGATTAAATACAAAACACGGATTACTCATAACTTTACTGGCTATGCTAGTCAATTGCAAGTTACTGATAATGATGGTCTCATTGTGACCTTTTACTCGTGATGGAATGTATTTATATATAAATCATTTTATAAAACATTGTCGCACACTTATATAATCAAAATGATTTTTGTAATTACGTTCTTCAAACGTAGAAATAGATAAGTATCTATATCACTTCCTAAGGTTTATTGGACTTAAACTTTCCTTGTTACCATTTGAAAACAGTATTTAATGTATTGTAAACAACTGATATGTAACTGTGTTGAAATTGTATATTCTTAAAATATATTACTATGTTACGCATAACATGTACCATAGATTATGTCACTGAATATTTATGACTATTTGTTGACATCAGTCTTCATTCAATGATTATTATTTATTGTGTAGTGGTAAATACTGCATGAACACTTATCTTGACTTTATGGAAACAGGGCGAGTGAAGCAAACATGTGTACATGCTCATGTTCTGCAGTCAGATAGATAGAATGCATAGGCTTATATTCATACTGAAAACGCACCAAAAATACTAAATGTGTTATTTCAATGTAGAAATTTAACGGTCTTGATGACTAAAAGAATATTTCCCTAAAGTCTAACTCCAAGTTGATCCAACTGTTTCGCAACCTTTGAAGACAATGCCAACCCTTCAAGATTATATGACAGCATAAATATATTTCTCGATCATAACAATGCGAAAGTCTAACAAAAGATAGTATTTCTCAGTTACAATTGTATCTTTTACGGGCAAACTTATCGTTGTGACAAGCTATGATGTTTAAGTCAATTTGGCTTTACATTGTTCTTTTGATTTATATCATTTTTGTTTTGCTTTCCAACACCTTTTGTCAGTCTTCTTTTAATATTTGCAAATGACTTTTGACTTTTTGTCTATCGTAGACTTTTCTAAATTCTGACTCGTGAGATTCAAAATTTTCATCATCTTTGTAGAAATAAGAAGCCACGATACCCTACCTATGACAATAGATACAACAGAGGTCAGATCGTCAAGGAAAGAACGGGAAAAGTTATTAAAAGGTAAATTGAATTCCATTTTGTGTTATCATGAATATTTATCTAACAACATGTTACTTTTCAATTTCACTATATATACCACCCCTATGGTCATATTGTAATCGGTAATGTGGATATTATTCAACAAAAACAACTTCAGAAATTTCAAATATATTGTTCCCCGTCTAAAATCGATTGGAAGGCTTGATGAAGAAAACATCTATGACTCTGTTTCAGTTTAATGTAGTTACATGTAATGGTGCAAACTGAAAAAGGCTAATAAACACGCTTTTGAAAATTATACAAAATAACATGAATAAGTTGGAAAACATTGTTGACAATTGTATTACATATTATAAAGATAACTATGTAACAACTGAAAATCAAAAGATCCAAAAGAAGATCTAAACTAAATGACTTCGAATATATACTTTAGTGCCAATTGATAAGGCAGTTAACACGGTTGGTTGTATTTGCTTGACATAAGTATTAGATCGACATCTTACGTACAGAACTGAAAAACTTGTTTTGACCAATTTATCAGAAAAGGATGTAATAGAAAACCACTTAGCTGAACCTTGGCATCTAAAACCGTTATGTGAAAATCACACTGTCCCTACTCACTTTACTGTAACGCATGTTGAACGACATCGACTACCAGTGAGGTTTCGCTTGGTCGGATTTTTAAACTAAACATGCTTTTAAAGGCTCTCTCTAGAGTTACCCGTACAAACGATGCTTAAATAGAAATAGAAAAACAGAATGAAATTAATAAAAGCCTTGATCTTATTATTTGGAAATGAATATTCTTCATTATATGTTTCTCAAATTTTGGTGAAATTGACCATACATTCACTGACTGGGCTTGTCATTCCTGGCACTAAATGCTACCTAAATAACTTTTTCTTCTCTTACCTCATGGTAATCAGACTGGCAATCGAGGTCTTAAAACTCACGACACGCAAAGGTTCCGTGCAGAAAAGACCCTGATTCTTACAGATGACATAACAATGTTTCTGGTTTGCAGAATTGGCATTTTTAATATGTTTTATGAAAGTAGAACAAATGCTTATGAAAATAAGGAGATGTGGTATGATTGCCAATGAGACAACTATACACCAAAGTTCAAATAAATTGTATGTAAATAATTATACCCAACCGTATGGCATTCAACAATGAGAAAACCCCATACCGTATAGTCGGCTATAAAAGGCCCCGACATGAAAAACATGAAACAATTCAACTTAGAAAACTAACGGCTTAATTTATAACAAAACAATTTACGAAAAACAAATATGACAGACATGAACGAACGACAACCACTGAACCACAGGAACCTGATTTGGGGCAGGCACATAAGAATGTAGCGGTTTAAACATGTAAGCGGGCGCCCAACCATCCCTCTAACCTGGGACAGTGGTGTAACAGTACAGAATATGAACAAACTATAAAAATGTGCTGAAAAGGGCTTAACTCATTAGATTGACACAAAGCAAAAAAAACAAGTATTAAAAACACAGACCGGACGTGGCAGGGTATTTATACATCCCTACAACAAAAAAGACACTAAGTACAGATCTGAGAGTACTCGCAGTTACATGTACTGACAGCTAGTTCAAAGCCAAAAACCACTAATGAAAAAATCATGTATCTAAGATTAAAATATCAATCAGCACACATCCAACATTCAATGGATTTAGTGTAAAAGACCATTCGTTTTATTAAATTAACTTTATATTGTTGCTTTAATGCATTTATTTTGTCAGTTTCATGCAGAAAATTAACTCCATCCGTAGTCATGCTATAGTATTTTAGCTAACCTGGCCCGAACTTTACCTGAATTTTCCGTAGGAAATCTAGTTTTAAATTTTACCCAGGAATTTGATCCATCAGCCGTTGTTGCTGAACATAAAACAAAGGAGTTAACTGCTGTTCTTGTTGATATCTCAAAAACTAAAGCAGTAAGAGCAAACTGATTGTAGATAAAATTATCAGCAGATCAAGGCCTATGTCTTCCTATTCACAAATTTTCAGAAAAATTAATTTTCGAATTATTGGCCTTTAAAACCCGTTGTTTTTATTTTATTTCTCAGTTTTTGGTTATGAAAACTATTATAGATGGAGAAAAAACGACAACAACAATAAAATACAATTAAGCCAAGACAGTAAACATCAATTGACCCTTGTATGAGTTAGTGTCCGTGTCATACGATTTTTACCGATTTATGATTTTTTTGCAATAACTATGATAGAGAGAAACTGTAAACAGCAAATATGTTCAGCACAATAAGACCTACAAAAAAATCAAGATGGGCCGAAATCGCCAATCGTTCCTCTTTAGTAGTAATTGTCCTTGAAAGAAGATTTTTATCTGCTTTGCAGAAACTATTAGAAATGGAGAAGCTGTAAACAGCAAAATTTTCACCACAATAGGATCTATAAAAAAATCAGCATGGCTGACATTCTCAATTTATTCCCTAATGGAGTTAGTAATAATTTATACCAGTTTTTGTATTTTTTGGGTGAATAATTGCAGATAAAATTGTTGCCCCTGAAAGTCGAGTTTTACCCATTGTTTTGCTTTTTTTGCAGGAAATTAAAAAAGACACAATTTTAACCCATTTGATTTATTCAAATATTTGAATAAGAAAGATTTTGGACCAAGTAGTTGTCTTTCAACACACATAATCTTTTTGCATTGTTTCAATTTATTTTTTGCAAAAATGCCAGGAGAACGATAAATGCTCCTGTGTGCCTCTTGTTTCAATTTATGAGTTATATTTAGGTGCGTTCACAAAGAGTATTGAAACTTAACCATTTATAGTTTATTATAAAGAATTATTATTGCTAGACCATTTATATACTTCTTTATGAAAAACTATATATACATACTTTACTTTTTATATTTTGTTTGTTGTGAAATTTGTATCCCGCTAGTTTCAAGAAAACTTTATAGACTCCGCATGCCAAGTAAGTTAGATTTGATCTAATAAAACAGACATTTTGTTTGTTATTCTTGTATTTTAAAGCACCCGCTGTAGACCACTGACATTTTACACTTTTGGAGGGACTGACATTTCAGTTGATTTTTTTTTAATTTCAAAAATTCAAATCTCGCGTAATGAAATCCTTTCAAAGTGGCAGTTAATTTGAAAATCTTATACTTATCCTTTGGCAGATGTTTTCTTGGTCTTATTGTTGAAACCCAGTTCCTGTCATAACATTTTAAAAGATTCCTCCTATAATTCATTTCTGTACTTGAACGGAGGTGTGTGAGAAAAATCAAAATCAAAATCTAGTAGGTGATATATCTTAATATTTACATACATCTTATTATTATGCATTGGTAAATTACACCTGACAGCCTTTGTTGTCATGCTGTTTTTAATAAGTTGGTGAGAATTAAGGACCGTAAGGGAAATTTTAATATTTAAAATACTTTTTCCGTTTACTGAATTGTTTTCATCTCTATAGCTACGTATAGTATATTGGTATTTTGTATTTTTGCATATAGTTTCCGCAGACTTTAAAAAATATGTTTAATTACATGCTCTGATTTTCTTACAGATAAAAACTGCAGTATTCAATGACAAACTGAGATGACTCCCAAGAATGCTTCCAGTTCAAACAGGCTATGTTTAGCAATTTAGACACTATGCGAGATAATGTTCAAATTTTGATTTTGAACAAACATGTATATATTTTTATGATCTTATTACACAGAGTGTCTATCCTATACGTCTAATTTTCTAACTACGTGTGAGCATTCTGGAATACATTGTATATACCCTTGAAGACTAACATTATGAATCTGTTTTTGTTTTATATTTTTCAATTATAAATCATAGTAATTAATGTTTCGTGTTTTTGAACGATGGTGTGGGTAACAGTTTTAATTTCTTTCATTTTTATTAAAATGTTCTTATTCGTCTCTCGAACGAATATACAATATTTAAGAAGTAAAAAGGTGTGACTGGGGAATAGAAATTTGGTTACCTCAGGTCTTCTTCCGATGGGCAGTAAAACCCTCGCCAATGTTTGACGTCCGTTTGGTTGTGCTGGATGTAAAAGTACGCAACACCGTCCGGTCAGAGTTGAGACGTAAAATCTGATGCCTCGTGTAAAGATAATGCCACGCTCTCTGCACGGAAAGAACCCTCGCAACAACTGTTTGAGGGTCTGTAGGTGGCCCGTTACAAGGCAAAATTTCTGTCCCTATCTAATAAACCATAATTTTCCAGTGGTAGCCCAAATTTTCCCGACCTTCATCCCGGACGGCCTCTTTAACAGGATTTATCTATTGTATATTTAGTTTTAATGTGTTCTCTTTGTGTGTATGGCTAGGCATTCCGCCTGGTAAATTTTCTCATCATCCTCTTTGTGGAAACCTATATCGTTTGACTCATGTTCTCCGAATGTTGATCATCCTGACGGTGAAGAATTTTGCAAACGTTTTTAATTCGCTACGGCCTTTAATTTTCTCCAAAAATCCACAACAATACGTATAGATTTCTTTTTGCTACTATTGAAGGAATAAATTTGTATGGTTTTTAGGGTTCATTTACCGTTTTTATTGAACTCAAAATGGATTCTGTTTCTTCATGTTTTAACTTGATGGCAACTTCTTCTTTGGTGGTCTTTTTCTTGTACCAATTTGGAGATATGATTATCCTTTTTCCCGTCCATGTTAAGGGAGTAGAGCCAATAACCCCAATTAACTGCCCTGGAAAGGTGTATTTTTAAAATTTCAGTTGTTTGAGTAAATCTAATGTGTATGCATAATTACTAAATGTGTCATTTTTGAAAGTAATTGTAAAACTGCTTTATATTTATAAATGTATTAGCGTGAAATAGGAATATATGTCATTTTAGTTCATTTTTCTAGAAATTAGTCATCCTTTCCGCACTTTTCAAAGATTTCATATGTAGCGCCACCATTGAAATTTTGGTAGAAAAGTAAAGAATATGGTATATAATGATTATTTTAGCAAACATATTTGTGAGCGTGGTGTTGAACAGTTGGAAGTTGTCAAGTTTATATTTATTAGAAGATGGTTCCACAACCTTCAATATTATAATTGTCCTGTAGGCATGTAGCAGAAATGACAAGACTGGATTGTCAGAAAACAATACACATGTTTATTATAACATGTATCATGTTTATGCATATGTGTTTACATCACACTTACATAATATGTTTGTAAAGATTGCATGTATCTGTGTATAAAATATGACATAAAATGAGATAACTATCCAACAGAGTCTAAATGACGTTGATCTAAGCTACTTTAGGTCACTGTACGGCCCTCAACAATGAGCAAATTCCATACCTTATAGGCAGCAGAAAAAGGTTCTGACATGACAAAATGTAAAACAATTCAAACGAAAAAACAAACGGCCTGATTTAGATATCAAAACAATCAACGAAAAACAAATTTGAATAGAATTACAGCTCCATACTTATGATAAGAACATATATAAATGTGGACGGGTTCAACATGTTTGTGAGCGCTTAACCATACCTAACCTGGAATATTGGTGGAACAGCACAACATAAGGACACGCTATAAAAACCAGTTGAATATGGCTGGACTCATCAGACTGGCACTAAACAGAATCAATAAATCACTTTCTCCCCGACTAAGGTTTCAATAAATAGACATCCAATGGATTTAGTGTACAGACGTCATAAACAGTCTGCGAAACGCAAGACATTGTGAATGCCATAATATAAGTACGTTATATCGACAGGATGTGCGACCATAACTTTTTATAAATGTAAACATTTCATATTTAGTTATGTTAAATTTATCAAAAACACACTCAATGCCATAACTGTTAAAAACAATATTCAATCATATTTCTACTGTGTTAAAAAAGAGAGGCGAAAGATACCAAAAGGACATTAAAATTCATAAGTCGAAAACAAACTGACAATGTTGAATAGGCTGTATACTTTGATATACGTATTGTGATTGTTATAAGTATTCTGGTGTTAATATGTACCAGGTCATATATTTTTCATAACCGAAAATAGATATGAATGTGTCATTTTTCATATTTTGTAATTTCGAAATTCAAAATATTAATACATATAATTATCAACAACATTTCAAAATTTCTAAATTACAAATCGGAATTAAAACAAATGTTCTTGCGTTCGTTTCTGAAGCAAGCACAGTTTTTCCTTACTTCTGAATACCACAATCGTTTTTGTTCAAGTTATCATTTAACTTTCTCAAACAATTATAAAAGAAAAATGTTTTACCGTTGATAACGGATTTGAAATAATCATCCTGGATCAAGCAGATTCTTGATTGCCAAAATCACAAAAAGGGGGTTCTTCAGAAGAAATTCAAAATGCCAAAATACTTGCACATGTAGGGAAGGACGTATAATACATAAAAGAGGAATATGTTAGACTAATTTTAATGAATATTTCATGCAGGTGAAACGAAAACATTATTTTTATTTCAATCTTCTTATCATCATTGTTGTGGTTTTCAGTGAGTAATAATGACCTTTAAAGTGATACCAGTTCACCCCATTAGCATGTGTAGAATGTTTGCCGGATAGATAGAGTCCATTCAGATTTGAAGCATGGCAACTTTTATACCACCATGCTCCTTTGAACTTGGTAGCACAATTTCCAGAATTGACATCATTATCCTGGTCTTTTGTCGTGAATTTGCTTCCTCGATGAGTTGTGAAGGAATCTCCTGTAAAGAAACAGAAAGAAAATTAGTACAACAAACCAGATTAGGGAATTAGTTTTTGCTGGTTCTGCGACAAGCAAGATGTATATAGAAGTTGAAGCATAGGTTCGGCTCATAGTCAAAACAATGCGTCCAGGGAGGGTGACATGTCGTCCTGCGGACTTTTATCTTGTGAACTAGAAAGTTAACAATCCGGCACAGCGTGTCAATTTACTTGCTGACTCTTAAACGATACAAGTTTCTTCTTATAGTATGCGAGTGTTTCCTCTTTTTATTAACAACTGACAGCAGGAATGTGTGTTTAAGGTTGCAGTGGAAATTATGAAACGTTTAAAGTCAAGTAACGGTATCAAGTTAATATTAATTATTGAATATGATATCGTGTTTATCAGATTTCAAAATCTTAATGTGCAAATAGGATAGTACGCTATAATATGTGTTAACCTTGACACGTAAGTGTAAGTGAAAGAATTATAAACAAACAACTTAAAGAGAAAAGATATCAAATGGAGAATCACAATTCATAAGTAAAAGAGAGACCGAAAAATATGGGAAGCGGGTGGAATCCAAAAACTACGAAAAGTCAAACGACAATTTACAAAGGAAAAGAAAATGAAATATAACCGCTGCATTGTACCAAACTGACACGATGAGCCGAATTTTAACGTGCTAGTTCACAAGGTAACAGTCAACACGACGACTGTTGTTTGTCTTTTGAAAACACGGCATAAAACCTTTAGACTGAGCAGCAATAACTCTACAAAAGCATATCAGCAAAGACAAAGGAAAGATAAATACATGTAACAGAAATAAAAACAGTTTAGTGAATAATAACAACTATTCGACATCCATGCACGTTTGTTTATTTTTCTTTCATCATGGTATTTTCCCGATTGCACTTGCACCATGTGCTTGTCATACTTCTATCGAGGGAGTCTTGATAAAGGCTATATACGGAAAAGCGGAATTCAAAAGCCATTCATTTCGGAAAATTTGGATTAAAGAAAATCTACATGTATGTACACGTGTTTTATAGTAAAACTTATAGCCATTCAAGTACATTAACCTTAACATGTGTTTTGTTTAATTTAAAGGATCATAATTATGACTTTTACCCTTTATATTACTAAAAGAAGCCATAACAAATCGCAAAGTGTTTACTTGCGGTGTAAATATAAAAGCATTGCATAACAATCCATTCGAGTAAGATTGATTGATTGATTGTTGGTATTCGAGTAAGAAGCTACACATACCTGCATTACCGCTATAATCACTAATTGTCAGCTTGTATTTCGATTTCTCATCGCCTACTTCAAAGTTATTATACATAGCATATCGGTTTTGATCGGAAAAATCCTGCATGGTTATCAACAGTTTAAATGTGCCTTGTGTCGTCAGAATATGGAGTTTGTCATTGCCTGAAATTGAAAAGATTTACATAAAAGTATGCTGTGTCATAGATTTAATGAAATGAAATGTAAAAATACTTTTCAGAAAAGATTGAAAGATTAATGAAAACATTTAACGATCAGCTATTTTGCGAAGGTATATATCATTTGACATGAAATTACTAAAGAGTTATTTACATTCACAACGGCTGCTCTGGTAAATAATAATAATGACTAATGCATGCTTCGGTACCGACATGAAAATACAGATGTTGTGTTATTGAAATTTGCTTTTATAAAACTTTGGAAATTATTCAAAATAAAGGAATACTCTTATATCTCCCACAATGAAAGCTCTGAATTCCTGCCCGGCTTTTGTTATACATTTTGTCCTTTTGGATATTTATTGTTTTTGCAACGAGCATCATTGAAAAGGCATTTATTATCGAAATGCGCATATGATGCAGAAAAATTTATACTATAAATTTTATTATTATGATTGATTGTTACATACCGTCGCGTAAGGGTGAAATAGCTCTATTGCGACGAGAGATCATTACTTACATTTAAGCTAACTATTTAGTTTTATAACTTAGACAAACGGTCCACTCATATTTGTGTGCCTATAAGTTACTTGGAGTGAATAAAGGGTATGTTCCGTGAAACAATATACAGTTAAGAATAAGGGACACCACACTTATGGTTATTTCTATACAAAATTGTTTGTCTATGGCTTTTACAGGAGAGAACAAGTATCAGTATATACATGTTAAAAAATTATCGTTTTTTTCGTTAAATCATTTATGCAAGATAATGTTACAGTAGTTTAGTACGGTTAGCTTTATTCTATATAGAAAACTGTCTTTCTATAGGAGTTAAGGGATTAAATAAGGATCAGTAAAAAAAAGTAGTCGTTTAGATTGGATCAGTTCAAATCTCTTTTCAAAACTATCAGTTTTTTTTTATCATAGAACTGTTTTAAACTATTCTACAACATCTAGTTACAACTTAGAACAGAATCTGTGTGCGGGATATGTTCTAGGTTAAAACTTTAAAAGTCTGCTCTATGGTAGAATGGTCCAGAACTGTGCTATTGGTAGAATTGCTTTTGTTATAAACTGATTTAAAGGTGTCAGTAGAACTGTTTTGTAGCAGTTTTAAGATTTTTTATGACCCCACCTTTCCTTCGTGAAAATACTTAACTAAAAAATCAGCATAAAAAGCAGGATTTCCACTGGTAATGTGATGGGTAATAATATGGATCAGTTTTAACTGCGCTTTTTCTTATAGAATGATTATTTTTTTAAGGAAACAGAATGGGTATCAATATAAATTTAGCTTCATTACCATAGAAAAGTGTCTTTAACTCCATTTAAATGGAGCAAATGACGATCATTGCATAAAACGTTATTACCGTAGAAAGTGTTGTCCTATCACGACATTTGTTTGACTGTTTGATTTGTTGTCATTCTCTCGTTTTTGTCGTGAGTTTGTCGATTTCACCTCGACTTGTGAGTTTTGATTATCCCATTGGTATTTTTTTTCGCTATTTTACGAGAACGGAAGATGATCGGTATATAGAGTACACACTTGTATAAAAATTGTCCTATTTTAACGCATTTAAGGGAGGGAAATATGTTTCTTCATCGCCAACTGTTTGAAAGGGTTTTCATTGAAGACATATATAAATATATAAGCTAGAGACTCCTAGGTTCATTGGCAAAAAAATGCAACTCTAACATCGTTAGCAGCAGTGGTAGCCTTCTTTTCAAAACTTAGTAAGATAATGACCAGGTTTTATCTAAATCCTATCAAAAATATTTATATAAAAAATGGTCAGGATAATAAACCTCTAAGGAGCCTGTATCGCTAACTAGGAAATTTTACATAATACTGATAAAATGCAATAAGAATATTCCCAGTAGTTTCACATACACCAATCTTCATTAAAGAACAGCAACTCCTAAAACAAGTCAACTGGCGATCTTGTCCAGCTAATAATTTGACATTTTCTTGCTATCTCCTATCGTTTATGAAAAAATGGTTAAAAACTGTCATTCAAGGACAGTAACTCTTATAAGGAGTCAACTGACGACTTTGGCTGTGTTGACTAGTTTGTAAAGACTGTCCTTCTTATCATTTTTGCTATTTATAGTTTATCTCTATCAACTATAGTTTCAACAAGGACCCCAAAAAAAAAATAAATAAATGAAATTATATTATTTTCATTCAAGGGCACTAATTTCTATAACGAAACAACTAAAGATTTAGGCCATGTTGACTTATTTGCCTCTTACAATTTCTCTTAATCTTCTATGGTTTTCGCAAAAAAAAAACAACCCGTAAATATGGGTTGAATTGTTAACTAAAGGCAATCACTCCTCATTCGACTGACGATTTCGGCTATGATGACTTATTTTTAGATCTTGAAGTGCTTGTAAAGATTGCTATAAAAAAATTTGTCTCTCTTTCTACTATGGTTTTCCACATTAAAGGGTAATTACTCCTACATAGAGTCGATTGACGATTTCGGCCATTTATTATATTTGTAGATCTTGTCCTGCTGATCATTTATGGATTTAATGGTGATTGTGGTCCAGTAGTTTCAAAACAGATTTTTGTAAAAGTTAACGGACGACAGATGACGAACGCCAAGTGTTGGCAAAAGTTCAAACTAGGCCTTTTTGCCAGGTGATAATGGAGTCAATAAACGAATTCCACGACTTTTATGTTCCTGTAGTGTAGGTCTTGCTGATATCTTTTTTCAGTTTAAAGTTTTTCTCTTCATTTTATTTTTTTTTTCAAGATCATTGAAAAAAGCTTTAAAAGGTAAGACTTATAATTTAAGGACAGCAACTCCTATAAGAAGTCGATTCACAAATTTAGTTATGATTACCTATTTTTCTGTTCCCAGTTTCTATCTTATACTGCTTTCAAGATAATAGGCAAAAACTCAAAACATTGCTGAGGTAAAACTGTCATCTAAGAGCAATTATATTTATAAGAAGCCAACGTTTGGAGTGATACTTGTAAAAAGTCTATGCATTTATCATATATGAAACTCCATAAGGCCCCCTAAATCCGCCTATGAAAAGCGCTTTTGAGGAATAAAATATGTTATTTTTTTTTCCAAGAAATTCGTTATTACTAAGTCTTAATTGTTGTTTGTTATTTTTTAAGTGGGAAATATTTTATGTATTGTCAAAACTAGAACACATTTAACAATAAATCAGTTAGGTATGTTGAAAACAATATGTCGACTGTAATGGAGGGTGGGAAAATTTAACCGCCACTGGAAATATGTGTGTTGGGTATCAGCGGAAATTTTGCCTAGCATTAAGTTACCAAGGACCCGAAGAGGTTATTGTAAGCCATGTTGACCAAATTGACAATAAAATTAATTCACGTGGAATTTGAAGTCATGAATTTTTAGATTGTTAGCTTCACGTTCAATGTCATTTATTTTTCATGCATATTCAGGAAGAAAATAAATTAACAATAATCTAAATGATAGCTTGTGCAAGCGGTAGACCGGCTTACTTTAATTCTTTTGAATATCTTTTGAAGACTAGGATATGCTAGATCGGGACAGAAATATTTATCTTGGCATGCATCAAGTCATCTATTGACCTCTCAAAAAGTTGTTGAGAGCGTCACATTTTCCCATCTCAATATTTACCGGACATGACCGGATTATAAGCATCCCGTACAGTAAAAAGTACGGGCGCTCCACTTTAGCATGGGTTGTAACATTTTTCTATTCTCCACCAACCCTTCGGATTCAGACTTTAAGAAGGTATAAGGGATATCAGTTTTTCTAACCAGAGTTTACATTGTATCATCACATATTCTGAAAAATAGCTAGTGGTGTTTGCACCATCAAAGTTTTACAAACTTTAAGTTTATTAATAAAAATATGAATAAAAGAATATATGTACGTTAAGCAAACACGATACAATATAGAAGAAGAATTGTTTATTTGTAATGATGCAAAATCATATATATTCTATTTTTAGAATTTCCGAGAAAAGAATAATTCATACCTAGCCAAAACTCATTCTGCAAACTTCCAAATCCTCTTTTATAGTCTTTCCAACCTCTGTAAAAATCGACTTTACCATTTATTCTCCTTTGAAACACCTAATATAAAATGAAAACATGATCACATAATTAAAAGTTTCTAAACTGTAAAATTGAATAAATTAAGACTATTGGTAATTTCTTTTCTCCATTTGATTTTTGCTTAGTAAGTACAAAACTTAAGTTAAAAATAAAAAAACGTATATTTTATTAAATACATAGCGTAATTTTCAAGGTATGAAACAGTTTTGACCTCTGACTGTACCTGATTTTAGTTTAGATATTAACTCGGACTTGATACTCTTGACTACGTTTTTACTTGTACAGTTGATCGGTATAAACTTGCATTACCATTTAATTGAAAATTGAATCATAAATTTGTGTTCATGTGAAAACATTTTTATCCTCTATGTGAACAATAGTGAAACTCCTCATCCAGTTACAGAGATAACTAGTATATCAATTGCTTGTAAAACAATTGAAAGGTCTTTCCCTAAAAAGTCTGATATCATCAATGTACTCTTTATGACATTTCATATGATATGTGACAGGCTTACTTTTAAAACTTTTCACATTTCGCGCTTTATGACCCTATCCACCTCAATTTTCGAGATCGAAAGTATGATATGTGTAATGCAGACTTGATAACCTTCATTTGATATTCGACAACACCACCATCTAGTAAGTTTTTGTTTTGTTTTGCAGTTAATAGGCTAATCTGACTCATTTTTGGGGGACAGAAATTTAATATTTGAAATTTATACATTATGACCTTTCATTTGATATGCGACAACCATATCTCCTAAGACATTTCATTTATTGCACTCAGTGAATCCACCCAACCCATTTTCGGGGGACAAATATTTGATATATGAAATGTACGCATTATGGACTTTCATTTGATATGCGACAACCTTAGTACCATCTTTTGCAATTAATGACTGCACCCTTATCTTTCGGAAGGAAAAGGGGGTTAACAATTTTTATTTTTGAATTTTTTCAACTTCAAGGTCTTAAAATACTGATCTTTTTTGCAGTTTATAGTAGGTTAATATCTGTTACCATTTCAAACATATACACAATATACTATACTTTAAAGAATTATCTCATCGTAACTTCGGTCATAAAAGAAATTGTTTCAAGGGGATATAACTCTAAAAGGGGATGATAAAATCCTACGCAGCCTCATCTGATAATACTTCATGATTAGATATACCTATTGTCCAAATAAGGTCATGACATCTTCAAAAACAACGAGGGGGGGGCATGTAAAACAAAGCCAATTAAAGGGTGATAACTTCTAAAGGGGATTATGAAATCCTACACTGCTTCATCAGATAATACTTCATGATGAGGTCTATCGATGGTCCAAATTTGGTAATGATAACTACAATAGAAGCGGGGCAAGGCCATGTCAAAAAAATGTTGGAAGAATAAAAGAAAAAAAAACCCATTTATTTAGAAAAACAACACGTTCTTTCCCAACATAGGGGAAATACCTTAATTATTTACTGTAACAGCTTACCGTCCATCCACCATTCACGCTTTCCGTCTTCATGTCACAATATACGTTAAATCCGTTAGCTGAGCCTTCTGGGTAGATTTTATAGACACCACTCCCTTGCTTGATATCGATGTCGGTGCAATCTCTGGGATGCTTTTTGAAATATTCATCTAAATAATTGAATAAAGATAAAAATCATATTCAATAATTGCTTTTTAATTACAAACAATCAACTACAAGTCTAAATGTGTATATCAGAAAATTATGGTTCCACAATTGAATCTGATATATGGAACATTTTTTATTCCCGGTACTTTCATTCGTTTATATGCAAGGACAATTTCATCTCAAAATTGTTTTTATCGTTTTTTCATAGACTTATACACTTGCTACTTTGTAAGTCTTCAAGAAATGACAAATTTAATTATGTATATTGTTCATTTTTGATATAAATATATAAACACAGAGAAAATAGAGTGTACTACTGAAAGTTAAGGAAGTTTTCTGCGTTATCCAGCCCTATAGAGAAAGTCTCCTTCCAGTGCTAAATGAGTCGAAATTTTCAATTGAATAATTATTGTATAATACTCATAGTAGGGTTTCAACTCCCTCAGGATAAGAAAACCATACACAATTTTGAATTTAATAAAAAATCACCTTTGTCTCAGGTCAGGGGAGGATTAGGTACCCGTAAACATGTTTAACTCCGTCACATTCTGTATGTACCTGTCCTTCGTCAGGAGCTATATTCATTGCAATAGCTAATCACTGTAATAAAATTTAATCATGTAATTAGCAAATGATTTAGCCCATTGAATCACCCATAATACCCTATTCCAAGCACATGTACGCCTGTTTAGCTGACAATGGCAGAAAACCAACCACAAAAATGCCAAGGTTGAGAAAACCAAACTTTACCATAGTGGAAGAAAATCTCATGCATGATGATGTGGAAAAAATTTGCAAATCCTGAGAGAGAAACACAGCAACACTGTTTCAAACCAACAGAAAGCTAAAGTATGGTTGGAGATTTCTGAAAAAATAAATGCTCTAGGTGTTGCCAGGTTTTGTTTACATGCGTTGAACAATGAAAGTCATGTATATACTGGACAATGGTCGTTAATCAGACTGTTATTCATCTCGGTTGAATTGTTTTCACATTTGACATGCAGGGTCTTTTATAGCTTACTATACGGTATGGGTTTTGCTTATTGTTGAAGGCCGTACGGTGATTTCTACGTCATTTGGTCTTTGGTGGAAATTTGAATCATTGGCAATTACACCACATCTTCTTATTTTTATAATGAACTCATGACAATAGGAAATTTGAGAGTGTAACAAGTCTGTATATAATATATAAATATTCCATATATCATACCCTTTATCATATAAAGCATTAGGCCTTGTAAGCCGGTCCCAAATTAGCAACACTTCTCTCTAGCATTCTACAAAAAAATGCTATTTATTTGTTTTTGCTAATTTTCTACTATACTTACTTTTGTCTTTAAGCTGTGCGCTAACGCTGGTAACAAAAATTCCACATATCACAAGGAAAACATTCTCAACCGTTTTCATGTTTGCTGTTTAGTTGTTGTAAATCTTGAACACTGGATATGGATGTTTAAAGAATACTTTTTCTAAACAAAATGTTAATTACAACATTGCGTGCTAAAATCTTTATTTCAGCATGTATATTGATATATATATATATAAATCATATACATGTGTATGATCGTATTGCCTTTCAATTTTGCTATTCAAATAACGTTGCCATATGTGTTACACTTTGACTAAAATAGATTTGGCTTGTTTAATTTTCATAAATTTTTACAAAATATTTACTTTGACCTGTTGATAAAAATATTAAAATTTCAAGTAAATTGAACCACACAATTTACAGGTTGGATATACAGCAGCTTGACAAACTCTAATTTTGATCATTGAGAAGCTTGATGTCTTTTAATTATAGCATGCGATTTAAACGTTCAGCTCATTTTTAAAGAGTTAACTCCCTTCGGTGTTCTGTATCCCCTTAACATACACTACTTAATGGAATATGTTTCCATATATCTGAAATATGGGACTCGGTTTTATGATCTCATTTAGAAGGAAAATGATGAAAAAAAAAACCCAGCGCCATGTAAAGTAGAAATCTCTGATGTTTGGCACGTATTCTACACGGAAGCCTTGACTATTATTTCAATTTAAATTGATTACTAGAAAGAACACTCTGAGGCCAACCTTAAAAATATGTTTGTTTGCAGTTTTCCGACTGTACCTTCAGATTGCAGGGTCGGTAGGTAGGAAAAAAATTTTTTATCAGCCAGAATAAAGTTTAAACAAGCAGTTTAACACAAACCAAGTTTCTTGTAAAGAAAAACCTTTGAAAACAACAAACACTGAAAACCAACATGAAATGAACAGGCATTTTCAGGTAAACACCTTTTAACCAAAACTGAAACTTAAGATAGTGTCATTATACAATTTATGACATAAATTTATGGTATTATGAAATACTGGAACACTTATAAAAAGGAATGACTAGAATTGTTGTAAAGAAACATATTCACTGACATATATGCATCTTTACTAGAATGTTTTCATGAGTAGAGTATTTGCATCAGAAAATGTAGATATTAAAGATTCAAGACAATTTAGGAGTGTTAAAAATATCAACCATTGAATCTTCCTCAATTGAAAAAAAAGACAACTTAAAAAATATATTAGACATCCGACTGTTATAAAGGTTATATTTGGAAAGATATGTTGATGCCAGGCTTTAATTAAAACAAACAAAATCTTAAGACTAGCTTTGGGGTGAAATCCATAGCACCCCATTAAAAGTAAATGGTCTGTACTGAAATGTTTTGACTGCATAAAAATTGACAGCATAGCTCCTAGCTAAGGACATATTTCAATTCAATTCACACAGTTTGGGTATATTTAATATTGTAAGAGAGAATAACTGCAATGAGTGGGACGCCCTTATCCTAAAGGAGCATACTCATTGCAATCGAAGATAGATTTGATACAGAGAGAATATATTTATTTCTCAAGCCAACCATTCATTTTCTCTACATCTTTGTGTAGTTTGTGTGGCTTCTTATTGATTTAACATTTCAAATGCATCCTTCCACCGTATAGGCGAGTTTACAGGTATCCATGAAGTCACGGAGGAGTGGTTTCATCTTTGTCGTCTTCACGACGATTTAAAGAAAATATGGCATACTTCAGGCTGCTGTCGAATTGTTGAACCACTGATATTGGTTCCATAAAGTCAGTCTCAAGAGATTCTGTATCCGATTTGTTTGAGACAGAAACGGTTATCGTGTCGGTTTTATGAATATCCGCTGCATCATCGTCAATGATATCATCGAAGACATCATTCCGTGTGCAATTCTGCCTGAATCAGTATAAACAGTTTACTATGAAACTTGTCTGTGAATTATTTGTCTTAAAATTGACAGAAGACGACAGAATAAAGTACTCCTCCATGACTTCGTGGATACCTGTAAATAATCTCCATGTGCTTTACCATTAAAGGGACGATGAACGCTTGACAGGACGGGAAGAAAACCGAACTTCAAACATGTAATTGACCTACACTTGAAATCAATTCCGAAAACGACCCGAAATTCCGGATCGAGTCAATAGAAGTATTAAAATAATTTCTTCAAATTAAAAGCAATAAAATGTTCACAGTCGGGCGGATTTTCGAAGGTCGGTCGGTAAACTGCAAACAAACAATATTTTGATTTAAGCCTGCTGAATAGTTATTTTGTAAACAAATCTCAGATCTCCTTTTATTCATTCATATTATCAAAAGTTCATTTCCTCCTAAACGTAACAAATTAAGAGAACAGCAGATGATGTAAGTACTACGTAAAATTGGTTTATTATGTTGCATGGCGAACAATTTTTAAAAGCAAAAACAAAACATAAAACTGGTATCTTTACGGTATTCAACAATAGATAAATGACTGGTAAGCTAATTTGTATTAAATCATGCTAAATAATGATTGATTGATTACTTAGCGTCCACTGGCAAATTTTTCATGCATAATCAGGGCGGGAACAAATATCCTAAATCTAATAAGTATGTTTTGCAAAATGCGCCGGACGGGAAATTTGAAATACCAATGAAACAGTGGTTTTGGATAGGGACGATATAAGTTTTGACTTAAAATATAGCTAACCTACGTACGCGTCAAATTGATATTGTATTGGTTCTAATACATTTTTTCGTACAAAGAGCGAAATTTGCCACAATCGACGAAAATCTTAGTTTTGAACCACATTTAGGCACAGTTAATTTAATCAAACATTCATAAATACGTGACTGTGTTATTAGAACCTTAAAGTACATGTACGAAGCAGTCATACTATAGTTGCTTAAAATCATTTCATTTGGACTCTGATATATGTTTTATATACATTTATTTAATGAAAATAACAACTATAAATATTAAATAAAAATACCACTTTATAAATTCGCGTGTCCGAAGCGCGTTTCCGGATTTACCTTTATAAATACGTTGAATCGTTAACAAGATCCCTAAGAATGATTGTTAACAGGTTCAATTCCGATAGACTTGTTTGATTCAGAGGAGAAATTTAAAAAGAACTTACCACGACGGACATCTAGTTATGGCAATAGCTCATAAGGACCTTCGGTTTCAATTTATTAAATTCAGATAATGAAAGATATGTCTTTAATGCATGTAATGTCTCAAATAAATATGAGCAAAGGCATCACTCACTCAACATCTTTGTATTAATAAATAGTCTCTCTGTAGCAACATATCTTAAAAAACATTGAAAAATATAAGGAGCAGTAGTGCCTGGTCGACATGCGACATCCGTCGTGTTACTCCAAACAACTTTTAGACATCACCAAATACAACATTTATAATTAAGTCTCTAATCCTCAAACTTAAAAAAATTTACCAACAAATTCTTCGGAATCCGTCGGTAAAAGTGATTTGATAGAGAAAGTTAGAAATGTATATACCACCAATTGTACGTAATATAAAAAAAATCCCAAAATATCCATATAAAATGGAACTCGTCGCGTTGCTCATTGTAAGTATAAATTCGTCTCATTCGATGATGTCACATTTGATGAAATTTGGACGGGGATTTGGTTATGACAATAGGAATATATTCGTGGTCATCTGTAAACAAAGGCCGGTACATCAGTTAGAGTTGATTTTATAAATTATAAGCATAGCTTTATTCGTATTTTGGTAGTTTTGGAAAAGAAGTACCAAATTCATACATTAACCCTTAATCAAGAACTCTCTGAAATGCTTATAAAAGTCAAGGACGTTTGATTTTGGTTGTGAAAAATAGTATTTAAGGTTTTCATTGAATTTAACAGGCGAATAACAGTCTTATATAAACTGTGGTACGGAAATGATACATGAGAAAACAGAAAACAGTCCCTGTGGTATATTAGAGGAAAGACTTGTTGCAGAAATGTTATTCAAAGTATATTGTGAAAGAAAAATACTACAATTCTTTCCAGTACTGACAGAAGCTCTGACATTGTAACAGCATACGCTTCATCGTCAGGAAATAAATTGTTTAAAACTAATTCAACAATACAATGACAGTTATTCCAGGGAAAACTATTGGTAACAAAATTGTTTCTTTACTTAATGGAGGTTTCCTATACATGCATCTAGTCTAATGACAAATCTAAAAGGTGATGTCATATAATTCAACGTTTGTTTATTATGGTAGACGCATTTGTATCATCCATCTTGAAATAACGGATATCATATATCCAGTTACGTGTTCTCCATACCTTGACCTACATCCAGAAATTAACAGTAACAGTTTGTTGTGAACTGTAACGTACATTAACATAGTTCGATTCCAGCTTTCTGATGCATAAGTAAGAAAACTCGCGAAGAGCTTTGTGGTTCAAAAGAACTAGAAATAATAGTCATGTCCATTTAATCTCAACTTTGCATGAGGAAGTAGGAACCTTCATTTTTAATAATTTATATAGTTTTCAATGGAAACTTAAAAATCAAAGGTATATTATACATCATGCAAGTACAGAATCACTGACTTCTGAGCTGATGATATCCTCATCGAGCAATAGTCCAGCATTAGCGATATCGACTTAGTGCTAGAAATTGAAAATAACATTTTATAAATTGTATGCGTTCAAAGGGTATTTCTGAATTTACCTTGATCAGGAACGCTATAACCGAAATTAAAAGCCAAGAATGTATAAGGAACATGCTAACGTATAAAACTACCCTATTAAATAGAAGTGTTCAAAGTACTTTTTACTTGAATCATGTCGTCCTTTGGAAGTGATGCCATCTTAACTGTATATAAACATTGTGGATGCTAAATCCCTTCTTTACGAGAAGTATATTGTTCAAGCAGACAAAGGCTCTGAGAATATTTAATTTCATATGAACAAGATAGGCGATATATACCCTATGGATATTAAAATCAAAGGTCGAAGAAAACTGACAACGCCAGGGTTAAAATGAAAAAAAAAAAAACTACCAAAAGACAAGCAAAATCTACAAAACATAACTTATAAAACTAAAACTGAGCAACACGAAACCCACCAAAAAACCAAAACGGGATTGATCTTATGTGCTATGGAAGGGTGAGCAGATCCTGCCCCAAAAGTGACACCTGAGGTTTTGCTTAATATATCAGTACAGATTCGGCGATAAGGCTAATTCGGTTGCACCGAAGTGAAGGAAAAGAGGACGTGATGTGGTTACGACAATTGGAACATATTTATCCGTCGTCATCATTGAAATTGATACTCAATCAATGTCAACCATCTCGTGATGCGTCAGTAAGCTGTAATCATTTCCTTTGTCTTAAAGGTTTGTTTTCAACCGAACTTTGTTGTCAATTTGTTGATGTGAGTCAAGTAATAGTATTATATTCAAAATCATAATTTGGAATGTCTTATTAAAACACTCGGAATTCACAGCAAAGCTAAAATTCCACATATACTACCTCATCATTCACACAAAAGGGATCAAAAGCTATTGCATATATTATATTCTTCTCTTCTTTGGTATTAACATTAAAATGGACGATGAAAATATCCCGTCTTTGTAGTGGATATCAAAACTTCACAAACGTCCGTATAAAGAACGATATATAACATGTATAATAGGATCGTCAAGATGTTCGACTAAACACTTTTAAAATTCTTATCACCATTTTGCGTGAACCCCTCATTAGTACAGGTATAGTTATTTATGTCTTTGATACGGTCGCACTATGGATAGGCTACCACGTGGCATTGTATATTTCAACAATCAGATTGGAAAATAAAACAATAAAGACTAGGTTGCAGCCAAAAATCATTTATGTGTTAGAAACTATTTGCCTTCTGACAAAACATATGTGTTTTTAATAATGTGAATGTTTATTAAATATCAAGTATAATTCATTCTTTGAGACGATCCTCTACTCGTTGTGTGTGTAGTATTTAATACAGCGTGCTGCTATGCATTGTTACAATAAACTTGGGAATAGTTTTTGATATATTATAACCCAGAATAAACTGATTATTTCTGAACTTTTATCATTTGATAATTTGTATTTCAATCATAGCACGAGAAAATGTTGGAAAGCATGAAGAAAATTAAGAAAACGATATTTCTGTTAAAATATTTATCTACTTTCGGAAACACAGTGGTCGGAAAGCAGAAAGATAATCAACCAAAATGAATTTTCATAAAAAATATCTAATTTCATTAATACATACTACGTTATCTACTTTCAGAAACACAGTGGTCGAAAAGCAGAAAGATAATCAACCAAAATGAATTTTTCGTAAAAAATATCTAATTTCATTAATAGATACTACCAGACTAAGAAAATATTCACTGTTAAGTTTAACCTGAGACTGAATTTATTCTTAATAGAATATAATTAATTGTAATATATACGCGTGCATTTGAACAGTCATTACATTTATGAAAATTATATGTAACTTATCAGCACCAATGATCAGGGATGCGTACCAAAAGTTAGCTAAATATCTAAATTTTAAACAGTCGTAAATGACAAAATACTTAACGTTCTCAATTCACAAGGATTTTAAATCCTTGCATCTCACAAAAAAAACGTAATAATAATTTACAATAATCATAACAAAATCTAATTACTTTCATAATTTTAATTATTTTATACTGTTTAAGTATGGATTTATAAGTCTTTGCTTATATTTTGTATATAGTGGAATGTGAGACTTTAAAAGAGATTCATTTGACAAATAAAATGTCCATCAGTAAATAAATGCTTGACGTTTGTGTTTATAGATATTATATTCTAAATTTTCGGAAATTTTTTGGGAAAGTTTACTGACAGGAACGTATGTTTATTATAAAATTGCATTTCTATTTTTGTTCGTTTGTTTTAATAGTTCAACCTTATAGCATCTAAATATTTGTACTATGATACGGTTTTGAAAATTGTATTCATTGTGTTGACCAGCTATCCAACACGTCTTGATTCATTCACATTATACATCACCCTGTTCACACGCACGTACACTATCGGTTTGCGTTCACAAAATTCCGGATAAAATGTCAATGAATCCGGTGTCAAAACACTTGAGTTAGGTAGTTTGACATCCGAATTCAACTATTAGATTAATATATAGGATGACGCAAATGTGTATTCTTATCCTGAGTGTCAGTGCGTATGCTTTCTATTTACTATTTCGTGCGCTAAAATACCCGTGCATGCATCAATATTAATTTCACTCGCGAATGCGAATTTTCGCTTTTCTTATCTAAATTCAGGACACGGCAGTAAGTGCTTGACATGTGACTTTCAAGCACGGTCATCATTACTAACGGTATTCTGACCTCTAACTGTTTCTCTTTTGTTTTCTTTTTTGAGTCACTGTCCTGTTATAAACTTTGACATTTTCGAAATGCTTAGCTAGGAATTTCTACCCAAGGAATAGATTAATTAACTTTGTACTTTATTTGGCCTTTTAACTTTTTTTCATTCGAGCGTCACTGATGATTTTTGTAGACTTAACTCGTGTCTGGCGTACATCATTTAAATCCTGGTATCTTTGTATATCTACATCTTTTATATAAATTGGTTCTTTTGAGAGTATGTTCAGGTATTCATAAAACTTCTGAAAATAAGATATTCTTCAAAACCAAGTTTCCTGTAGAATATTTGAATTGATTTAAGTAAAATCAGGAAATCCTTAACTATGAGACCAAAATAAGTCACTATATAAGAGGGCTCAATGAATTGTATGCCACAGGTTTTCACCGCACATGGAAATTGGACTTTAAATTTATCTTTACAACATCTACCATGAGCAGCTTCAATAACGAGTTGAGAATATGAAGGTATCAATGGAAGAAACAAAATATAAAGATATGATAGATAAAATAAATGCATCCAGAGTATAAAGCAAACTGAGTGCTTGAATTTATATTGCGATTGGTTTGTGAAATTTGCATAGGACATCCGGTTTGTTAAAATTGGAATTTGCAAAAGGGTAATCATTGGAAAAAATGATATACATTCCCAAGTAATAAATAAAATAGTCGAGCTTTAAAATTGATATTCAAATAGTAGCTGTATATATACACTTTCAGCTGACTTGTGATTGTACACACAATTGCATATTTTTAATAAAGGTGTTTTAACATCATCATTGTCTTATTCTATTCACAGTCAATTATTTCAATTCAAAAGCAAACAAAATTCAGCAACAATCTTTTGGTGACCCAGCAGTCAGCGGTCTTAGGTTCATGTATTGCTTTTCTTTTTAAAGAAAGCAACTTGTTTCTACATTAAGATATGACCCAGGAAATTTTGAAATGAGGTGAATTGAACCAGAGGTGTCAATCAGATGTCGATTCTCTAAAATTTATCAATATCTACTGTCAAATCATCAATCACAATCAGTTCAATTTTGATGTAGTATCAAAACTTTTGATTTTTCTACACTTAACACTTCTTTTTTTCCCTATGCTAAATTGAAAGATCGAATGCATGGTCGCATTAAAAGATTTTGTTTTACAAAACGAGAATCTTAATGCGAATCTATTGTTTATGATCATTAACATTCTTACTTTGTAAAGGACCGCACTGAAGGCAAAACACCGAAGATGATTTCATCAAAAGTTGGACTTGTTGATCGTCAACATATTTGTTGAGTTTGATGAATTGATAATTCAACGAACAGCCGGTTGTTTAATAGGTACATATAGTGCAGCTCTATTTTCCGACTTGGTTTTGCATTCATATGAAGCAGAATTTATTCAAAACCTTCTCAATGATAAACAGTAAAACATCTTGAAAAGTTCTTTCATTTCACTTTCAGATATATTGGTCATGTCCGGTCACTTAAAACACATTTTAGTGAGTGCTTGCAAGTGATCTATCCCAATGCACTTCAACATAAGGTTACTGACTAAACTTGGAGGGTTTGCTTCATATCTTGTTTTTTTCCTCGAAATTGACACTGATAGACTGATGGACCTAGAATTTATGACAAACTTAATGATTTTACAATAATGTTTCATAATGATAAAATGTTGAAAAAATTAACCAGAGTATCTTTCATTAATCACCGAGAGTGGTTAGTACATTTTTTAATTTGAAACAAAGTTAACTTTAAAACAATTTGCCACTGTAATTGAATTTAACTTTATTCAGTTATAAATAAGGAATTACTATGCCAAATTTACTAATTTCATTGAATATAGTGAATTTTTATGACAATAGATAAAATGCTACTTAAACTTATCACGGTGCAAAGGAAAGATTTTCGTACACATTACACATGTTTGTTAATGATCGAACAACTGGTCTACAGATTTAGGCCGTGTTCACACCGAACGTTGCGTACTGTTAACCTATTTACAATTAGTTTCATGCAGTGTTTTTTTTGGATGCCGGGGTGGGGTGAGGGAGATAAATTGTTTAAATTCATACTTTTTAAGAAAAATATATTTGTTTCAGGAGGAAGTGAGAAAATTGTTTGATTTCTTGAAAATAGGAGGAGTAATTTCAGCATGGAGTTCAAAAAATGATCCTGTATGTTATTGGATTTTTTCTATTAAAGTAATAACAAATGGTTTGTCCCATAGAGATGAATGATGTGTACCTTAAGCAAATCGTTCTATTGATTTGGAAAACTTGAAAGTTCTAAGATTACGCGGGCGAAAACAGCATAACAATAGCCCAAAAAGGATTTTCAAAATGACTGATTGATTGAAGATGAAGATCGGGGCAAATCGGAGTGCCATTGAAAACTGAGAGTATATTGGATAGGGACAGAAATTTTGCCTTGCAACAGGCCACCTACGGACCCCTCAAAGAGTTTTTGCAAAGTTTCTTAACGTGCAGATATCTTGACATTCTCTCTACACGAGGCATCGGATTTAATGTTCCCATTCTGATCGGACGTGGCTGAGTACTTGTACATCCCGCACAGCAAAACGGACGCCCCACTTTGGCAAGGGTTTTACGGCCGATCGGAAGAAGATCCAAGTGACCATATTTCTATTCCCCAGTCACACATGGGGTGATTTTGGAAATGAATAGTCTGGACTGGTACTAACTGTAAAAATAACCTTGTCCAAGACATGAGGAAAATGAATATTTTGGACTTTGCAAGAAATAGTTGTGTACAAAAACTGAAAATAATTGTCGCGCTAAATAAGTAAGCCGCACCATCAACCGGTGTGTAAAATGAATATTCTATCACCACTCCCACTGAAAATCAAATGGTCCAGTTGAATTTAATCCTGTTTTACACGGAACAATTTTGAATGTTTGTCATATAAATAGGTAAATAACTTAATTCATGATATTATTATAATTATTTTTTCAATATTTGTAACTTCCTTAAATATTCATAATAAAATCCACGTTCTTAATATCTAGTTTTATGAACACTTAACCCACACAAGGACTATATTGACTATCGACTGCGTGTAGTGAAAACCTGTTTTAAACTACATGTAAAGATTGATTTTATTATCAATGGGAACGTAATAGAGTTTAGTTTAAGTGTAGAGTACACTTACACCACACCGAGTTAAGCTCAATGTGAACATGGCCTTAGTTGTTGTTTACCAAAATCAAATTAAAACTTAAAAATCAAAATAAGAAAGTTTAAATTTAAAATTGGCAGCTACTCTGCATATGCGTCATTACATAACAATTTAAAAAGCGTGCAGTCGGGTGGAATAGACGTGATTTATGTATTCTTTGTTCGAATTCCTCATTCGAAATCAATAGGTATGAGTCAATATTTATACTATATGTATAACAAGTTCAAATTGTATTAAGCATTGTTTGCATTTGATCTTGTGTGTGAAAAAAACCAGTTTATTGATTTTTATGTGTTTGAAGTTTTGAATGAGACACTGGTAAGTATGATTTACGAAATATCTATTTTATTTTGTTGGTGACTTGAAGTGATACAGATATTACTGAACCCAATTTATGAAGTATGACACTGTATTTTCGAAATATTAAAATATGGTTTACAGGAACAACCTTGCTTAAAATATATATATAACTGAAAGTGCATTGTTCTTACAATGTTACCCTCCCCTTTTATCCAAAAATACTAAAGTTAATTAATGACTTTAGATACTTCCACTATCGAAAGACGAGATAATTTTAGAGTTTATCTTAATTTCTTATTACTGTTTGAATATATGTTGGACTTTGATCGACTTCTGGTTTTCTAAGATCGGTGCCCAATCTTATGTCATGATAAAGTAATCGACATTCCGTTTGTTGACTTGCTGCATTGGCGTCATTCGTGGATTCAGCAATGGATAAAAACAGTGCTATTGCTAGTTCTAGTGACGAATATAGTTTGGACGAACACAAAAGAAAGTAATTAATTAAAGATCAAAACGTTTCCCATTTCCGGACGACAAATTTCGTATTTCACAGCCAGTTATACAAGTAATGGTATACAACTGTTTTGCATTTTCCTTATTGCTTGATCTACTTTAGATTGAAAGAAAATTGATTGTATCTTTTCTCTTAAGATTATATCTCTTCATCCAGACTTAAAATATTATTAGTTACATAGTGTTTTAGTGACCTAATACGATATATACGGGGTCAGTAAATTCCATATGGGGTGAGAGCGACGCTCGAAGCCCATATGGAATTTACTGACCCCTGCATATATCGTATTAGGTCACTAACACTATGTAACGAATTTATCTTACCGACTATCTTTATGTGTTGCATTTAGACTAGAGTTGTCTCATTTGCAATCATACTACATCTTCTTATTTTTATACTAAAGTGTTCAAGTGTTCAATTTTAAGAACCTAATTCCATTGGTCTGCACACAAAAAATAATGTCAACAATAACAATTTATTATCAACAACCTTGATATAACAATATTAAACAGAACTTTCAATACATTTAAACAATCAAATAGTGCCAAAGTCGTAACTCCACTACTAACCGTGTATTGAAATAAGCCCCGCCTCCCTACTAACCTAATATGGAATATACACTGTCTCCACGCGGACGCGTTTAACCAATCATATTCCTAGAAATGTATAGGAGGTAAGATAAATATATCTACACGAGATTGATAGGTCTAAGTAGGGAAAAAGATACATACATCAACACATCTTGAAATCTTTTGCATGCAGTGACAAACAGAATAAGAAAATAAAACGACAAAAAGCAATGAAACTATGAACATGAACAGAACTAGGCAACGTCATGTACGTAGACAGAAATAAGTTTCTTGTTTTCAAAACAAATATTTATTTCCATATCATCTGTTGTCTGTGTCATGCTCTGAACTTTAAATTTGATTCTAGGTTGATAAAATAGGCATTCAATCCGAAATCTTTAATTTGAGTTGACAAAGTAGAATTCAATTTATTGCATTTGAAATATAATAACAATTAAAGAAGTATTTTAGTATTAATGTTATTCAATGCTTGTATACATTTCATTGTTATATGTAGGGATGTTAAGATGTTTAACAAATAGATATAAGAAGATGTGGTATGAGTGCCAATGAGACAACTCTCCATCCAAGTACCAATTATTAAAAGTTCATTTTATATGTACTGGGAAAACAACTATTTGACTGCGATGTTTTCCCAACTATTACGATTTTATAATTATAATACTTTGCCTGAAAGTTTAATACATATTTTTATGAAGCATTCAATTTTATAGTCTTGAGTTTTGAAGAATTATTTACCGAGTAAAATGAAAATCCATAAAAATATGTCAAAAATGATAAATAACATATGGCTAGAGATATAATTCATGCAAATAAATAAAACACACATATATATATGCATGTGCACCTGAAAAAAAAAAAAAAAAAATAGACGAGAAAAACTCATATTGTTTAAATTTGCACGTATCTTGTTTTTTTTACATAAGGAAATGCCTGTACCAAGTCAGGATTATTACAGTTGTTTTCCATTCAAATTCGTTGATGTGTTAGAGCTTTTGATTTTGCTATTTGATAAGGCACATTTTTATCTATACAGGACTTATGTGTTATGTCTTTCACCTAAAAGACCGAACAATTAAGTAGTAATCAATGTTCAGAATTTCAGTCAATGTTCATACTTATCCACTGTGGTAAATTCATTACTTTTCAGACAATTCGCTTGTAGTCAATTAACATCTGTACAGTCTATTTTCAGATTGTTCAGTAGCTTTTACTTACAATGATATTGTACAATAAAGTAAAATAACAAAAATACAGAACTCCCAGGAAAATTGAAAACGGAAAGTCCTTTATCAAATGGCAAAATCAAAAGCTCAAACACATCAACCGTATGGAAAACAACTGTCATGTTCCGGACTTGGTACAGGCATTTCCCAATGTAAAACATGGTGAATTAAACTGGTTTCAAGCTAGCTAAACATCCCACTTGTATGGCAGTTATTCATAGTTCCACCATATTGACAAGAATGCGTGAGCAACCCAAAAGCTTACCCAAAAGCTGATACTCAGTTACTCAACACATTTACATATTGAATTGTCTGAAAATCTTTTTAACTGTACTAGATTGATTGCAAGTAAAATATCTGAACAAAACTGAAAAAACTGAATGCAAAACTTTATGAATGTCATGCGTTCGAAGCGCTGTTCTGGTTTTACCTTCATCAGGAACGCTCTGACTTTACAATAATTAATTGATAATCTCAAGTTCTTTGGAATATATGACATGTGAGCATTCATTGAAAACTGGGTCATAGTGACATAACTCAATTCGACCAATTATTTAGAATGTAAAAATGTAAAACATTCTTCTTAGTTGTATGACAGATGTATGCGTAACGCCACTTTTTTTTTTTTTCTCCTTCTTTTGATAGAGAAATTGTTCGGTTTTATCTTTTTCTTATTAGATTTTTATGGACAAGAAGAATTATTGTAAAAATAGTCGAATAACCACATAAATTAATTGTATATGTGGATATTGGAAATCTGTTTTTAAGTAAATATACTTCTGTTCTGTGATGTTCAGAACGTTTAACACTGCTATTCCTTTTTTTAAAGTTTCATAAATCACCAAAATATTAAAAAAATATCTCCTATGAAAGAAATATATAATTAATATATGCGTAGGTAGACCATCATGCTGTTAAACGTGCATCGATAAGGAGAACTATGATACAAATCGACCAATTGGTTAGAATACAAAATGAAGAAGCGTTACAAAATACTAGTCTTACTTAAATTATATATTTATCTGTCCAATGTCATATTTTGAAAATATTTTCAACATGTTTTTCGCTTACAATTTTTTTTTAAAGTCATAATGATCAAGTTCATGTTAATTTGTTCGACTTATGTTCTTAATTGTCCCTTTGGTATCTTGTCTTTACGACATTTTAACAGTTAATTTATGTTAATAGGAACTTGATACATGTATGTAGCTGTTTTTCATATTCAATGATAAGATTATAGATGTTGGTTAATCATGTTAATGATATGACTAAAACCTTCCAAAGTTATTGTACTAAAAATTAGCATCTCCTCAAATTCTATCTTTTTCATTAAATTAGATGTTAACTTTATGAACATGATGAAGGTTGATCAAATTCATTTTGTATTAGCTATTTTTCAAAAGACTCTAAAATGTCAAAAAATATAAAATGTACAATATCTGATTAATAGCATAAACATTATCATGATTATACTTAAAAAAAGAGGCGGACGACAACAAGGTGACATTTTAAGATCATAAGCCAAAGTGATACGGACAACACCTTAGGATATACTAGTACATGTAATAATATTAAAATCTTCAAATTTTATAGCAAATCATAGATACCAGGATTAAAATTTTGTACGCCAGACGCGCGTTTCGTCTACAAAAGACTCGCTCGAACCAAGAACGGTTTAAAAATGCCAAAGTAAGAACGAAGTTGAACAGCATTGAGGACCAAAAATTTCGAAAGGTTTTGTCAAAGCAAAGTAAATCTATTCTTGGGGTAGAAAATGCTTATTTAAAAAAATCAAAGATTTATAATTAGTTGACTTATGATTATGACCATATCAATGAAAATTCATATCAACACAGACGTGCTGACTACAATACATAAGTAAATTGATCAGTTATAATCTAATTTATGTTTGACACCAAACAAGAACTGAAGAATTACAATACAAGATGACAAGTGTGAAAATAAAAAATGTAAGATATAAGAATGATATCGTTTACCATATGTAGGCTACTTGCCAATACTATAGTATACTTTTAATATCTATACTAGTTAATGGAATACTCCTAGCGTCGTTTGCTGGATTATGTTCCATAACATGCTTCAAAAATATTTTTTTTTATATCGTATTAAATAAGAAACTTATCTATTTATTCATTGTCAAATTTTTATTGTGTAAGACTCAAATTATAACAGAAAAACGTCGATTAAATGTTTTGTTTACAGCTTTAATGTATCCAAATAAAAAAACTAACTTCTTTTTTGCTCTTGCATGTTTATAGCATTCTGTCAACGGCAACACCGACGGCAGTTTCCCAATCATTCGGCTAACTTGCTAAAGTATTTATGAAAAGAAAAGAGACTGTCATTCAAGTGAGAGGTTTAGCTAGCTATAAAACCAGGTTTAATCCAGCATTTTCTACATAAGGAAATGCCTGTACCAAGTCAGGAATATGACAGTTGTTTTCCATTCGTTTGATGTGTTTGAGCTTTTGATTTTGCCATTTGATAAGGGATTTTCCGATTTGAATTTTCCTTGGAGTTCGGTATTTTTGTTATTTTACTTTTTGTAAGTTTGATTATTTTGAATCAAGGTTGTATCATCTTACATGATGCATTGTAGCTTGCATTTATAACACTTAGCAATTTCTTTGCATTTAAAGTATTACAAAGATGAAAATCTTACTTTTTATTCAGTTCTTTTATTATTGATTATAAGTTACTGATTTGTAATAATTCATTTGTTCAATTGAGCAAGGTTTGATAGCATGTTAACTTGAAGAGGGAACATCTGATGTACCCTTATGATAGAGTATTCCTTTTTATGACTAATTTAAAGCAAGGCATCTAGCCGACATATATGCTCAGAATGAGTGATAAGAAAGCTTTCTCTGACAACACTGTAAAATCTTTGGATAATCCTAAAATTAGGGTACATACATTTTGAATTTAGTAAGAGGCAATCTGCAAACAATAAATTTATTATTAGCATTTTAAATGTATCAAATCTTTTATTGATGCTCAAGCCAAACCCGAAAAATAAACCAGAGTTAAGCATGCAGGAGATACATTCCTTAATTTGACATGATTAAAAAAATATATATAATTTATGGACTTAAAAGATACTTTTGATTTGCAACATGCATATTATCAATGATTCTTATATCGCTGAAATAAAAACAAACCAGTACAGCAAACCCTTGTCTAGGGCGTATGCCGTAACTACAACTTAAGAGTGACTAGGGTTTCTCAAAACGGTATCCCATTTAAGAAAAACTAACCAATTAGACTAAAATAGTTCAAAAACATTACGCACAAAACTTACGATAAAGCAACATGGAGCCAGCAACACCATAAATGTACATATGTGCCACTGCGTATCCAAGGTTACTTCTCCCCACCTCGGAGTTTACTCAAATTACTCTAAACAAAATATGGGGGAACAGTGATAGACCATTTGCTCCCTGTTGCTCTATCGTAAGGTTTGTCTGTAATGGTTTTGAACTATAGATGACTGATAAATGTATATTATCTAACCCTAAGAAATAACCAAGTTAAAAAGTAATCGAAACATGTAGATATAATAACCATTTTCAGTTATTTTCTGAAAACTTGAAATAAAAGCAGAATATTTGAAGCAATATGCATAAGCTGCTGGAATTCACATTCAAAGCATTGGAACATGTTCATATTAGATATTGTTACAGATTGTGTGCTTCATAACAATTTTGAAATGGAAGTTATCAACAAAAAACTTAATCAGCTGAAAACTGGACAAACAGCAACGGCAAAATCAAAACCTGATTATGAACATCATCTTCCAAATCAAGAGGAAGGTAAAATATCATATTTCATTATTTCGTAACACGAGATTGTGTCTTGTTTTAAATTACTGGAGAAAAGTTGTAAATTCAGTCAACTTTGATTTGAGGAATTTACTTTTTCTGTTAATATTCTTAAACTTTCATTTACATATCAAATTTTGATTATGCAAAGGACTAAATTAGATTAAACAATGATTAATATATAGTTCATAAATATGTGCACACATATCATTCCAATGAAATTACAAGTAGGAAAAGGGGATACAGTTTGATATTTAGCTTTTGCATAAATTTTGAGATATGTTATAGACCGGGATAAGATTGAATGTACTATTATGTTGTTGGGAAAACTAAGACCTTCAAATGAAAACTTCTGTACTTTTGTCGAATCATTCTGACAACTATAAAATTCCAATATGAAAATAAGATGAGGTTTGATTGCTAGTTACTATTTGTCGGAGACGTTAGCAACTAAATGTTACATTGCAGTACTTTAACATTGAGCAAAACACATACCGTATTGTAAATGATAAAAGATCACATCATGACAAAATCTAAGTTAATTCAAAAGAGAAACCTTCGGCTGGTTAATGGTAAGTGAAACGACAAATAGGTCATGATGTATAAATCATACACACTCTGTTTGTTTTGTTAACACATTGTTGTCAATGTAATGGAATTTTATGCGACTGTCATACAAGTCAAAGGTTTAGCTAGCTATAAAACCAGGTTTAATCTACCATTTTCTACATGAGGAAATGCCTGTACCAAGTCAGGAATATGACAGTTGTTGTCCATTCGTTTGATGTGTTTGAGCTTTTGATTTTGCCATTTGATAAGGGACTTTCCGATTTGAATTTTCCATTGAGTTCGGTATTTTTGTTAATTTACATTTTATTGATTCTTGATGAGGTTGAGATATGATATTCACTGATACAAACGACCGAAATGAATATCAAAAGTGTTGGAAAATAAGTCATTGCCTTAGCAGATATAATAAAATTAACAAATGCTTTATTATATGATTTTTTGATCCATCTCCCATCTTTTCGAATTTTGGTAAAAAATGATAATAACATTTTATAGATTTCTTTTGTCCGAGGCTCTTTTCTAGATTCGCCGTCATTATGAAAACTAAATCTAAATATTAAAGTTCGTTCAACATATCTGACTGCTCTTTGTTTTTACTATAAACACATTGTCTGTTTTGCCATTCTGCTAACTTTATTGTATCGGTTTTTTATTCCTGTGAAATGAATACTACCATGTTATTATGTGTTTAGTTGTATTTTCATTTGTTTGTTTATGGTTTGTTTTTACTTGCCTGAAATTAATATGTTATTTAAGATCTCTTTTCTTTAATTTCAGGAGATTGATTGATATTTATTCGGTCATCCAATCGGTATTACTTTATTTAGGTACATTTTAATTGATTCAAATTTTATATAAAACCCAGGTGATCATAATGTTTAAAACAAATTGTACTACAGTGTAGTATCTAGCAGAAACTATTATTGCACGACGATGGTGGTGCATTAAGGAAATACTGATGCAACGCTGATGAGGGACATACTTGGGAAGCAGATAAAGTTATAAAAGAGAGGCAAAAGATACCCGTAACCTCCTTTTATGTTATATTTTTCGTTGGTTACTGCTTCAAAACATATATTTTATTGATATTTTATTGCATAAAATAGTCCATAGAATATTCTTAACTTAAGTATCACTACAAAAAGGAACATGTTTACTGTATTTGCATCTCATCATTTACCCTGCTGCTAGGTTTTAATGGAAGTTTCAATGAATCCTTAATGGGTGGATTTTACATATATAAATAAAATCGTATAATAAAAAGCAAAATGAGGTTGTTAAATTTGATGTATGCCTTTTGTGCTTCTTTGTTACATTTGTTTGTTTTATAGTGATTAAGCTGATAACATAATGTTGACTGCTGAACCCTATTTTGACATTTTACCTATTGTGTCTGTTTGTTTTGTTCACGCATCGTTGTCAATATAATGGAATTTGATGCGACAGTCATACAAGTGAGAGGTTTAGCTAGCTATATAACCAGTTTCAATCCGCCATTTTCTACATAAGAAAATGCCTGTACCAAGTCAGGAATATGACAGTAGTTATCCATTCGTTTGATGTGTTTGAGCTTTTGATTTTGCCTTTTGATTAGGGACTTTCATTTTTGAATTTTCCTCGGAGTTCAGTATTTTTGTGATTTTACTTTTTACATCCATGTGGCTTTTTGCAATCTTTTTTTTTTATATTTTGATGCAACTAATTTTTGGCTTCGAATTTTTAACGACTAGTATATCAAAGGGACAATGCATATGATGCCCACAACTCCTGTTATACCACTTATCTCTTATAATTGAAACAACTGGGTTGCACACCTCACTATCATGGTGCTTATCAATTTAAATGCATTTAACATTTTTTTTTCTAAGATTTAATCTCTTAGTATGTTTCACAATCTTACAGAACCAGTACCGTACTCTCAAGCACAGATACCAGTAAAATCGCCTCTCATGTTTGATGTTCAATTAAGACATAAGTTCAAAATTGGAAAATTGCTAAACGAATATTATTGTGTTTTAATGAATAAGCTGTTGGTGTTTACCGATGGTGACAATGACAGATTACTAATCTTCAATAAAGATGGAAGTTACAACCGAGAGATTGAACTGTATGGTACACCGTGGTATATATCAGTGATAAATGACAGCGACATTGCTGTCTTATACAATACTACTAAATATATAATAGATATAATAAGTATAAAAACTGGAACATTATCACATAGTGTCAAAGCAAGAGGTCACATCAGGGTGATATCATTTGAAAACGGACTATTGTTTGTTGTTACTGGGGACATGATCGATGTTATGAATATCACAGGTGAACCTATCCGATCATTTCCCGTTCCTCCTTCACATGTCTTACAAAAACCAAATGTTAAAAGCAAAACATTCCTCCCATGCCCAACTCCTTCCTCGTTTGGCTGGAACATAGCAAACCATGAAAACAGGCTATTTCTTACTAACGCATTCAATAATACCTTATGCTGCTGTGACCTGTATGGATCAGTCATTTGGATTTTTAGTGATGATACGATGAAATATCCGTTGGGAGTTACAACAGATGGAAATGGTAATGTGTATTTGACTTGTAATGACTCTAGCAATGTTATCGCTATATCGTCTGATGGCAAACATCATAAAGAAATACTTAACGAGGACGATGGATTGAGGAGGCCGTCAGGAATTTGTTATGACAAATTAAATGACTGTCTGTTAGTGTGTGACGAAGGGAATGGTCAGGCATTTTTGTACGATATAAAACATTCAACTTAAATCATATGAACTTCATCTGATTGATGGTACATTCAGCATGTATTTAAACATGGTTTCCGATTTCGATTAAATCACTCATGACTTGTTTTTGTATTTTTATATTAATCTGTTATATTTGATTACATTCTCACAAAAAATCAACAAAGACTCAACACAACACTTTTAACTATTTGTGATAACATGAACTATAACCCATTTATCCTAATTCCCATGGATATAATTCAAGTTAAACAGCTCGCACAATATACATAATACACTGCAGTTGTAAAGAAAGGTAATATGCTCATGGTCTGAAGCATATCACAATATCAACATTTAAATTACATATACTACATAATAAAACAGGCGAAAACTATGTCTGGACATTATATAAATACTATAAGGTACTGGAAATGAAAATACAATTTTTAATACATTGGACCTTACAAATTAAACAACATTGATCAAAAAATTTTGAATGTATCACAATCATACTTGGGATCTATGTAACACCTACATAATTACTATGAAATGAACAATAGAGGGTTCATTGGTGATTGAAATTTACTAGATTTATTTGACTTCATATTATACCTGTCCAACTAATTAGTTTAAGAGGTAGGGCCAATTTCCCCTGAAATTTTTTCACAGAAGGGCCAATTTCAAAAAGTGCTGAAAGAATAAAATTTACGATAAAAACATGAAATAAAAATGTTTTTTGGTCAATATCTCGATTTGTATGTATTATGTTATGTCTGGAAAATAGTTAATTTAACCTCCAAAAAAGGATGACAGTCAAAGATGCGGAATTTACCGTGTTTTTAGGTTGGAAAAACAAGGAATCCCTAGAAGGACACTTCAAACCAAAACAAAGTTATGTTTTTTGTTGTTGTTGTAATTTATACAACTTTTCCCCTCAAAAATGAATTTAGTGTGTCCTTAATACCTAAAAAACAACTTTTTAATAAAAAATGGAACATCTCTAAATTTTACCTATATAGCTGCTTAATATCGATTATGTCTACAAGAGTCGCCGTGGCTCCATCGGTAGCGCTTAAAACTAAATAATGGATGGTTTTAAGATGGGGTTCAAATATCACGCTAATTTTTCTCATTTTTATGTTGAAATATTAAAATGTTATGTTTCTATCACATTTTCGGATGTTTGTTTAATTCAAAGAGTCACACTGAAGTAGGTGCTTGTACATAACCAATAACACGAGAATTGATTATATAGCAATGAAGCCCAAATGTTGTGTGTGTTATACACATAACGAAAAAGACCATAGCAGAAAAATTTCAAAACAACAAAAATATTTTTCTAAATCTTGAACAAGAACGTTTTAGAAAATGGTATGATATGTAACAAATACAGACAGTAATTTTATCGCCAATCAACCAACTGTGTAGATGCTAGTACTGGCATTGTTACATTGTCCCTACACCGGAACCTAAGTCATCAGAAAATGAAACAACACCACAGAAAAATCAATTACACTACCAATCGTGACTGTAGGTAAAACATCAAGAAAGTGTTGAATCTGTATCACAACATAGGGTCGATCCATTTGGTACAATGCCATGCAGAAAAGACCAGATTACATGTGTTTGTTACGCAAGCCGTTCTAGTACCAACTGGTGTAAGCTGTTGTCCGGTTCATATAGACTGTAAACCTTAAAAGCTGGAACAGTGTATAGATATAGATACATCCAGATTGAGGAAAACAACATCCCAGTTAAATGCGTCCAATATTTTTTGGATTCTTGGCATTAAAACAGAGACCGATCTTGAATCAGATTAGCTGATTTATATCAGATAATTAGATTATTAAATGTTTCTTGTATTTATATTTAACCCCATTTTTAGGCGCCACTTAGGGGCATTCAGTTTTTCGGTCTGTGCGTCCGTCCCTTCGTTCGTCCGTTTGTCCCGTTTCAGGTTAAAGTTTTTTGTCAAGTTAGTTTTTGATGAAGTGGAAGTCCAACCAACTTGAAACTTAGTACACATGATCCCTATGATATGATCTTTCTCATTTTAATGCTAAATTACAGTTTTTATCCCAGTTTCATGGTTCACTGAACATAGAAAATGATAGTACGAGTGGGCCAACTGTGTACTATGGACACATTCTTGTTTAATATTTTGTTAATTTTAAGTTAAACAAAGCTGTAAAATACATGTACGCTACAAATCACCTACCAACATTAACACGCTAACTGAAGAACCATATTTTTTTTAATACAAAACTAATTTTGATATCTATTAGTTGATTATTCATATTTTAATGATCCTCAGGGGCATTTACAAACAAAGTCAATATTGGTTTTGATAAACAAAAAAAAAATCAATATTGGTTTTAATAAAAAAAAAAAATCAATAATCTTGGCCTTGATTATTGTAGGAATACCTGTTCAAGGTATGAAAATAGATGATGTGACGTGTTTTCATATACCATAATTAGTATCTTTCGGGCTACTTAAAAACATGATTTACCTAGCTAATCAAATGAAAAAAACTCACGGGAAAATGGCCCTACCTCTTTCTCGTTTCTGGATTAACACAATCACAACATAACTGTTTATCATTCAAATACTAATGTTTATTATCTATAACTAATAGTTAAGAGAGAGCGAAAGATACCAAAGGACATTCAAACTCACAAGTCGAAAATAAACTGTCAAGGCCATGGCAAAAAAAAAAAAAGAAAAAGACCAAAAGACAAAGAACTGTACACAAAACACAACACAGAAAACTAAAGACAGAGTCACAAGAACCCCTCCAAAAACCAGGGGTGATCTCAGGTGCTACGGAAGGAAAGCATTTCAAAATGGTCAACCAACTCGTGATGGCGTCCGTAACATTTACGAAAGGAATATTAAGTATGTTAATGGAATGTTTAAAAAGAGAGTCGTAAGATACTAAAAGGGTATTCAAACTCATTAGTCGAAGTCAAACGCCATAGCAGAAAAGCGAAAATAAGACAAAAACAGTCTTTAAAACACAATATAGGAAACTTAAGACTGAGTAACATGAACCCCTTAACAAAAGCGGGTTGATCTAAGGTTATCCGAGAGGGCGAGCTGAACCTCCTCCGCATGTGGCACTGTTGAGCATGTGATTGTGGAGAATATAATTTAAGTAATGAAGGAATTTTTGAAAGGGATAAATTGATTATAATTTAATGAAAATAACTCATGCCTTATAATTAAAATGTTTTTATCAATATATTCATAACTATTTTAAAAAGAGGCAGAAGATACCAAGGGGACATTTAAACATCATTAGTCAAAGAAAACCAAAAAACGCATATATATAAAAAATAAGAAGAGAAAACGAAAAGAACAAAGAAACTAGCCAACAAAACACTACATAAATACTAAAGACTGCAATAGCTCTCGAAGGGAAACAGTTGCTGCTTCACATTTGGCACTCGTCGTGCCTAAGCAAGTACAAATCCGTCGATTAAATCACCAGTTTTCTAAGGTGCATAGATTATAATATTCAACTGCAACTGCTGACAAAAAAATACTAGTAATAAAATCGTTGTAATTCGTTACAGTATTAACATTTAAACTACGTTGCTGTCTCGTCGACTGTCTTTAGTAGGCGTCATCTATTTATTTCAAAAATATATTACATAAAAGAACAGAGTTCCAATGACGCCCGCGTTGCACATATTTCATCTATCCAAGGGCAAAAACTAAACAAAAATTTTGTTTGTTCTTAAAAACTTTTTATAAATATCTTTAAAAAATGAAGTCTTGAGAGCAAATACAATGCAATTTCCAATAGAAGTAATATGTTTCCGAGGAGCATAACTCTATGATATGAGTTTCAAAAAAAATCTGGCAAGAATTGTACACATGAGGGCGCTAACAAGGCAATTTTCCATATAATTAATATTCTAAAGGGGCATAACTCTTTTAAGAATAATTGATCGGCACTGATTTTCAAACTTGTCCGAGATATTGCTGATATACACCTATGATGTAAGTTTTATAAAAATTTGGCAAGAAATGTACACGTGAGAGCGCTAACAAGACCGGCCGGACGGACCGACGCCTGGTATTTCTATATCCCCCGCAACGCGTCGCGCGGAAGACAAACAATGTATGTAATTGTGTTTTCTTTTGCATTCATAATTTATTATATATGGTGCAGTAAGAATTTACGTTATTACTACCACTAGTCCCTGAAGGTATTACCAGTCCATACATGTAGTGTTTAATTTTAATTTGAAGTTGTAAGATTTCGGAAATTATTTCAAATCAAACAATATATCTCCCTCATGCAACGCTTTGATTCCTTGTCCTTTTTTGTTTCATCAGCTCTTCAATGTTGTATTGGCTTTGTATATCCTTTGGCTTCAAGCATTGATTTTGTGGAAATGTGCACCTGGTTCAGTAAAACTGGTACCGTAACTGTTATAACTACCACTTGGTGCATACCTCCGCTGATTGACTTGTTAGTCCCCAAGCCCAGTAGCCAATTCTTCGAAACTTGCATGAAAATACGGATATTATTTGATTGAAATTTGCTGTTACAAAATTTTAGAAATTATTTTAACGAAGAATAATATCTCCTTCATGCAAAGGTCTGATTCCATTTCAGGCTATGGCATAACTGGTGCAGTAAAAATTGTATCGTTTATGTAAATACTGTCACTGGGTCGATACCTTTGCTGGTGGACTGTTAGTCACCAGCCCAGTAGCCAATACTTAGGTACTGGCATGAAAAAATTAAAACAACACGTTATAAATTTCATGCGTCCGAAGCGCTTTTCTGGATTTACCTTCATCAGGAACGCTCAAAGCCGAAAATACGGACATATAAACAATTGTCTTACAAGTGGGAGGTTTAGCAAGCTATAAAACCAGGTTTAACCTACTATTTTCTTCTTAAAATGCCTGTACCAAGTCAGAAATATGGCAGTTGTTTTTCACTTGTTCCGTTGATTGATAGCGTTCAAGTTTGTCAGTTTTTATGGACTTCCCTTATTTTTGAATTCGTCTTGGAGTTCGGTATTTTTGTTAGACTTTTGAGGTCCTGTTGTGTTTGATTAGCTTATTAACGTTTGTATTAAATTTTGGCTTTATACATATTTTGACCACGAGCATCACTGAAGGGATATACATTGTCGAACTGCTGAACTGGTGTAGTAAAATTGGTTCCATTTATGTTATTACTACCAGTGGGTCGATACCTGTGCTGGTGAACTGTTAGTCATTGAGATTATCACCATCCCAGTACCCAATACTTAGATACTGGCATGAAAATACGGACATTTATCCATTGAAATTTGATGCTATAAATTTTGGAAATCAGTTTTAATTTAGAATTATATCTCCTTTATGCAAAACTTAGATTTTTTTCCAAATTTGGCTAAACTTTAGGTACTTTTTGGTTTGACTCGATAAATATCTTGAAATCGAGCATCAATGGGGAGACATTAATTGTCGAAATGCGCGTCTGGTGAAGTAAAATTGGTACCGTTTATTTCATTCCAGTATGTGTCTCCCATATTTGGGTTGGGATTTTTATTAACTGTATAACTACAATGTTTGACAACTTCTAAAGAAATGAAGTATTAGTAGCAATACTATGATACAAAATTTCTTGCATTTACATATACGTCGGAAGAAAAGAAAAATGTACAAAAAATGGAAATTTTCGTTCTCAGAGCTGAAGATGTTTTTTTCTTTGTTTATATAATATACTGTAAAATAAGTTACCTTTTTAACATGTGCTATTTTTTCTCTTATGTTTGGGGCCTGTTATCTATATCTCGCATAAAGATACTGCACGGAGTGTGATACGAAAAATGCGTTGATTGGCTTATCCAGCATCATGAAATAATATTGCAACATTTCTATTGGCTATTCGTTAGGTCATTGATGATTTTCAAAGATCAAAACGATGTGCATTTCCTCCATAGCAACGGAAGTATATGATTTCTTAATTAATATACAAAACAATCGCACTTATCACCTGAAAATCTTCTCTTTTTTTTTTTTATCAAATTATAAATCTATACATTCTGAAAAGTACAAAATGTTTTAAAATGTCTGCTGTTAAAGTTTGACGTTGGAACATGACATACATGTATGTGCAAAAGACAAGACCAATGAGTCACTGACTTTTCTATTTCCTTACCACAAAGAGAAGGTTTAACAACTCGTGAGAATTGGATATCGCTTGATATAAACTCTCATTATTTAAGTTGAATAGTAATATTAAACTCGCCATAGGCTCGTTTATTATCATATTCAAATAAAAAAAATTGAATTGATGTCATGCGATATCCAATTCTCACTAGTTATGAAATCTATGATTACGATTCAAATAACATTTCCATATGTTTGACATATACATGTACCATGTGGAATTGGTAAAACTATATTTCCATACATTGTACATCTGAAATATTGGACGTAGTCTTATCCCTTCTAGTGGTTAAAATGATGACATAAATCCGCGCCATTAAAAGAACTAGAACTCTTTAATGTTTAGCACGTTTTCAACAAGAACGCTTTTGATTATTATATGAATCACTGCCATGACTGTTATATGAGTACTACGTTAAATTGGTTATAATGATAAATTCTAAGCGTAAAAACCCCAATTGTTTTCTTCTGTTGGCTGTCTGTGTCGCAGGGAAATGCGAATATGATATGTTGGGTATATGTTGCAGCAACCACTCCTCACCCCACACCCGAAAAAAAAAGAGAAAAAAGGTCTCCATACGATCTTCAATAACAGATAAGTGTCTTTAGTACTTTAGTATTCTATACTTTAAATCCCAGGCCATGGCAAAAAAAACCCCCGAAAAACGACCAAAAAGAACGACAAATCAACATACCACTACACAGAAAACTAAGGAATTAGCAATACGAAGCCCACAGGGGAGGGAGGATATCAGGTGCTCCAAAAGGGTAAGCAGATCCTGCTCCATACGAGACACCGTTTTGTCGCTCATGTGAGTACACACCCGGTGACAAGTCTTCATGTAATTCGGTAGGTTCTATTCGAGAATAAGGGGATGTGATTGTGGTAAAGACTTAAATGTAACATATCCGTCGTCATCTGTGAAACAGATATTCCATATCGGTCAACTATGACAAAATAGTGATGGCGTCCGTCTCTTGACAGTTTGAGTAGACCAGTGTAGTCAAAAACATAGAAAAGTGTATTATGCTAAATAATGTATGGAATGTTTGATTGATTGTTTTAAATTAAAGTCCAGTGGCAAATATTTCATGCATAATCATGACAAGAACAAAAGCTGAATATATATATATATATAATTAGAAGGTTCTGCAAAGTGTTCGATCGGGATGAAAGATCATAACTTTGGAAGCTTAGTTAAAATGTAGGTATTTTGAATTGTGACAGACATTTTGCTTTACTATAAACGCCTCACATTGTTATTGCATGGGTTCTAGTGAATCTTTTTCCTGCGAAGAGCAAACATTGCCAAAATCTAACAAAACTGTAGTTTTGATCTAGTTCTAAGCAATGTCAATGTGTTAACATATTCCAAAAACGTAACAATGTTCTTAAAACTTCAAAGTGCACACACCACCTCGATAGTTTCGTGGTAGCGTTTTCGCCTTGAGTGCAGGAGGTCTGGGATTCTTACCTCGGCCCTTTGATAACATAAAACTTATAAAATTGGCATGTGCTGCTTCTCCACTTTTGCACGCTTAAAATCCGACTCAGCGTGTCGGTCTAGTACAAAACATGATAAATAGTGTTGTTACATTAACGTGTTCTCGTGCAGAACATGCATTTAATTTGTCGCTGGACGTTTAATAGCTACCCACCATCGTTATCAAATTACACACAATAAGCTGTCATACCGGGAATGTTAGTAAATACGGTTGAAAGAGTTTTACAACATGGCGGTGGTGTGAAATAAAGTCATGTGAAATTGATCCTATTTGTTTATGATAATGATACCCTCACTGTTAATTTTACTTTTTTTCATTCCTTATATATATATATATATATTTAGATCCCTCTAACAAGAAATTTGTTTTGCATGCACCCGTATAAAAATGCGGTTTTATCCAACGCAATCATAGGTTTGAAAGTTTTTTTTAATTTGGACTTGTTTATATATATTTATATATATTTATTCAAGATAAAAGGCATGAATTTTGACAGACACAATAAATTAAAATGACATACAGATATAGCACTAGACATGAATAGTTACAGACACTAAAATGATTTACATGTTTACTAAATATTATGATTTAAAAATAAAATTATGGAAAATTGTCATGATATTCTGATATTAAACTAGATTTTAATAAATAAATTATATAGACTAGATTATCAATGCAGCCTAATACCCTAGGATGACCCACAAAAGTTATTGAAACTTATTTCCAGTGGGGTCATTTTAAGAAGAGACTTCAGTTCACACCAACGGTTGACACATATAATAATTATATTTCTTTGGGCAACTTTTAACTATTTCTGGTAGCGAGTTCCAGTCATTTATTCCATTATAAAAAGTGGTAGATTCACACCCTTTTATTCCTGGTATATAAAATTCTTATTTATTCTTCCAGTCTTTATAAACAAAAATTACAAAATGTAGCCTAAGTATTAATATTGTCTTGAATGACGTTTATTTGATTTACAGTTCCGTGTATGGCCGACACTTGCAAACACATTTTATATTTGATAAACTGACCACGTGATTCATATTTCATGGCAAATTGTATTCATTATATCCCAAAGAGTTGGATAATTGGGAGGGCATTTAATCCTTTGTTCCCCAATTGGTCGAATTAATCTCAGTCAGACTTCACTTTACAGGTATAAGTCTCATTCAACTGGTTAATTACTGCTCCCATTTGGGAATCTCTGGCTTACATGAGCTTTTAGAGTTGCTGGATACAATTTCAGGAGCCAAAAGAAATACTAAAGTAATACATTTTACTAAATCTTTTTATGTAATCAAACTGCAATATGTAATGTACATTATAAGTAAGATGAACTGTTAACTCAACAGGCTTACCTCTGATATTCATAAAAAGAATTAAGTAAACTTTCACTATATGATCTATTCAGAACAACTGGTTTGTTATTAGATTTTCTAAAACTACAATCTTTTGCCAAACTGCAGTTTTCAAGATTGTATCTAATGGAACTCTTCTTAAAAAGCAGCAGTTGTTTTATACGTAGAGAGAGAGGTAGTGTTTCGTTTTACATCTTGTGTAATACTAGGATTTAGACTAACTGATACTTATTCATATTTACTTTCAAATCTAAATGTAAAACGCACCATTCACCAGCTTTATCACAACTAAAGCATAATGATATACAACTTTCGTAGTAATATCATGGACACTACAAAGATGCTTAAAATATCTTTTAGCTGAGAAATTCTTCACAACGATCTTCGGGTCAATCTAAAATGAATTGATATTTTAATTGTATACACTTAATGCATATCGATCAATCTCATAGCATTTGTACAGAGACGGATGCCACCTACGGAAAACATGGAAAAGGAAATTTAAATTGCTTATTGTCCTTGAGCCCTTAATTCTATTTCCAATTTTATAATGTTTTCGAGTTGCTCAACCTTTGTTTGCTATAATTGTTTCATGAATTCATGGTTTTTCTTTCTCGACGTTTCTTTTTGACCAAATGCAAGGTGATGTAGCTAATTCGTCGACGAATGATAAATTAATGATCAATTGGTATCTTCTTACGTTCAGACATAATATTCAAGGGCGTTATTTGATTTATCAAGAACTAACTTTATTGATCTTTGGTTTTTGTTTTTTAAAGATAGAAAAAATCTTTATAATTATCTCTGAATAAATGAGATGCGAGTTAAACATCAATTTGACGACAACTTGGCAAGAAAGTTAACCACAAAAGACATGTAGAGGTCTTAATACATCTTTAAAAAATGAACAAACACCTGAAACTTTTGTTTGTATATCAAATGTGTAAATAACTGTTTGTCCTCCTGACTAGCTTTGTTAAATCAGTTATGTATTGATTCAATTGTGCCTCTCTCATCATTGTATTTTTATATTTATTTTGTTTACTATGCAAATGTTTTCTCTGTACCGATGTAATGCATTAGCTGTATGAGAATAAAGATATATATCGTAAATCAGTATAAAGACAATGGAAATTCTATACGATTTCCACTCCAACAGAAACCCATCACGGACCTGTTCAAATAACATTTGAGAATATCAGTAAGACACACATAAAATATAGATTTACAGAAGAAATGATATATAAAGTGATTTGCATTAAGTAATGCGTTTTATTCATTTGTACATATTGTCTTGCTGATGATATTTGCAATTCAAAGTTTCTTAGGAATTGATCGACAATTAAGATTATTTTGACTTATTTTTTATGGTATATATATGCTATATAGATCTATCTAAATCTCAAGATCTAAACAAGCTTTAGATTCCTTAAATGCAATCAAGACGACCAAATTTACTTCACTAATACCAATTTTTAATAAATAGAAAACATGCAAAACATAAGTCAGTTTGATCGATTACATAATATCATTGAGGCCACTTGTGGAACAAGAAATGCTTACCAATATTTAGCGCCTCATTTCACCCCGTTTTTTTAAGTGTGTTCGAGTTGCTCAATATTTAGTTCGCAATATTGATTTTATGGACTGTATTCTTTAATTTTTCTCTTGTCGTTTTCGTATTCGGCCAATAGCAAGATGACGCACATGTAGTTACTTCCTCGACGGAGGATCCAGTAATGATCCATTGGTGTTTTCTTACTTTTAAACATCTTATTCAAGGGCGTCATTCGATTTATCCAGGACTCAGTCCGTGTTGATCTGCGTTTGTATGAATCTACTTCTTTGCGTCAAAATATGACAACACTGAAAAAATCTTAATGTGATTCATTGGCTGCATGAAAATCAAGAGATATATAGTATACCAGTATAAAGACAATGAAATGTAATGAAATTTAAATGCACCAAAAAAGATTCGTAACTATTGATTTTACACTGTGATTTACATGTCAAATAAATAGCTACCGTTAACGCAGTCATGATTTGGGGCATATTGCCTTATTTGTAGATCTTGGTTTGCTGATCATTTTTTAAACACATTTATTTGCAATAGTTTCATTTTAAGCAGTACCCCGGTATCAAAGACCTCATGCTAGGAACGCAAGTCCTGGAATATCATTTCAACTGGCAAATATATAGTCCTTACGGAGGTCCTGCTTGTCTGTCTTGATCCGAGCACCTTGATTGAGATCAAGTTAAAAAGCACTTATAGGTTGCACTTTGTAAAAACAGCTGTTTTACAAGCCACGCCTCTTTTTGTCAGATATATGATATTCATAGATATTTTGTTTTGTTCACCTACTAGTTCCCAGAATGATCTTTTTGTTTCATCTCATTGAGACACAACTTGGGAATTTTACCAGTATAAATACACTTGGAAAAGAGAGGCGAAAGATACCAGAGGGACACTCAGAC
>CM029600.1:42479740-42679740 GCA_017311375.1 Mytilus coruscus
ATGACGACATAATGGTATGTGCAAAAGGCAAGAACAAGGAGTCACGGACTTTTCTATTTCCTTACCACAAAGAGAAGGTTTAACAACTCGTGAGAATTGGATATCGCTTGATATAAACTCTCGTTATTTAAGTTGAATAGTAATATTGAACTCGCCATAGGGTCGTCAATTATTATATTCAAATAAAAAAAAAATGAATTGATATCATCAGTGCATGTAATGTGCGAATCCTAAAATGTCATTTTTACTGTATCCGTGATGAATTTCTAATGTAGAATGATAAATAAACAGACGACAAATTCAAGATTTTTGAATAATATAAGAAATAATATGTAATGTGTACTGATTTTATAAATTCATGATATAGGTATGAGATGCGGATGGATTTTCATCGCGCCTACAGCCATCCAGATGCAAAATTGATACACAAATAGATAAATATTAAGAATAGTTCACGAACAGAGTGAACTATTCTTAATATTTATCTATTTGATTTAAAAGAGATTTAAAAGTAGCAGTTAAGTTTCATTTGCAGAAAAATGTACCTTTTAACATAATTATTAATGTTGTTTAACTTAAAACAGGTTTTGTTATTCAGCTTGTTGATATTGAATCAAATTCCACTGTGCGGTTTTCGCTATGCGATTCATGTTTACTGTCGAATAATGATACTAGACTTTCATTTTCAGTGTAGGGCGATTCATTTCTATTGTATATGCGATGCATTTTCACAGAAGGAAATTAATTAATTTTCACTATATAAAGTCTTAATTCAGCCGACTCTCTAACAAAATTTATGAAGTCAGAAGGGTTGATTATATATGCATACTTAGTGAGTGAAAGTCTGAGGTAATATATCAATGAATTCCTTAAACATGGTATTTATTGCTAATATAGTCAATTCTATTTTCTCAAATAATTTGTCCTGATCTATATGTAGGATAAAATTTATTCTTTCCTATGACACGTCATCATTAAATACATATATCTTGGACAGTTAAGCCAATCCATGTCACCGGAAAAGCAAAGTTTCTGTTTCGGTCTAAATCTACATCGCATACTAATAAATTAAACGGCATTAGAGCTGATTTCCTAATGTTTGTAGTTAAAAGGTGTGGTTGGCATTGATTGTGTAAATGTTGCCTAAGCATTATAATTAAGATTGGGCAAACGTTCATACAAACAAAGCAAGCAAGCCTATCAAACCTTCAAACTACAAGCGTTAGGAAAATAGCTCTAATGGATGCATTTGAGATAACAAAGATCATTCACAAAAGGAATTGAATGAGTGGAAACGTTTTCATCTTGCACAAACAATTAACGCTTGGATGACTGGATAATTGATATTTATCATGCCATTGTGTATAAATCTCATACAGTAAAGAAAGTTCGAGCAACAGTCGAGTCACCTTAAATATGCTTGAATTTCTAATAAGTCGGTGTTACAAATAAGCCAATACGCAATTGTGAGAATACAAAGAAATATTGAAAACACTTTATTGTTACATGTTTAAATGGTTCTATACCACGGGGTATAACCGCCGTACAGTTGATTCCGGACGTTAATCGCTACATCGCGAAGCAATGTTGGTAGGTATACCGTTCTTATATTTACACCAAAGACTAATTGACTAACTGTTCAGTTAAGTATTCAATGTTTATGAAAACAAAGTTTACTGCTCCTGGCAGTATTGTATATCATTTATATTACATGAACACCATGTGACTTTTTTAAATAAACAGTCTGTGAATTACTTTTAAACATCGCGAAACAAACACTATGTGTAACTCAAACTTAACAAGTTTCACAACCCTTTTTGTAATTATTGACCTAAAATGTTGATTTGTATTTTTTTCCATTTTCCTACTGTTGTTTCAAAAACTGTAGGAGCTAGCAGCTTATATATATATATATATATATTTTTATTAAAGTGTCACGTATTGATCTTACACAACAATAAATATTTACAATTACAATCACATAACAAAAAAAAAGATCAGCACCCAGCCTATAAAGACTTATGAGACACTATTATATACATATAAAATAGCTCAAACACACAAGGTAAAAAAAAATAGAAAATAAAAAGAAATCTCATGTATTTATCTTGCAAACTTAATAAATTGAACGGAATAATATAAATTAAAATTAACAGAAATTTAAGACTGGTAAATACACCTAGGTTAAATTTGCGACTTACGACTAAAAACAAAATTATGGGTAAAGCTGCGATAAAAATAAAACATTACTATTCTAATTTAAAATTAATAAAAGTAAAATAAAAAAGAGAAAGAAAATATATATGTGTAGATTACTAAAAAAATGTGTAGATTTCAAAAAAATGTGTAGATTACAAAAATAATCAGTGTTACAAGATGTACCCATCCTGAAAATTGGTGAAAAATCTAAACTACTTATTTTGTAGTACCCATTAAATGTCGGATTTTTTTTCAATTTTTAATAGACGCAGTTATTGGCTGTTATCGTGAAAATTATATGACCTAGGTTAAAAGTGTAAATTGCAAAAAGGATTAGCAAGGCAAGATGTATCTACCCTGAATTTTGAAGAAAAAAATATGCCGACCTGTTATGGAGTTATCATTTCTCCTGAAATATCAATGTATTTATATTTCTTGTCTGTTATCGTAAAGACTAGTAGCTAGGCTAAAAGTGTTAACTGCAAAAAATAACAGAATGACAAGATCTATCTTATCTGAAATATTTGGAGTAATTCTCCACGAAATGTTGATAATTACCGTTTTTTTGCAGTTTTAGTTGTTATCAAAAAAAGAAACATACTTTAGGAGTTAGGTTAAACATGTAAAATTATAGTGTGTATATAAAAGTCCTAATGTCGATTTTTTCACAGGCATAAGATATGCAGGCTTATTTGTGCCACTCTTTAAAGTTTTATTTCAGGAGACGAAAATTAGTATATATTTTTATCCTTTCAGAAAGGTATGAAGCCTCAACCACCACTAGATGTAAACATGAGAAAAGTAGAACCTCGGCGCTTTTACCATGTCAGAATATTAGTTTTGTGTATGCTCTGTACTGTTGTATATACATACCTATATATCAGTATTGCATACAGAACTGAAACTATTTCAAAGATGATGGATAATACACTAGGTGATCTGCAGTATTTACAAAGTAACTTGAAAAAATTATTGAGACCTATCAACACAAAACTAAATCGAAATACCACCAATACCGATCGCAATGAAATTATTAGAAACGAAAAAGGGATTGATAGAAAATCTAAACAGTTGTTAGTGCTATTTACAACATTTACAACGAAATCAGAAAAGTACGTTTGCAGAAACAACACTATAAATAACTGGATTTCATTTGGAACTGATGTTAAACCGGTGTTTTTCTCTGACGATCAAAATCTTTCTAAAGAAATTAAAGAGAAAGGTTGGGACGTCATCCCACCCACAAAAACCGCCGTAGGAGTTCCAATACTGAAATATATGTATTTGGAGGTAATGAAGAGGTATTCAGCTCATTTTTATGGTTATGTTAATGGAGACATTTTATTTACACAAAATCTAATCGATACTCTTCAATTCATTTTAAATTCAAACGTCAACCAAAGTGAGCCGATGTTGATCGTGCGTCAGCGAACAAACGTGAAGGAAGTGACTGCTGAACAAGCATCTATATTTGAAAATATAACAAAAGTTTCAAAAGCAGGAAAACTTTTACACCCTGGGAGCGGATTATTTTATAACGAATGCCGTCTATCCATGGAAGGAATGTCCGGAAGTTGTGATTGGTAGAAGAGCATACGATAACTGGCTCATATTGAATGCTAGGAAACGGGAGCATACTACAATTGATGCTACTAAAACGTTATTAGCTTTACACCAAACGACTAAAGCGGGAAATGTCGAAGGACATACACACTCAAATGGTAATTTTAATGCCAAATTACTTAGTAAACTTTACAAGCGAATCAATTATGCTGCTGGGCTGACAATTTGTACTTCTTATACTACTACGCGCTATGAGACAACGAAGGAAATACAGTTACTACAGAGAAAAATGGGAAAAAAATGTTTCCCTATTTGATTACCTTCTGTCAGGAAGTACTAGATACATACATTTTTACACTATGCTGCGCTATAAATGTAAAACAGCAGGAATCCAGTCTGTTTAATATGGTGGTCGTAAAAGATATATGTAAACAAAATATCTAGAATAAAAAAAATCTTTAAATTACACAACGAGTGGAAAAAAAACTGTTAGGCCTAGAAGATGATGATGATGGATGGCTGTTTAACGTCCAGCGGCAAATTAATATGCATATCGAATCAGGATGAGAACATGTTAATTTATTAAGAAATGCACATTTATACCCCGATGGGTTGAAGGCAAACAAAACACCAATATACACAATGCTCATGAAATATGAATATTTACCCTGCTTTGTACTAGACCGACACGCTGAGCCGGATTTTTAACGTGCTAGTTCACAAGGTAACAGTCCACTGGAAGACGCCACCTTACCCGGACATATTATTCTGACTCGAGCAGACAAGATTTTGCTTTTGTTCCTTAATGCCGCGTACTTGGCGGAGAAGCAGCAAATACAAATTTTAAAGTCTTTGGTTTAACCCGGCAGTGGTTTGAACCCACCACCTCCCGCACTCGAGGCGAACACGCTACCACGAGACCATCGAAGCGGTTTTTAGGCCTAGAAGATGCGTTTCTACTTTTTATAACTAAACACAACGAAGAAGGAAGGAGTAGGGGCAATTAGGCCCTTGTTTGGCCCAAATATTAGTGCAAATTTTAAAGTTACCATTCATATTCTGAAATTTGTTCTAATAAGCTAAGGTACAAAATTAACGTGTTAAGGAAATAAAAACTAACATCACATTAAACCAATTACAATGGCAACAAACCATGACGAACTTTGTATAACTAAGGAAATATGTACGGAAAGCCAAAAAAAAAAAAAATCGTTTCATGACAAAAGCCGATATGACGACATTTTGACGTCATAATATCAAAACTATAGTGTAATTCATTTATCTTTCTTGATCTAATGCGTTTTCAAATATGTGCAAATTTGAAATAAATCTCAATAACTATTTTCTTGGGCCTAAAACAGGCATTAATTACTCCTTTCCATATGTTAATGACGTCACAATGACTTCAAAACTTATATTTTTGTACCAAAGAGTACAGGCCCCCCTTTTACACTTTGCCCTTCACAAAAGATCGTACGACTTATGACCGGAAGTTTGTTGTATGATTTGTAAAACCTAAAATGTACGACATTTTGAATACACTGCAGAACGTTAACTAACATAATTATACTAATAAAATATATAATTAATCAGGTTTTGTTTTTTGCATTTTCGGGATTTTTTAGTTTTATATTGATAGCTCTGCTGTTTTTTCATCACTGTCGTCGTCGTTCATTAAGGCAACAACCATTTGATTTTCGGGGGGGGAGCTATGGAATTTTTTTTTTCTTTCAATTTTAGCATTACATATAGTGGCAGCTGAGGGTTGAAACCAACAAATTTTTTTTCTCAGGGTCAAAAACAAATTATTTTTTTCTCCAAAAACTGGAAACAAACTTTTTTTTTCAAAAAAAATCCATATAGCAAATATTATGTACAAAGCACGATGTACAAATAGGTCGATATTTCTGATGTCGATAGTCAATTCTTCATAGGAGTTGGTAACATTAAAATATATGACATTTATTTGCGTTTTTTAATATTATCTTGAAAATTATAGTATATAGATAAAAACGTCTAAAGCAAAAATGATCATAAGTTAAGATCTGCAAATATAGATCAGATAGATGAAATTATAAGTTATTAACCTTAAATTTCAATTTTACCCTACTTCTGTTTTGGGAAAAAATTATAGAAGACAGAGAAATTGTTAACAGAAAAAATTATCATCAAAACAAAATAAAATAAAAGAAGAAATGTGTGAGAGGACACGAATGCCCCCGCTCAAGCTTTGCAACGAAAATTGGACGGACAGGGGCATAAAAAAGATTTTAGTCATGAATTATATTCTCGTCTACAATATTGGAGAGTATCAGTCGTTGAAAATGCACACATGCTCTTTTAGACCCTCTGGTTTTATTGTAGATAAACAAAAAGGATTGGAAAAAGTTATTCAAAGTCAAATAAGTCCTCTCCTTACATTATTTACACATAAACTACAAGCGGGCAAATACATATGACATTATTTAAATTAAATAAAGCACATTAGTCAATGGTAAACAAGTTGAGAGCTGATCGGTACCCTAGAACTGTTTTGGTTTGTTTTATTTGTGTCCTGAATAAAACAAAATATTTTTGAGTTGTCTTGATCAGCATCGTCATCATTATACCAAACAACAAAACTTTAAGATGAACATTATTTTCGGCAATATTTGAAATAAAGTTCTTCTTTGGTTTGATACAAGGTACGCTTGAGAAAGAAGTGGAAGGCGTCTTCGAAAGGTGACCCACATCTACATTTTGGGTTGTTTTAAATGTTAATTCTTGATAGATCTGCGTTTAATCATGGAAGTATTATATTGACAATATAATACTTCCATGGTAAAATGTACTGTGCTGGTACCAAAGCCTTGTATGCAAAATGTTAAGAATTCTATTACCTTCACCGTAGTTCTCGGGGGTTTTACGACAATAAACTCTAATTCCCACATAGATTTATCCATATTATTCCTGATTGGACAGCTAGCATATAAATGAATAAGCTGCTTTTTTTTTTAATCATGCACCTTGTGATAACATTGTTATCATTATTTCGGCGCGAAGACCCACCTCATAAACATTAGGGGAGGTAATCAATTGCTTAAATACTCTGGACATTTTCCATTATGTATTTTATAGGACTTTTCCAAAATTTTCGACTTTTAATGGAGGTATCCCCTGATTCAAATTATAACGCTAATGGCCTCTAATATGCAACGTGCCAAAGATACCATAGACCCGTTCGAGTATGTCGTTATAAAGAAGAGGTGTACCTGGCATGTCCCATATTACGAACAAAGTATTGACGGCTGACCTGTTCAAAGACTATTAAAAGTAGACCATGGTACCAGAGATAAAGGTAGGCATAGCGTTTAGTGTTCACCATACCGTTATAAACCATAGACCCGTACGAGTCTGACCGCATGAAAAGGGTGGGAAGTACTCGCTATGCAAACAAAGTTTTGCTGACTTATTAAAGACTTGAAGTCGGTCATGATAAGGAGAGGTAGACCCCGTACCACTTGTACCCCAGACCCTGGTAGAAGATATAAGCATAGGCCTCTGGCCGGCATCGTACTAGAGATACCATAAAGACCTGTACGAGTTTGACAGTATAGGTAATTGGGTACCCGGTATGCTATCTACAAAAAGTATTGCTAGCTGTACTTTTAAAGAATTTATAAAAGTGCGTCCATGTTAACAGAGGTAGAGGTAGGCATGGTCTCTTGAATGTAACGTTTAACAGATATCCTAGACCCGTACACGTCTGTCAGCAAAGGTGATGGGTATCCGGTATGTCCTTAGTCTAAGCAGAGTATTGCCGGCTGGTCTTTTTAATGGCTTAAGGTGGGCCATGGTACCTGAGCTAGAGGTAAGTATCGCCTATAATAGTCCTAGACAATAGGCATCGTACCACATAATATCATACCCTCGAGTCCTAGACAATAGGCATCGTACCACATAATATCTTACCCTCGAGTCCTAGACAATAGGCATCGTACCACATAATATCATACCCTCGAGTCCTAGACAATAGGCATCGTACCACATAATAACATACCCTGGAGTCCTAGACAATAGGCATCAGACCACATAATATCGTACCCTCGAGTCCTAGACAATAGGCAACGTACCACATAATATTATACCCTCGAGTCCTAGACAATACTAAGGCATCGTACCACATAATATTATACCTAGACAAGTACGAGTTCAAATTGATATGTTTTGTCTCATTTCCAACACTTTAACAACTCATAGTATACTACATATACGATGTACTAATCTGTTGCAATCAATGTTCTTATTTCCGGGACCATGGTGACCGAGTGGTTTATGTAGTTTATCTGCGTACTGTATCACTAGCCATCCAACACCAGGTTGTGAGTTCAAACCCTGCATGTGGCAGGTGCGTTCAACTCCAGTCTGAATTTACTAGAATTGTCAGTTTTCCTTCCGTAGGTCTGTGGTTCTTTCCGGGCACACCGGATATAAGATACAATTATGGCGCCCATTGCTGAGCATAGTAATAGCTCATAACAATGTACCAATCTATTCTCTCATCAATGGTCTCATTTCAGACAATTTGTTTACTATTGTACAGATACGATGTACCAATTTGTTTTGTCAGCAATGGTCTCATTTCTAACATTTCGTTAACTATTGTACAGATACCTGTCTGTAGAATCAATGGTTTCATTTCCAACGTTGAGTTTTAACTATACTACACTATATGTAAAAAAAGACACTTGTCACTTTTAATTAAATGCTTCACTGAAATATATCTCAAAACATCTAAAGTCATCATCAAGCACACTATAAATCCTTATATGGAGTCATTTGTTGGTTTCCGTCATATTGCTCAGAACTACTCCCTGGAATGAGTGGCAATTATCGTAATAAAAAGGCGATATGGACACATATATTTTGATGATATGTAGCAGGCTTGGTCTGTTTTGTGAACAACCCCCTACTGATTCTCAACAGACAAACGACTTCTGTGAGAGCAGGCACTGTAATGTTAACATTTTGGTGGATGGATAGCTGTTTAACGTCCAGCGGCATATTACTGTGACTTGACTATAAGTGTTGCTCTCCACCTATTGCAGTTTATTCAAAATTCTGACCAAATTACATTTTTTTTTATCAATCCAAACTGTTCAACCGGTCATAAATTGTAAATAACTGCTGTAGAAAACCACAGTCAAGTCGTGAAAGTGAAAGGTGATAAAATAAAGCATACTTACAATCCTATTAGACTTTATTTCCACTTCATTGATATTAAGAAAATGTTAATATGAATTTCAAAACATTTTTTTATTGTAATTGTCATTCGAACACTATAGGTTGCATGATTTTGAATTGCTATAGAAATGTCCAAACTAAGCTTTCTTTAGTTTCTTTAGTTTCTTTAGTTTCTTACTTAAAACTTTTAGTAAATTCTTTCATAGATACAAAGATTTGATTAGTAAATTTGGCTGTACCTGTAGAAAACTTATTAAAATGGTATTTCACATCCTAAATTTTACGGTAATATTGTACTTAAAGCGAGGAAATCACTATGTGATCCGTGTAAACTCATCGAACCTTTAAACAAACTTATAAGTAAGGGTTATCGTACCAATATTGTAATTAGATCTCTGAATATAGTTTACATTGGCACTAATATCGATTTTGTCATTAGCAAATTAAAACATAACTAAGTTGTATCTTCTTTTTGAGGCGGGATGTTTAGAGACACACACGTTAATTTTATCTCTTAAGAAGTAGCTCCTCACTATCCTACTACCTGTCGATACATTTATTTTGGCATTGCACAAGTCATGTCTTCTCTGACTGTTCATGACGTTAAAATACTAAATCCCTGGGATGTGTTTTAGTTGATTTTGGTCTCTGATGCATGATTTTTTATCATTAATTGTTTTTGGCTTTTAACTAGTTGTCAGTAACTGCGAGTACTCTCAAATCGTACTTTCTTTTAATTCGACCTGTTGATACTATTTTTAATACTTTTTGTTATTTTATATTAATATGGATCTTGTCTGTATACCAGCTTTGATTATTTGGAATATCTACTAATTTTCACTTCTTCGTACTACATTTGTATTAACATCAAGATTATTCTCCTCTAATCTGTACAGGAAGTTTTATTGTTGATATTTACCCTTATGTATCTAGTGTTAAATTAAGTATTTATATGACAGACCTTTCTTGGTATTCCTAATTATTGGAAGATTTTATATAGACAGAAAAGTATACCTAAAACGACAAAGTTATTTTTCATTTACCTGTATATATTATGAAAACCGGTTTTTCAAAAGTGATTATTTTCTAAGGGTTTAATATTTCGCGGTAGTGTTTTGCCATGGCTTTATTTGGACTTGTTTGTTTGCTTTTGGCCTTGAATGTTTGTCCCTAATATTTTATTAACTATGTATTTACTTTCAGGTATCACAGATCGAATTTATTCGTTCATAGTGTGTTAATTTACGTTTTTGATTGAGTTAAGCCTTCCAATTGATGTTTTATCGTGTGTTTTCTATGTTGTGATGTTATACTATTGTTTCAGAAAAAGGGAGAAGGTTTGGTACCATTAAAACGTTTAATCCTGCTGCAAATGTTTGCACCTGTCCTAAGTCAGGAATCTGATGTACAGTAGTTGTCGTTTGTTTATGTAATTTATACGTGTTTCTCGTTTCTCGTTTTTATATATACTAGACCGTTGGTTTTACCGTTTGAATGGTTTTACACTAGTACTTTTGGGGCCCTTTATAGCTTGTTGTTCGGTGTGAGCCAAGGCTCCGTGTTGAAGGCCGTACATTGACCTATAATGGTTTACTTTTATAAATTGTTATTTGGATGGAGAGTTGTCTCATTGGCACTCACACCACATCTTCCTATATCTATTTCATACAATTTTTCTTTTAAAAATCATCTAAATTCATAAGAATGAGACATCAGTTTGAATTAAACCATGTTATATTCAACAAAATATATGTGAAATTACAAAACATTGTTAATCAATTTCCATGGGAGATAATCTAAAATCATTGATCATTTGAAATATTGATCTCATCTCCATTTAAAACGTCAAGAGAACATATTTAAGCTTAAATACAAGAGATTTAATTGGTGCACGCACCAAATTTTTGGGCCGGAAATATGGAGGTTTTTTGTGTAAAAAAAGTGCAAAATATTATATAAACAATCTGTATATTGAGTTGACTTTAATCCTCAATTGCCAGAACTGGTCGGATCAAATTAGTTATGATAATGCTATAAAATATAACTCCATTGAGCAGTTGATGAAATCGAATATCTTCTAGTGCAGTTGATGAAATGGAATATCATCTAATTCATTTTCAAGCCTTGATTTTGAAACTCTTGACGATCAAAGTTGCATCTACTGACAAAATATTTGTATTCCTCATCTCAGATATGGACTTAAACTCAGTCTCTCACCTCATTTACTCATCAATGAATTTTATTTCAAGATGACATTTTTTTTTTTAGAACGATCGATTCTGACTATTACAGACACATCTATTGACAAAATATTATTTCTCCACGAGTTGTATCTCAGATATGGCCTCTATCGCAAACTTTAAGCAATCACTCATATGTGAAATGTTTAGGTCAAAATACCCTTATTTTTATCAGGACCCCGTGGTTATTCAAGACGCATCTATGAACAAAATCTCACGAATTATGACTTATACTTCTACAGATAGATGGAGAGCCGTGGTGTAGTGGTTAGTGCATCGGACTACTAACACAAATATTTCTGGTTCGATCACCGTTCCGGGGGGAACATTTCAGGGACTGAATTTTCGGCTCTCCCTTGACACCATTTGCGAGTGTGGTCTTGAGAAACGATGATAGTCCGTCGAAAGGGGATGACAAATGGCTGACCCGTGCCAAGAGAGAGCCATACCTCTTGCACGTAAAATTCACCCTAAGGCTTGTAGATTTCGAAAAGGAGAAGGCTAATGCCGCTACAAGGCATCACTCGCACCCGCAAAGTGGAAAGGGATTTATATAAGTTGCAATAACTTGTTTCCCAATCCACTATAAATAAATATGTTTGAACTAGATGGATGGACTTTAACTTTCTGATGGACAGATCACTATATCCCTTCCCGAACTTCGTTTGACAAAAGATATAAAAATCTTTTAAAGCAAACAAATATCAAATTATACGTCTCAGTAAAGGTTGAGAAATCCTAGACATAATGTTTTCATTTCTTTTCGATTTTGGTGACATTATAAAGTATCAAAAAACAGTCATAAAAATAGGATTGTAGCTTTGTATGGTATTTAACCATGAATTCTGCTCAAACCGATACGAAGGGTCAACTTACTACCAGTTATGAAAAATATTGATCATTGTTGAATGCCTCATGGTGACTTGAAGATGGTGGACAACAATAAAAACGTTCCAAAGTTGGGTTTTACCATGTATTGATATTAATATTGTCTCATGTACATTTACTCCATATCACTTCATATTTTCATTAGGTATACGACAGACTAAAAAACTGCTTCATACTGCAACTTAAAATCAGAAAGCTTCAGACAGTATAGCAAATTATTCTCTTCGTAACAACTGATAAATCCTTGACAAAATGTTTTCATTTCAATCTGTTTGGTTGCAGTAAAATTGCAAAGTATTAACAAGATGTTTGAGAGGTTTGAAAATCAATTTCAGTTACTGTAACATGTTACCTATAAAAACTCCCGAGATCGTTTACATTGAAAGTAAAGATATCTTTATAATCATTGTTTTTCTAAATGGTGAAAACTGTATACATAATAATCAAAATAGAATATAAAATAACTATTTTGAGAAAATAACGCAAACTATAAAGCATTTCCCATGTTCCGACGCGAGTTGTTGTAAGAACATGGTACCTAGCTTACATTTCTAAAAATAACCTGGTTTAGGAAATCCCCAAATACGGGTCACGCATTCTCTGCATAATAAAACAATTAACATTCATTGTCATAAATATTTGGCATCTATACTTCTTATATAAAAATTAATAAAAAAAATGTATTTATTTCAATTACCTAAAATCTTAATTTTCATTTATTGCAGAAAATGATAATGTAGATCCGCAGAAACTCGTGTAACAATCTCAAACCCATATCATATAATGGACCGGCTTAGTGCCGGTCCATAATTAAACTACAAATAGAGCATAGTTGGATGGCTCTTTCACTAAATGAGACCGTGTATTTTGTGCTTTGTTGTTGTTAAAATACAAAATACGAATGAGAAACCCGTTGTTTTTATTTTATTTGGAGACATTTACTTTTATAAATTGTTATTTGGATGGAGAGTTGTCTCATTGGCACTCACACCACATCTTCCTATATCTATTTACTTGAAAATCTGACCTCAGAATTTTTACACTGTACGATTCATTCTCTTTGTAGTTTGTTTTCTTTCTTTAGTACCGTTCGTTGTACATTCTTGTACTGTTCGTTGTGCAAAAGCCTATCAATACGGTAGAAATATGTATGACACGGCGTGACAAATTTTCAAAGCTTTTTTAAGTGAGTTATAAACTTTTTTCAAAGAAAATTCGTCGTAGAAAAACGTTATATTCATGGATGTTCTGCTCCAGTAAATTTTCGGATCCATGACAAGCTAATAGCAAACTCACCAACAATATTTGAATATTCATGATATGAACGTGGTTATACCCGTGTATATTCAAGTAAGCATCTACGACTAGCTTGCATTTCAAATTGTAAATATCATCAATATTAAAGTCATTTAAAAACTATTTTCAGTTGTTGTATGTCGAATAATCATATATAAAACAATGAAAATTCATCGCACTTTCAAAAATTCCACATCAGAAATGATTGCACTTACAGTGATAATTCATCGCATCTATAGTTAAAATGAATCGCATTCAGTAATCAATATTATGGATTCTGCTGCTTAAATAACACTTTTTTGGACTTTAATCCTGTTATTATACATTAAAAAGTTAAATTCTAATAAAATTCTGTTAAAACATACATTCAAATCTATTATTTTGTATTTTCAAAAAGTAAACAAATGCAGTTTTTCCCATCATCCTTTATTCTACAATAGACATACTCGCATACAACAGTGAAAATGAACTAACTGGATTCGCACTTTATATACACTGATCGTGCGATATCCAATTCTCACTAGTTATGAAATCTATAATTACGATTCAAATAACATTTCCATGTGTTTAACATATACCATGTGGAATTGGTAAAACTATATTTCCATACATTAAACATCTGAAATATTGTACGTAGTCTTATCCCTTCTAGTGGTAAAAATGATGACATAAATCCACGTCATTAAAAGGACTAGAACTCTTTAATGTTTAGTACGTTTTCAACAAGAACGCTTTTAATTATTATAAGAATCACTGTTATATGAGTACTACGTTAAATTGGTTATAATGTTGAATTCCAAGCGTTCAAACCCCAATTTTTTTCTTCTATTGGCTGTCTGTGCCGCAGGGAAATGCGAATATGATATGTTGGGTATACATGTATGTTGCAGCAACCACCCCTCACCCCACACCCGAAAAAAGAGAAAAAAGGTCTCCATACGATCTTCAACAACAGATAAGTGCCTTAAGTACTTTAATATTCCATACTTTAAATTCCAGGCCATGGCAAAAAAAAAACAACCGAAAAACGACCAAACAGACCAACAAATCAACATAGAAAACTAAAGATTTAGAAATACGAACCCAACGGAAGAGGGGGGATATCAGGTGCTCCAAAAGGGTGAGCAGATCCTGCTTCATACGAGACACCGTTTTGTCGCTCATGTACACACCTGGTGACAAGTCTACATGTAATTCAGTAGGTTATATTCGAGAATAAGGGGACGTGATTGTAGTAAAGACAAATGTAACATATCCGTCGTCATCTGTGAAACAGATATTCCATAACGGTCAACAATGACAGAATAGTGATGGCGTCCGTCTCTTGACAGTTTGAGTAGACCAGTGTAGTCAAAAACATAGAAAAGTGTATTATCCTTAATAATGTATGGAATGTTTGATTGATTGTTGTTAAATTAAAGTCCAGTGGCAAATATTTCATGCATAATCATAAGAACAAAAAGCTGAATAAATATTTAATTAGAAGGTTCTGCAAAGTGTTCGATCGGGATGAAAGATCATAACTTTTTTGAATATGTGAACACATTGACATTGCCTAGAACTGGATCAAAACTACAGGCACTGTGTTGTTAAATTTTGGCAATGTTATGTAATCAAACTGCAATATGTAATGTATATCATAAGTAAGATGAACTGTTAACTAAACAGGCTTACCTTTGATATTCATAAAAAAGAATTAAGTAAACTTTCACTATATGATCTATTCAGAACAACTGGTTTGTTATTAAATTTTCTAAAACTACAATCTTTTTTCCAAACTGCAGTTTTCAAGATTGTAGCTGATGGAATTCTACTTAAAAAAGCAGCAGTTGTATCAGTTGTATAAGTATCAGTTAGTCTCAATCCCTAGTATATCACAAGAGGTAAAACGTAACACAACCTCTCTCTCTCTCTCTATGTATAAAAATACAGAGAGAGAGAGAGAGAGTAGTGTTTCGTTTTAACTCTTGTGTAATACTAGGGATTTAGACTAACTGATACTTATTCATATTTACTTTCAAATCTAAAATGTGAAAAACGCACCATTCACCAGCTTTATCACAAATAAAGCATAATGATATACAACTTTTGTAGTAATATCACGGATACGGCAAAGATGCTTAAAATATCTTTTTAGCAGAGAAATTCTTCACAACGATTTTCGGGTCAATCTAAAATGAATTGATATTTTTATTGTATACACTTGATGCATATTGATCAATCTCATATCATTTGTACAGAGATGGATGCCATCTATGGAAAACATGGAAAAGGAAATTTAAACTGCTTATTCTCCTTGAGCCCCTAATTCTATTTCCAATTTTATAGTGTTTTCGAGTAGTTAACCTTTTGTTTGCTATGATTGTTTATGAACTCATAGTTTGTTTCTTTCTCGATGTTTCTTTTTGGTCAAATGCAAGGTGATGTAGCTAATTCGTCGACGAATGATAAAATAATGATCAATTGGTATCTTCTTACGTTCAAACATAATATTCAAGGGCGTTATTTGATTTATCAAGAACTCACTTTATTGATCTTTGTTTTTTTTTTAAAGTTAGATAGGTGAAAATTTTTTTATAATTATCTCTGAATAAATGAGATGCGGGTTAAACTCAATTTGACGACAACTTGGCAAGAAAGTTAACCACAAAAGACATGTAGAGGTCATAATACAACTTTAAAAAATGAACAAACATCTGAAAACTTTGTTTGTATATCAAATGTGTAAATAATTGTGTTTGTCCTCCTGACTGGCTTTGTTAAATCAGTTGTGTATTGATTCAATTGTGCCTCTCTCATCGTTGCATTTTTATATTTATTTTGTTTACTATGCAAATGTTTTCTCTGTACCGATGCAATGCATTAGATGTATGAGAGTAAAGATATATATCGCAAATCAGTATAAAGACAATGAAATTCAATAAGAGTTCCACTCCAACAGAAACCCATCACGGACCTGTTCAGATAAACATTTGAGAATATCAGTAAGACATACATAAAATATAGATTTACAGAAGAATTGATATATATTCATGTTGACTCATTTGTACATATCACATATTTGCAATTCAAAGTTTCTTAGGAATTGATCGACAATTAAGATTATTTTGACTTATTTTTATGGTATTTATAGATCTATCTAAATCTCAAGATTTAAACTAGCTTTAGAATCCTTAAATGCAATCAAGACGACCAAATTTACTTCACTTATACCAATTTTCAATAAATAGAAAACATGACAGAACGTAAGTCAGTTTGATCGATTACATATTATCATTGAGGCCACTTGTGGAACAAGAAATGCTTACCAATATTTAGCGCCTCATTTCACCCCGTTTTTGAAAGTGTGTTCGAGTTGCTCAATATTTAGTTCGCAATATTGATTTCATGGACTGTATTCTTTAATTTTTCTCTTGTCGTTTTCCTATGCGGCCAATTGCAAGATGACGTACATGTAGTTACTTCCTCGACGTAGGATCCAGTAATGATCCATTGGTATCTTCTTACTTTTAAACATTTTATTCAAGGGCGTCATTCGATTTATCGAGGACTCAGTCCCTGTTGATCTGCGTTTGTATGAATCTACTTCTTTGCGTCAAAATATGACAACAGTGAAAAATCTTAATGTGATTCATTGGCTGTATGAAAATAAGAAATATATATAGTATACAGTATAAAGACAAAGAGATGTAATGAAATTTAAATGCACCAAAAAAGATTCGTAACTATTGATTTTACACTGTGATTTACATGTCAATTAAATAGCTACCGTTAAACCAGTCATGATTTTGGGCATATTGCCTTATATATAGATCTTGGTTTGCTGATCATTTTTTAAACACATTTATTAAATGAAAATTACAACTATAAATGGTAATACCACTTTATAAATTTTGTGCGTCCGACGCGCTTTTATGAATTTACCTTCATCATGAACGCTAAAACCAAAACCTTTAAAAGCCAGGGATGTAAAAATACTTTTGGAGCTATAATAATCACAAATTCTCAAGACACATGTCTAATCGATGATTTCAGTTTTGCCTAAAATATGTGATAATGACACACAAAAACCTTTTTAATTACTACATGTAAAAATACTGTTTTTGGTGGCCTTGTGGGTCAGAAAGTATCCCGATTTGTTCCAAGAGTAGGGAGAATGGTTTAATAATATTGATACACGGAAATTTTTCACTGTATTGTTTTAAAAAGCGTATCATATTTGTATAATTTCCATTTAAGTTCACAAAATCCAATCTTTTAGAAAAGACATTTCTGAAATTAAAAGCCTGGGCCCGTATGCATAAAACATATCAACTTAAGTGTTCCTTAAACTTAGATTTCACTGAGAATTTCCTTAGTTAAGTAAAATTCTTAAGTCGTATGCTATATGTTAGCTCATCGAATGTACTCATCCGTGCAAAGTTTGTTTTGATTATTTAGATTTATTGAACAATACATACAAGAACTTGGGTTAAATTGATGGTGGTGTGTAAAACAATTAAAGATACGTAACCAATTAATATTTTCCAAACAAATTTCAAATTGGCGCATACAAGAAAAAGATCGTTTTGATGGAGGAGCATGGGAGGGAAAAAAACTATTTGTATTGCAAAACTTCCCCCTACTTTTACTACTGGAAAGTATAGGGGCTTGGAAAGAAATTGATTGATTTATTGATGTTTGCTAAACGTCCAGTGGCAAATATTTCATGCAAGTTCAGGACGAGATCAAATTAACAATAAATACAATAGGTAGATCATGAAGGTCGGGGAAAATGAAGGTATATTGGACAGGGACAGAAATTTGGCCTTGCAACAGACCACCTACAGACCTCTCAAAGAGTTGTTGTAAGGCCTAGGGTTCTTTACGTGCAGAGAGCGTGGTACTCTCTATACACGAAGCATCGGACTTAACGTCTCCATTCTGAACGGACGTGGCTGCGTACTTATACATCCCGCACAGTCAAACGGACGCCCTACTTTGGCAAGGGTTTTACTGCCGGTCGGAAGAATACCAAACTGACTGTATTTATATTCCCCAGTCACCCATGGGGATAGAAGGAAATAACAATATAATAATAATAATAACAGAAAATATCACGAGGAGAGATTCTTAAGAGATCAAAAAGAAGTGGGCAACTTATGAATGGAATGATTAATGATAAAATATCAAAATATTTTGAAATTATCCACTAACATTTTTTTTATAGCAAACAAAACTCACACGAGGAGTCACTAAATGGATACTCTACATTATCTTGTAGAAAATCATCCAGCTTAATTATGTTATATGTTAGTAAAATCTTAGTTTAAAAAGTTCCAAAACATCGTATTTATCTGATTTGTCCCATCTCTAAGATACCGACCATTCATCTTTCATGGATGTTGCTTGATAGAGGGCATGTTTTTTTTTCTAGAGACAGCCATTCATATATTTTTCAACTCCTACAATACATGACCAAGATTATTTTTAAATCTATTTCGATTTAAATTTACCATTTTTATCACTTTCCTTCTACAACAAATTATAATAAAGGGGTAGGATCAATTTTCCATGAATTCAAAACAAAACAGGGTCTCTTTTTAAAAGACTTCCAATCTTTACTAAAACACACATTATCCGATTCTTATGTTTATTGTAAGGTATTATCAAGGATTTGTATATGACTATACAAATCCTTGGTATTATCATCATCTTAGCGTATTTCCGAATGTTTCACTTGAAAGTTATCAATGCATAAAGATGACTCAAAACTGCAAACGTTTTTGCTAGATTTAAAAAAAATTGAGCTATCATACAAAATTAGTCGAATCTTTTGGATACACCATAATTCGCTCAAGTTAAATTCTTCCTTCTTTGCAAAATTTGAAATTTTATATTTTTTCGTTAACTGCAATATATCACTGAATATTTAAGGAAATATGAAAAAATAATTGAATACGGTTTAAGTATTATGAGTATGTTATGTCGACTTCGAATTTCATGGAGTAGGTCTTAAAACCTGTCTGGTTTTGTCCCAGTTAGTAAAACAAATTTATGGAAAATTTGCCCTATATCTTTTGAATAAAACTACATATTTGAAAATCAAACAGATGTCCCCACTCCCCCTCCAGAAAACAAGAGTTTGCATGCCGAAAGATCCTCATCGCTTCCTTCATACTGTTTTGTACTAACAATTAATACCAGGCTGTGTATTTTAAGAATATAACGTTCAATGTTATTCATGTAACCATGCATGAACGGAGGAATTAAAAGAAAAATAGTATTATGAATTCCGTGCGTGTAAAAACTGTGGGTACTTTAAGGAATACACAATAGCGAGATTGAGACTTTAGGGTAGAATGAAATTATATAACCACCTTCTGATATCTCTTGATTTTGTTGATTCTACATGATTTTAAAATTTTCGTTAAAATTTACCAATAAACAAACTAATTATTACTGATATAATTATTAATCAATTAAATGGTAGCTAATCTATCCATTTTCTGCAAAAAACGCATACTTTCTACTGATTTTATCTATTTTTGAAAATTTAAGGTAGCCCTATAGGTATCTTATACTTAAGTATAATTTTAGGCGTTTTCTTAGTTTAAGGGGGTTTATGCATACCACTTAAGTTTTGTGGGCGTGACTTAAACCAACTAAGATTATACCAAGGAAATACTTAGTTTAAGATTTTTCATGCATACCACTTAGTTAAAAAGGGCGGAGTTTCCTTAACTTATGTATTTAATAAGGAAAATCTTAACTCAAGTAGCTCTATACATATGGGCCCTGGGTCCGTATGCATAAATAAGTGTTCCTTAAACTAAGATTTCACTTAGAGTTTCCTTAGGTGAAATTCTTAAGTCATATGCACAAAACTACTTTAGTTGGCACTAAACTCAGGCAATCTTAATTTTAAATAAGAAGATGTGGTATGAGTGCCAATGAGACAACTCTCCATCCAAGTCACAATGTATAAAAAGTTAACAATTATAGGTCAAAGTACGGCCTTCAACACGGAGCCTTGGCTCACACCGAACAGCAAGCTATAAAGTGCCCTAAAAAGACTAGTGTAAAACAATTCAAACAGGAAAATCAACGGTATAATCTAAATCAAAGTACTGAAGTACTGAACATCGGATGACCACAAGTTCTGGTGGATGGTCACAAGCACTTGTCTCAGAAAAAAATCACATCTCTATACCTGAAAGTTAGGTTAAGGTACATAGATATATTTTTTCTGAGACAAGTTCCTGTGTGGATGATAAATAAATGACAGGGAATTCAACCTCATCGTAATAATTATTATATTGTAGTGATATAATCATTTGTTATCAGTATACTCTGGTTTGTTGTTATATATTATACTAATATTTGTATACCAGTTATATTTATAACAGATCATCTTAATAACTCTACAGGCAAATTTTCATCCATTTATATATCATTCTATTCTACTATTCTAATGATAGTGCAGTGCAAGTGCATGGTGGACACTCTTCTGTAATAATTCGTTTTTTAATAGATTGAATTTGAGTAGGCATTCATATTTTCCCGCTTTTGTTGCAAAACGTTCTCGAGATATTCTTCCGCATGCGTTAACACAAATTTTCGGTATTATTTTCATGAATATTTATTGATGAAATTAATATATAACAAGCGATAAGGATTGTTATTTTGCACTCGATAATATCTGCGTAATTATACGAAATACGTTCGGTTATCAGTCAAACGACAAGGACATTTCTGCGGCAACATAACACCTGTATGACCTCTCAAGGTCACATCCGATGGAGAAACGAGAAACACCTATGAACCACACCAAAAAAAACGACAACCACTGAACAACAGGACAACAGGCTCCTTAAATATGAATGTCATCGGAACCTTTCTCTATTTACCGTATAAAATGTTTACTCAATAAATTAATTCATGATTACAAATTTTTGTTTTGAATATTACAATGCTTGACTGAACGACGCACGATTTCTTTGTGTATTGGGTTGTTTTAATCAAAAGTTACTTATAATACGTAATCATATTGAACATGTCCAAGCGAAAGCCTAATTGGACAGAAAGAGAGAAAAAAAAAACATTTAATGGAAGAATATGAAAAGAGGCGACACATTTTAAAGGCCAAATTCTCATCCAATTTGAATTCTAGTGATAGAACAAGAGCCTGGGAGGAAATATCTAATGCAATAAATGCTGGAAATACCGTGAGAAGAAGTACAAAAGACATTCAAAAGAAATGGGACAACATTTGCGCAACAGCAAAAACTGAAGTTTCGGCCCACCGACGCAGTCAAAAACGAAACAGGTACATGTAACAATGTCTTAAATATCTATATCTTTGTTAACTATATTTTTTTTAGTATTTCTTGAAACTGTAAGGCGGTGGTAAAGAGAAAAGAGTTAAACCTGTAAATACAATACCACGTAGAATGTACATGTATCCTTTGCGCGGTAGAAAATGATATAGACTTTCACATTTCACACTCGCTACACAAACATGCACGTGTTCACAATTTATCTAATGCTTTTATTTTGACGACTTTTTCTGTTTTAAAAACTGGGATTAATATAAGGAATGAAGCAGTTTTTCGTTTAAAGTTGTGTATGTGGGTTATTTACACATATACTTTGAAAACTGCAGTTACCAACAAAAGTTTCAAATTGCATATGTATGTTATCACCAAATATAGATTATTGTTTTAACGTTGCATTGACATTTATTAAATTGAAATTCTGCATATTTGTTTGTATACAATCATGCATAAATGTTATTGTTACATTTGTTTATGTTTGTAGGAGGAGGCCCGTGCTCAAACGATATTTCATCAATTTCCCAGAATGTATGTGACATTCTTGGGGAGGACTCGCCAACCATTTCTGGAATATAAGGAGGTTTAGACATCGACGAAATAGATCATCAATGTCATAAAAGCGTTTCGAATGTGAACAAAAGCCAGTATGAATCATTGCCTGACAGTGAAGATGAAGACATTCCCTCCGTTTCAAAGAGATAAAGATTTGCATGTTTGTTTTGGCGGTGGATATAAACTGAGTAAAACGAGTATGCGACAAATTTCACCTTGACACATCTAAAAATTAGCATTCCTTGTGAGGTTCATGCTCATCTCCATACCTCTTTTAGTTTTAACATGTTTTTATTTTTATTGGATAAGTAAAAATAAAACAAAAATCAGATTGTGGCTTCAAAGTATTTATATATTTATATAATTAATGTAAAATTCGAAAATAAAGTCTTTGCAATAAAAGTACAATTTTTCATTAACGCTAATAAATTGAATTTCTTTCTTTTCACAGAATTTCTCGTGGTACAACGAAAACTATTAATGTCACTGCACACGGAGGTGTTGAGCCTGGAAATAAAAAATCAACTTAGAAATAGATAAGCTAGCAATGGAAAAAATAAGACAGCACTTGCAATATCTAAACTCTTTTATGAAATGAAAACATATGGTATTGATGTTGAAATACTGAATTAACATAAAAAAAATTACACTGGCTGGTACCTTGTTAATTTTATGTACGTAGACGGCTTAGGTATGTGTATGTGTGTGGGTTCTAATTAAATTAAATACATTACGCCACATTCTTTATGTGCCTGTCCAAAGTCAGGGGAAGCCTGTAGTTCAGTGGTTGTCGTTGGATCATGTCTGTCATATTTGTTTTTCGTAAATTGTTTTGATATAAATTAGGCCGTTAGTTTTCTGAATTAAATTACATATTTTTCATGTCGGCTCCTTTTATAGCCGACAATACAGTAAGGGTTTTTCTCATTGTTGAAGGCCATACGGTTGCCTATAATTGCTTACATCCACTTCATTTGAACTTTGGTGGATAGTTGTCTCATTGGCAAACATACTACATCTCCTTATTATTATATTGGTAGATTGCTTAAGTTAATTCGCAAGGTCTGTCTATTTTAATTGGTGTTTTTAGACACTTTATAAAAATGGTGCTTAGATTTGACAAACGGAAAACGACAGTCACTGATTCTGCATTAAAGTGTTTGCACCGTTAACATAGTTAAAGCGAAAGAGTGTGAAAAACACCCAAATTCTCGGACCATAATAATCTTTAGTTTGACTGATTTTTTCAATATAGATCGACAAATTTATATCCATTTTCGTGATATTGGCGTTTCAATTTAACTTAGAAAGACATCCAAGGACTTACTTTCAAAAATGCAGCTCAGTAACACTTTTCCTGATATGAAAACCATTTCTAGCCAATCCATTATCTATCCACTTCTTCCATGTCACCATCCAGATCATCATCCACTTCATTTTCATTCAACGGTATATTGTTTTTCTTGGCTATGCTATGCAGCACTCCACATGAAATAATAACTTTGCAGGTAAGTGCTGGAGAAATGCAATACAATGAAAGCATCTCTTCCATTGCACTATTGTTCGTTCCACAGCACTTCTTGTCACTTTACGTGATCTGTTAAAGCGAATTTCTTGTCTGGTTTGAGGATGTAGATATGGCGTCAACAAAAATGTCTTGCACGGATATCCACTGTCACCAAGTAAATAACCGTCAATATTCGATTGTTCAAGTTGCACAAATACTCTACTCTTTTTGAAAAGTCTAATAGGTACCTTAAACTTAAGTATAATCTTAAGTGGTTTCTTAGTTTAAGGGGTTTTATGCAAGTCACTTAAGTATTGGGGGCGGGACTTAAACCAACTAAGATTTTACTAAGGAAATACTTAGTTTAAGATGTTTTATGTATACCACCTAGGTAAAGAGGGCGGAGTTTACTTATTAATAACTTAAGTGTTCACTAAGGAAAATCTCAACTTAAGTAGCTTTAGGCATACGGGCCCTGGATGATTGGTCGTGTTTTTACTGTTCGGAATAATCTGGGACTAATACCTAAATGTATAAATCCCAGGAATAATCTGAACGAAAGAAATATGTCATCGTCACAAGTAAAATTAATCTAAAACAACCAGACGTTTGAAGTTTTGGTGAGCATATTTTTTTACAAGTGATACACATTTGTGTTTCTATATATAGACTGTAATGTTGACTGAATGTTGGTTATCAATCGATTTAAGATCATAGAAATCTAGTGTCATACGTGGTTATCATTGTGTAACCGGCGTTGCCAAAAATGAAAAATGTTTGTGAGCGCTCAACTCAATGTTGACTGTAGGACGCTTTATTGCCATTTTTTCTCCATAGTAAGAGTAAATAAAACCTATTAAGGTAACATTAAATATTTCAGTGCAATATTTTCCGTAATTGATAACCTTTGAAGTATATTCCCCTTTTTATCATATAGACCTACCCACACAGATTCACAGTTTTGCCACCAGCTGACCAATTCGTACAACTCGATCCCTAACACCACCTTTCATCAAAAATCAAAACCAATTATGTAAAATATTTCTTTTCCTTGAAAATAATCCCACTTCCCTACAATTTTTTGTCCTACACTCGTTCGCTCACATAGTCTGTTAACCCCGAGTTCATTCTTTTGAAATGAATACATTTTCATTATAAAATGCATAAATATACATTTACATGTATATGGTATTTTTGTGTTTGTTTTGAATTCATATATTATCATAAACGTGTGGTCAGAATAGGGATGTAAAATCCGATGCTTAGTGCATAGAGATTGCCACACTGTATTTGTTCAAGAACCTTGCAACATCTCATTCAGGTTCTGTAGGTTGCCAGCTGTTAGGCTAAATTTCTGCTCCTATCAAACATTCCCTAATTTACAGTGGCAGTCGAAATCCCCCTTTCCCACTTAATCCTGGTCGGCTTACCTTGCATAATATACTTTTTGTATTTATTGTTAATTTGTTCTTTTGACATGTATGAACTATTTCCCACTGGACATAAAACAAACGACAATCAATAAATCATGTATCATGATACCTATCTTCAATACAACAAAATAAGGGAACATTTAACTATGGGGAGGGGAACTCAAAGGGGATTTTAGTTTATCAAATATGAAAATGTATTTGATAATCATTAGAGAAACATATTCTTACATTATAAGGCTTGGACTTTAAAATTCGATAGTTCAACTATCTCGATTGGATAAATTTGATAATCCACCGGTTCCAATGTAAGAATCTATATGTATAGTCTGCTATAAAAAAGGCCCGTGCATCATATGACAAAATGTGAAACAATTCAAACTAGAAAAACCAACGGCCTGAAATAATGACAAACAAATAAATTAACAACAAGTATCACAGACAGCAACCAATTATGACAAACGCTGCTATGCATACTTGTGACTTGAGACCGGCACATACAGAGTGTGACGGAGTTAAAACATGTTGAACTAAATCTACTGTTCTTCCCTGGAAATTCTACTGATTAGAACGAGTTGAGTCCAGAGGATTTTGTTTCCTTTAATATGAATTAAGGCAATTATTATATATAAGAAAGCATGCAATGAAATGTATCTCCATAACTTAGATATGACATCTCTACATCATGGGTCAAATGTTGGTTTGAGCAAAATTCTTTGATGGAAATATAACTATTTGAATCCACCATATCTTACAAAAATTTACATGTAAATGTACAATGTATGTCACTCATTTGGGTTTCCTACTGTATAAACAAACATATCGATTGAGTAGTACAATATTCCCTCAAGACCTTCTACATTTATATTTTCCTGTTATTTTTATATAAAGGGGATGAACTTTTTTGCAAAGATTAATTGACAAATTTAAATGAAAGGCAATCTCAAATTTACATTTTATGATTTGGTTCAGAAAGTTCTGCATTAATATATTCTAGTAAGCTTAGGTTCTATTTCGCTACTGTAATTATAGATTGATAGACAGATTATTAGATGAAATGTTTTACGTCATCTAAAAATTCCAGAAAACAATGTCAGACTTGTCAGTGTTTCATAAAACATCTTATCTCGAAGTTGTTTTCCATCAGATCCTCGAGTTTTGTCTTAAATCTTAAAAAAAATGACATGCTATAGTCATTTTCTTTGATTCACATTTAGCTAAAAAGTATATATGCAATACTCTTCTTTGAGATGTAATTGATATTGACACAAGGTCAAAGATTCACTGATTGTATATCCAGTCTTTCTAGGATGTGTGCTATATATATATACCTTTGCACCTTTTGTTTGCGGTATACCATCTTTTCCGCAAGTTTACTGTTTTCTGTTTAGTATTAAATTTATAATTAAGATCCATTTATTACATCGGTGATCCGTTTATTTGGTAATCGCCAATGGCAGTCAGCAGGGTTTAAGAACATCTGTTGTTCGACCTGTTAGTCAAATGCGTTTTGTTAAAATATACTTTTCACTTTTTGGTCTTTTGGAAAATGTTGTTTGTGCTGTATTTAGACCCTCTAACAAGAAATTTGTTTTGCATGCACACGTATAAAATTGCGGTTTTATCCAACGCAATCATAGGTTTGAACGTTGTTTTCAATTTAGACTTGTATATATTTATATATATATTATACATATATATCAGCAGGGTTTAAGAACATTAGTTGTTCGACCTGTTAGTCAAATGCGTTTTGTTAAAATATACTTTTTCACTTTTTGGTCTTTTGGAAAATGTTGTTTGTGCTGTATTTAGACCCTCTAACAAGAAATTTGTTTTGCATGCACACGTATAAAAATGCGGTTTTATCCAACGCAATCATAGGTTTGAACGTTGTTTTCAATTTAGACTTGTTTATATTTTTCGTTTGGGCGTGTATTATATTTGCCTTTGGGTTTATATGATCCGTTCATCCTATTTCGACTCCTCAAAATTCAAGAGTCTATCCAAAATTGAGGTAAATTGTATGGCTCTCCACATACCGTTTCGATTCCTAACATCACTGAAGAGACATTAATTGTCGAAATCCGGATATGGTGTACAAAAACCTTTGCACCTTTTGTTTGCGGTATACCATCTTTTCCGCAAGTTTATTGTTTTCTGTTTAGTATTAAATTTAAAATTAAGATCCATTTATTACATCGGTGATCCGTTTATTTGGAAATCGCCAATGGCAGTCAGCAGGGTTTAAGAACATTTGTTGTTCGACCTGTTAGTCAAATGCGTTTTGTTAAAATATACCTTTTCACTTTTTTTGAATTTAGACTTGTTTTTGCACCTCATATTTGCGGTATACCATCTTTTCCGCAAGTTTATTGTTTTCTGTTTGGTATTAAATTAATATAATTAAGATCCATTGTGTTACATCTGTGATCCGTTTATTTGGCAATCGCCATGGCAGTCAGCAGGGTTTAAGAACATCCGTTGTTCGACCTGCTAGTCAAATGCGTTTTGTTGAAATATACTTTTTCACTTATTTGGTCTTTTGGAAAATGTTGTTTTTGCTGTATTTAGACCCCTCTACAAAGAAATTTGTTTTGAATGCACACGTATAAAAATTGCGGTTTTTATCCAACGCAATCATAGGTTTGAACGTTGTTTTCAATTTAGACTTGTTTATATTTTTTTCATTTGGGATTGTATTATATTTGCCTTCGGGTTTATATGATCCGTTCATCCTATTTCGACTCTTCAAAATTCAAGAGTCAATCCCAAATTGAGGTAAATTATATGGCCTTCCAAATACCGTTTCGACTTGTATATATATATATATATATATATATATGTATGTTAGTTTTCAGTATTTTCATATACATGTAGCATCATTGATACATAGTACTGTATATTTATAAAATTATCGCACCAGTATTGGCCACACTAATAATACATTCCATTATAAATTCTATTATATAATAAAAAAAAAAGGCCATGGGGAGAACCAAATAAAGTTCTTTATACATATTTGAATTTTTAGTATATTCATGTGTATTACTGTAATTTGCTAATTCCCTAATGATAAAATTCTATGGAATTGACACGGACATATGTACATTCATTTATGTAAGAAGATGTACAATGTTTGTGTACATGCACATTGATTAGTTGATTGATTTATGTTGTTGAGCACCGCTTTCAACACTCTTGGTTATATCAAGGTTGCCATGTTTTTCTTTGTTTGAAGAAGCCGGAGTACTAAGACAGAACCAGTTACCTTCGGCAGGAAAACTGGCAATCATAAGATTGGAGTCTAATGCACCTGCCAAGAGGAGGTTTCAAACTCATAATATCAGTGTTGGCAGGCTAATCATCACTGCTAGTGAGCTATATAGACGACTTATCAGTGGGCACTTCTGAGGTGCTTGATTGGTTGATTGCCCACGGGGTGAAACTTCGTATTTCATCTTCTATTCCTACGGTTGGTATATGCGAGGTAAAAAAAATGGCTGCCTCCAGTTGTCGACATTCGCCCTTCCGACAACACAATAGACAATTAGATTTTGGACACGCATCAGAATCTGCTGGCACCCTGTAGAATCCAACCCTGCATAAGTCATTATGAAAATTCGTCCATCAGACAACACAGGTATGTGTCCACACATGTATCAAACAATAAATTACATTGTACAAGTGTAATTAGAATATAGCAAAGTGCTCTCGACCAATGAAATTGTAGGATTTGATGCCTCTTAATTGTGAAGAATGAATGTAAATCATGTTCTTAGTAAGGGATTATCCTATTAGTTGGGTCTATTTACAGTTCAAAACAAAGAGTTTCTATAAATGAGTTGTACTGCCCCGAAGCACATTTATCAGATCGAAAGGATTTATCACACAGTGATTGAAACTGACTAAAAGTTGAATTGTGAAACAAACAAAAAACTCAAAATAAGTTGAAGTTTACTGGTGCAGAAAAAATTGGTACCGTGAATGTTATTATGAAAATATTAATAACTTTAAATTACTAAATAATTAAACAATATCAAAGCATATGCATAAAAAGAAAAAAAAGCTTTAAAATAAAAAAAATAACCTAAATATTGAGATGTTCTTGCCTTTTACGGGGACTAAATAACTGGACAAGACATCATTACAAAAACACGTCTTTATTCTCCATAAACATGCTCATACTTAAAACATCAAAAACAGCATTACGGGTCTGACCTTACACCCTTACCTGGAATAGCCCCGACCTCGAACAGAATTCAACCCTAATACATAACATCCCCCCGCTTAGCAAAAATTTGGATAATTTTTTTCCACAGGTTGAATTCAGTTTAAACCATAATACTATGTAAATATCAATTTATGAAAAAAACAATCTCCAGTACAATACGACTCCATATGCAAAAATCTTATTGAAATACGTTTGAACTCTTTGCTCTACAATCTCACATCTTACGCCATATGCTCTAGTAAAATTTGATAACGTTATGAAATCACAATACAATTATTTGTAAAATAGCATCTATATATATGTGAAACAATGTTGTCATGACTGTAGCTGTTTATTATACATCGATAAGAAACCAACAGAGACCGCTACCTCTTATTGAAAATGAGCTTTCCACAATAGGTTTCATCCACCATAACTGTTTCTCTCACACTCTCATACCCCCACCCCCCTACTCTCTCTCACAGACTCGTGGATCCGTATTTATAGTTAATGAAACATGTTTCAGAAAAGCAACACCTCTTGAAACGGCAATTTATGATTTCTATCACACCGCTACTGACAATATTCCACATGAACATTCATTCTACTGTATCAAATGTACATGCTACCAAATGATTTCCGTTATCATGAACAAATTTGATGAAAATCAGTTATGTGCAAATAGTGAAAACTGATATGCAAATCTTGAATGAATTTATGCACACTTATTTAAAAAAATGGGCTATTCCAAGTCAACCAAAAATATAATGAAATGCAATAAATTTGACAAACGATTAACATTAATAAAGTGCTTCAATTAACAGGTCAAAATTTATCAAATTGTTGGACATCTATACAAGAATACGAATGACGGCGAGATAACCCTCACACAAATATCAGGTGCAATAGAGATGATGCTGGTGATTCTTTTCTTTTCTTTTCTTACATTACTTTGTTACGCAAACTTTATCTCTGGATACTTATGAATTAGCGGCGGTGAAAATCCCACACGCTTATGCAGTTACGAGCAGACGCTACTTTGATCATTTATTTCATTGTAAGCGGCGGAATAATTTCCACACGCCCAAGCTATAATACACTTAATTTATTATAGGCGGGGGCCTTTTATTAATAATCTCTTTGGCTTTAACGTTGAGATCAGAAATATCCATCCAACGTGCGTTCTGTGCAGGTTCGCCACAAAGATGAACTAAATATTTATGTGTTCCGTTCACTATTTTACAAGCAAGTATACGTTTGATTTTAACATTGTCTTTGATATGACTATCTGTGGACGATTCAGGTGTCGTAAAATTAGTGTCTCGAAACGCATAGAACGTCGCACGGGTAAATTATTTTCTGATGTGCTTACATCCGGGACATTGGATAATTTATTTTCGGATGAAACAAGATCATTGCATGGACTATCGTTCTCACTGTGTTCCGAGTGTTCATCTGATAGTAAATCGTGTTCTACTGTGAACTGATTGACATTTGTAATAACTGGATCCATGAAATAGTTACACTGATTAGGTTTGCGAACATATGCCGGCTTTAGTCTGTTAATATGGATTGACGGGAAAATTTTAGATGTAGTCTGGTCTTTTAATGTATATAAGTGTGGACTTTCACAATTTTCAACAACATATGGTCCTGCAAATTTGAATTTAAATTTATGTCCTGGACCTGTCGGGTCTTTACTCATGTATACAAAGTCGCCAAGTCTTAATGTTAAGTTATGAACTTTTGATTAGCGCGTTCCATCATTGCTGTTTGCGACTTTAGTGCGTGATCCTTTACTTCATTCCGAATAATAGCTAATCTTTCGGAAAATTGTTTAAGATAGTCATGATAATCTTTTGGGATTGACGCTAAATTCAAATCACGAACGTGTCCCGACAAAGGAAATTTAGGACGACTGCCGTTAAGAATTTCAAAGGTGAATATTTTACACTGTCATTGGCAGTTGAATTTAATGAAAATAAAATAGATGGTACCATATCCTCCCAATGTTTTCCCTGTTGAATGTAAGGCGTCATGCGTTCTTCAAACGTTCTATGTGTTCTTTCACACAAACCAAGACAGTGGTGAGTAAAACTCGGTGTGTATTGCTGATTTATCTCCAGTAATCGACACACTTCCTTAATTGCACGAGCGGTGGCTTCCGAACCACGGTCACTGATCAGAGTATCGCAAACTCCATATTGAGATACAAGTTTAAACAAGACTTCCGCAACTGTCAATGCATCTTTGTTTGGTATAGGCTCTGCAACTAAAAATTTTGTGAACGCATCGACGGCTGTAAATATATAAGAGTTTCCTTTGCTGACACTGGTACAGGTCCGTATAGGTCCATTTGCCAAACCTGAAAAGGCGCTTCAGGTGTCTTAAAAGCGACGATACCTGCTTTTGTTTCAACTTGAGTAACTTTTCGGCTCTTACAATCGTGACAACTTCTAACATAATCCGTCACACTCTGTAATAATTTCGGAAAATAATAATGTTCTTTTAACATGTCCGCTGTATGTTGAATGCCACCGTGTCCACCTAACGGTGAGTCATGGTACAATCGAAGAACGGTTTTAATAGCGACCTCTGGTAACGCTAGTTGATACAAAGTGAAAAGTTTTGTCCGTTTACACTTTGCTGTACGAGTATGAAAATGCAATCCATCCACCATGTCATAATTTGGAGTTTCAAGCAGAAGTTTCCTAGCAGCTTTCTGTGAAGAGGGTAATTTATTCTGTTCAAAATATGATATAAAAGGTCCAAAGTATGGGTCCCGCACTTGCAGTTTTTGAAAAGTTTCCTTACTAAAATCACCATGTCTAAAAATTTCAATTGAATCAGTGAATTTAACTTGCGTATTGTTCTCACTTGTAGCCGTTTCTGTACTAAGATTAGTTTGGGTTTCGTCACCATCGGTATTTAACGTTGTAAAATTTGAATGATCTTCCTTTTCCGTAGAAATTTCTGTATCCTGATTTTTAGCACTTGTTTTGTGATCGACTGATTCTGACTGATTTTCAGTGTCAATATTTTGAGATGAAGTTTCCGGTATATCACGGTTTCCTGTATCTGCTGTTATATTACGGTCTTCAGAGTCACATTTGTCCGTGAATTGTTGATATTTTATGTAATCTGGTAACTGACTTTTTATTTTGGAAATTGTTTGATCTGCTGCATCGTAATCTTCTGTATCAGCGTCATATCCAAAATCTAATTGTTTGTTTTGAAATTGTTTACTGCGCTTAAAATGTTTTAAATTCCTAATGGAGTCGTGACTTTGCATTACGTTGTTAACTTCCGGAAGATTGTGTTCTAGAAAATCAGTACTTTCAGAATCCATAAAATTTGGAAATTTAACACGCTTTCCTTCAAATTGTATATCACCAACATGTTCGGGAACGTACGGAAAAATGGGTCCTCTTGATCAGGACTATCGATACCTTCAGAAGTAGTCAATCGAGTTGACCGAGATAAAGCGTCTACAACCTGCATATCTTTTGCCGGTTTATATCGTAGTTCAAAATTGAACTGTTGCAATATTGCTACCCAACGTTCATATATGGCCCCTTTAAGTTGTTTTTGAAATATAGGCCGAAGGGCCTGGTGGTCGCACTCGACAATAAATTTACGACCCCTCAAATACATTGCACAATCTAAAATAGCTGTTACCATCCCTAGTAATTCTAATTTTGTAGGTCCGTACGATCTTTGCCATTTGCTTAATGACTTAGAACCAAAACGAATTACACTGACCGCCTTACTATCGCTAGCTGTCTCCTGATACTGGTACAACATGTATCCTATACCTTTAGAACTGGTATCCACTGCTAAATAAAACTCAGTATGAAAATTTGGAAATGCTAAGATCGGAGAATTTATCAATAAAGATTTCAACTTGGTAAATGCATTTTCTTGTTCTGATGTCCAACGAAATTTGGCGTTTTTCCGAAGAAGTTTGGTTAGAGGTTCTATTTCAGCGCTAAAATTTGGAATAAATTTCTTGAACCAGTTCAATAGACCTAGTGCACGGCGAAGTTCACGTACTGATCGGGGTGACGGATATTCTTGAACTGCTGTAATTTGATCAGGCGGTGGTTGTATACCGTCTTTAGAAATAAGGTGGCCAAGAAACAAACAAGATTTCTGTGCAAAATGACATTTCTTAGGGCCCAATTTTAGGCCAGCGGCTTGTAAACGATTAAATACCTCATGTAAATCACTAAGGTGTTGCTCAAAGGTTTCTGATGTTATTAAAACGTCATCTAAATAACACAGACAAGAATTGAATGTTAAACCATGGAGCACTTTGTCCATTAAAAGTTGAAATGATCCTGGCGATGAACTTAAACCCATTGGTAGGCGGAGAAATTGATATGTACCGTAACAAGTGTTGAATGCGGTATATCGTTGGCTGTCTGGAGATATAGGCATCTGAAAAATCCTGAACTTAAATCGGTATGAGTTATGAAATTCGGGGTCCTGTTTGAGAAAGACTCTGTTAAATCCTGTAATTCTGGTAGTCCATAAAAAAACTGCTGAGACTGAGAATTTAAATAACGGAAATCACAACAAAATCTGAACTGAGAGAGACTGTTTGAAGACTGATTGAAATTGCTATTTTGGCTATTTCGGGACTCCTTGGCTCTTTTTGAAACTAACACTATGGGACTTGTGATGGGTATATCTTCAGTTTCACCAACCGGGAAATTATTCCTTGTTTTAGCAAATGATCGAGATGATCCCGAAGTACTTGTTTTTTATCTGGGGTAAGGCGATACGATCGCTGATATTTTGGCTTGAAATCCGGTTTTAGTATAATCTTGTGTTGCACTACGTCCGTGAAACCTAAAGCAGGATTTTCATCTGTTACAAATATGTTGTCATGCGATTTTAAAACCCTTTTAATTGTCATTGTTCAGACTCAGATAAATGTTTTGGTATGTCAAAATAGGAGAAAATTTTGTCCCACTAAGTTCCCCATCTTCACACTTTTCGGTCGAAAACTGTACATTATTAACCTCTGGATTGTCTTTATTTCCTATACATGTAGCTATTAAATCAGAGTCATTGTCAAGTATCTCAAATTTCGCAACAATCTGACCCTTGGAATATCAACTATTTCACTTGTAGAATTAAACAGTTTGACAGGCACCAGTTTCTCTTTATTTACAGAAACTACCGCTTTCGCTGTCAAAACACCTAATTTAAAAAATAATTATGGTTCGTGCATATTCCTTGCATACCATGTAAAATATCATTATGAACTTTGCCCCATACTATCATCTCAGAATTTGGCAAAACTGACAAACGCTTTTGATTTTCACTTTACAGAAACGGGAACATACGGTCAATTTTGAAAATCTAGCATTATTTTCTTAGAGACCAAATAGTCTGTGCCTAATAATAACGGATGTGATGTTTGTGAAAATACATGTACTAAAATCCAATGTTTTCCTTGTGGAATTTGTATTTTAATTCGTGAAACACCAATAATGTTAACAGATTGGTTATTAGCTAAAACAATTTTCTCACTAGTTGAATTTACCCATGACTTGTGGGTTTCAGGTATTGAATTAAATAATTGTTGTGAAATTACATTTATTGAGCTTCCCGTATCTACTAGGGCTGCAATTTTCAAATTCAAAATCTGTACAGGCAAATAAATAAACTTATTCCGGCTTTCCATATTTGATGTAGAACACTGCATTTCATCATCGGAAGTTTGAAAATGTTCAGATTGAACAGTGTTAATAAATGACCTAGAAGGCGAACGACTACGACATCTGGCACCTATGTCAGTCCTCCCGAAAGACCGTGCCTGGTGTCCCCCGGGACTGTTCAGTTTCCCGAAAGTCTCTTACAATTAACCGCTGAATGACCATTTTGGTCACACAACTGACATGTGATATCGGAACTGCTAACTCCTTGTCCGTTCCAGTTGCAATAACGTTTAATATGATTAGGCGAACTACAATTGAAACAAAGATTGTTTGTTGCCTGAGGGAGGTAGGTTGCCTGCTGACGACTGTTGGTTGCCTGAGGGGGGTTGGTTGCCTGCTGACGACTATAAGCAAATCGATCGGTACGTCTGTTTGGTTTTGTACTTTCATCAGTTTTAGATGCAGTTAAATTTTGGACTGCCTTAGTGAGAGTGTCTATTTGTGACTGTAAGGAGGCGAACTCGGAGTCACGTTTATCACTAGGTTTTGCCTGCTTACTTGCCGCAGCTACTTGTAGCTCAGCCTTCCTATACCCATAAGCTTATCCCATTTTAGCGGCTGCTAATGCCGATGGACTGTCTCTATGGTTACCGGCTCTTACAAAAATGCTAGTTGTTCGGGTAACCCTTTAATGAATTTAACTAAAATTTCGTGATCAGGTTTTTTCAATGTATTTGCTTTTTCCACAAGTTGGCAATAAAAATCATCAATTGACTGGCCTGACGATAAAGACATGTTTTCAAAGATTTCACTATCAAGCATAACTGTAGGATTTTGCCAGTCTAAATCAACATATTTATCGTTGAACAAATGTACTATAGGTTCCCATGATGCCTTATTTTCAGACGATAGTGAATTAAACCAGGTTAGTGCTGGACCAGTCAAATGTAAATGAAGCGCCGCTATTATGCGGTTGTCGTCCAGTGGTGAAATGTTATGTAGGGTTGCATATGATTCAAACTCAGCAATAAATAATGCAGCATTTTCATGGGGATAGCCGCCAAATTTCCGACAGTTTGCTAGTTTTTCCATCGTGTCTGAAATGGCAAGATTTGAATTACATGTTGAAAAGTTCAAAGGTAGTTTTGGGGACGGAGTAAGTAAATAATTAATATCTGGCTCCCGAAGCTGATTTAGCGACAAAAATTCGTCTGATAGAACAGAGGTTGGTTTTCAAGTTCAAATTCTAGGAATCGACAGAGTACTGGGACAATGGTGATATAGAAACGGGTAAAGGCAGTAGTGGGGTTTCAGGCGACTTAATTGATATCAATCCAAATTCGACCTCACTGTCGTACTCGTAATCAGAAAAATTTGCCGAGAGCTGATTTGAAGTCATTTACAAAATTATGTTACCAACGATCAGGATTACCCTATACATGTAGCGAGTAAATTCTCACATACACATTCATAAGATGCCATTTTAATATAAAGAGCAACAGTTGTGGGTCTAGCGAGCTAGAATGATATTACGCTTTTATATGTATACTTCAGTCTAAATGTATTACGTATACTTCAGTCGAAATGTATTACGCTTTGTTTAATGCCTTGTGTAGCGAGTTAATTCTCACATACACTGAACCACTATACATACAACCATGTTCATGTATCAATACAAAGAGCAGCGAGATAAATTCTCACATACAAAACTGAAAATCTGTGAAAAACATACCAATCAGTTAGGTAAATGTTTTAATTACAATCTTTATTAAGCCTTAAACAAAGTCTGAGAAGCCAAAGCTTCGCTAGTGTAGGTGACGGATGAATCCCATCTAAGTACAGAGCGAAAGATGTACTATAACTCGTTTGCAGATCGTAGTGCCGCTTTCTGGATGCCAAAATGTCCAAATTGAAATCCGGTGAGTTTTGTCCTAAAAATTCGTTTAAAGTGATGATGTACTTATTCACTTCTAATAACTGCTCATGTAGAATATCGTCCTTCTTTAAGAACTGGTCGGGGTCAGGGTGGTTATGAAACTTGTTCCACCAGTAAATAGAATAAAACGGAACTTGAAGAAAAATAAGTCGCACTGTTGGGAACTTGTGTATAAAGGTGTAGATATCCCGTAAATCCTGGCAAAGATCTGTTACCACTTGAAAATCAGATGATTTCAAAAAAATATATTTACCAGTCTTGAATGTTAAGTCACAGGTGCCCAACCATATAAAAAGAGTAATGTGTATCTGCCCTAAGTCCTGAAATGTCTTCACAGCTTTTTCTTGCAACCATTGCAAATTCTGTTGTACTGTCGTGCCGGGATGTATCCACCATACAATTTTCCGTTCAGGGTGTTTATCTACAGTCTGATCCTTTAAATACCTTCCCTTACTGTCAGATAAAACGACAGGTATATTTTTCAAAGTTCCCACATTTTCTAACCTCGGACTTAAGTTGGTGAGATTTTTCTCGGCTTTAGAAATAAGACTCATTCGGGTACAAAATTTCAACAACCAACGGAAATAAAATTGTCTCTGTGTAAAAACCATGTGCTTGCCGCCTACCTGTCACGCTTCAGTGCACGCAAATCGATCCTCGTGGTAATTCACAAAATACTTCAGTTACACAGTATAAAATTGAAGCAAATTGTCAAAAGCGGTTTACAAAACAAATTAATCCATTTGAAGTCCTCCACCATGAGATGTTCTTGCCTTTTACGGGGACTAAATAACTGGACAAGACATCATTACAAAACACGTCTTTATTCTCCATAAACATGCTCATACTTAAAACATCAAAACAGCATTACGGGTCTGACCTTACACCCTTACCTGGAATAGCCCCGACCTCGAACAGAATTCAACCCTAATACATAACAATATTTAGCTTTCCAAACTTTGATCACTGGATCAGCGGTTGGGAAGAATAGTTGTTTCCAATATTATGGAAAAAAAACAGGAATTAAATTAAGTCTTGAATATTTTAAAGTCATTTTATTTGAAAATTTTCCTGACATACATGTAATGAAGTAGTATTTGATGTAAAAAGCCGGACCAAAATATTGGCTGTGAAATAAAATTTAGTTGTGACTCAAATGTATTAATTGATTTAAACTGTAAATAAAAAAAGGATAATTCCTTACTAGAATATGATTTACATTCATACTCACAATCAGGAAACATATACAATTCCTACATGTTCTTTGTTCTGTTGTGTCACTTAATATCTATGACGCATTTTTTTAAAATAAGATAAGAAAGTCCTTACATCACTAAAACTAATCCATAAATGAAATGCTTAAAACGGAAGTCATGCATTAATATAATAATCATTGTACTGACAATGAAACTAATTCTTATATACAACCAATTAAGAGATCATTTGAGCCTTGAACACTTTACAATGTTCTAAGTTTGTAAGAGAATGATAATCCCTTCTCTTACATATACTAATACGATCTTCGATAAATCCAAATCAACATGTAGAGCGTATTTCACAAACCAACAGTCGTACTCAATATAAATGTTTACATCCCAACTCCTTTGTTCTAACAAGGCTTATCTGAGTCGGATCACCCCTATCAGATCACCCTACCTTGAGTTTCTTTGATCTGCACGCTTTCTTTTGTTTTGCATTATTTTGGTGGGAATGTCGAACACGCAATAAAACTTATAGAAATATTTAAGCGGAATAAAGACTAAATTACAAAATTATGTAGAAAATATACACTTAATTTCCAGTGTCTAAGCGGGGAATCGAACTTAAGACCTTTAGCATATGAAGCCACGATTCATACCCCTACACCAGGTCGACTGGATACCAACTCATTGTTAATTTAACATATTTAAACGTTGTATACGGGGCTCATAAAGGGTATATACTATATAGTAATATATAATGTAAATTATAATTATTGTATGGCATTCTGAACTAGATATTATGAAGCGTAAATGTTTTTTTCTTATAGTCTAGAAGAGCTGGGATGAAAAATAGTTATCCCACTCGGACTTGGTACTGATCGACACACCAAGTCCGAGTGGGATAACTATTACAGATCAACGTACCAAATTCTGGTCCTTGAAAAACGGAATAACACCCTACTTAATATGGTCGTGCATCATCCTCCTATTCGAAATATCCGTGTACGGGTAAAATAAGTTAAGCGAACTTGACTGAATAATTGGTCGATAAGGTAACGCTTGAATTATGTAATAGTAAAAGTTCAATGATAAGTTAATATTGACATTAAAAGACCTCCGAACAAAAAGGAATGCTAAGATCATCGAGCCCGGAGGGCGAGAGGAGTTTAATAGCCCTTTTTGTGAGGATGTCTTTTAATGTCAATATTAACTTATCATTGGACTTTTACTGACTTACAAACCGTCAAAATTTCAAGAAAATGTACAGAAAAGCCGTTTGAATATCCTCATTTCCCCTAGTATGGACGAGTCTAACTCGGATTCAACTTTAATGATAGATAAACAATACTCAGACTAATATATACAAATAACAGTTACTTAATTGCATCGAAAACGGACCGATTAAATGACATTTACATGCTTTAATGTTGAGTTATTAAAAATATTAAGAGCTCCAAATAAACATCGTTGGGTTGTTTTATAAGTCTAAGGAGTAAATTCATATTTTCAAACTTCAAATTTTCAAAATAAATAATTTTTATTTCATAAGTAAACCGTATACAGACCTCATTTACAAATGACCACCGAATGTCTTGCACAAGAACTTTTTGTTATATATACATTTGGCGTCTTTTATCTTTCAGTATTCAAGAAATAGATTTTAAAGACCAGACCATACGAAAACAGTAAGTAAATATTTTTAAACATCGTGTTTATATACAACTTCCTATCAAACAGACCCAGATGCATAAGGTTCTTTAGTATATAAATGCAAATGTTTATTTAGGTTTTAATTATGCACTTTGCCTATGCTACGAGACATGCAATTGCAAAATAATTACAATGCTCTCTGTCGAGTCCCATATTTTTGTTTTCTTTTTGATTTAAAGAAATAAAAAAAAAAACAATGCCTGTAAACTTCAATAGATAAAATCGTATCTAATACAACATCTTCAGGATCAAGTAATGTAGGTTTGACTTGTGGGCCATTTCCTATGTAATGAGTGGTAGCGATGAGCCACTGGAATAGGTCTTTTTCGAGCTTAAAAATATATAGCAAGGTTGAGAAATAAAGATGAAATATATCATAAGGTTGTTGAGTATATTAAAAGTTTCTCAAACTAATCTGATTTCGATATTTTTCACTGATGCAATTAAAACCACAGTCGGAATTTATTATTTCTACATGAAATAGCGTAATCATGATAGCTACAGGTGTATTTTTTTGTTAGAAAATAGAGGAAATGTGTATGTTTTTTTGTTTGTTATTCCAAATAAATAAAAAAAGATGGGGTACTGGATTTCTCAGCTGCTCATTCCTACCAGATTATTGAAGTGCCCACCCCCACCCGGCGAGAGGTTTGTGTGGTTCGCTCAAACCGAGTATGGATGAGATATTTTGCAAAATTTATCATCATTCTTAAACACAATGAACAACATGAAAATATATTTTTTTTATATTAGTCACCCGCCGTTCACTTTCCAAGTCTTAATTTAGCGACAACCTTTAAAAAAATGTCTTACCTTTCCTAGTTTTATAATTAAATCTGTCTATTATAAAAGACTGTATATGTTGACTCTTGATATCTTGATTACTCTGTGTCGTTAGTTTACTGTCTCATAAAACTATACCTCACACCATCTTTTATTCCCCCACACACACACACACAACGAATTGACTCGTTTAAGAATTATTGGAGCAACTATTTGATGGGTGTCCGAACATGGGCTATTGCAAGCTAAAATGTATATCCCTTCCCAACATACATTTTTATTTCAATGGCAGTCAAGCAAATTTACTGCCCTTCATACTTGTCTCAATTTACAGAACCTACATATTATATTGATTAGTTATAGTGTCTGGTCCTGAATATGTATGAAATAATTGCTGTTATTATACTTCACGTTAAAATGCCAGATTTTGATTGGCTAACACGAGGGAGATAATTTACTCTATCCCATGGCTGAGCGGGAGACAATTTTTTGAATGTCACCCTCTCGTGAAGACCAATCAAAAATCGATAATCTAAAGGACAATGAATTAAATTTACTTCAAATAATTAAAGACAATACTCAATTTCTATGTTTTGGCTCAGAACTTTTTCATAGACTGTCAAAATAAAAAAATAAAAAAATCTTGCTTCACTTCTGTTGATTTTTCCAATACCTGTAACGTTGTTATGTACGTGACGTCAAAGTTAAATACTTTAAATTTAATATTCAACAGTAAAAAAGACAATAATGATAGGACATTCAGTATAATAAATTAAATAACACATATCTGAGAGGGTGATAGAGCAGATTGGTACCCCTCGAAAAAAACATAGTCAACCTTGGCTTCGCCTCAATTGACAGAATGTTTTCTCGGGGTAACAATCTGCTCTATCACCCTCTCAGCTTTTAACAAGAAAAATCAATCAATTCTGGCAGATTTTTCAATTGTATTACTTGTTGATTTGTTTTGGTCCTTAATATGCAAATAATGATTGTCACTGGACTGGAGTTAATCAATCAACCAATCTTTTTTTTTTTTACATCCGATTGTGCTTAACACACCCAGTACTACAATATAGAAATTAAAGTGTGTAATGTTTGCCTCGTATGAATGAGGATGTTTTTCATCAACTTTTAAGCAATCTGTTTTTTGTTTTTGCACTTTGCTCTTTCGTCTCTACACTTATTCATCATTTTTCTTTTCATGAGATTTTGGTTTCATCAGTACTTTTGGATGAGCTCGCCTATAAAAAATTCCAATCGCGAACAAGTTTTTAGAGAAGGTCTGTTTCAAAGGGTATGGGTAGTCGACCGACTCCTTTAAGTACAGTGGAGATCACTTCTAACCTCTCATTAGAACTGTCAGAATAATCTGTCATAGAACTGTTCTAACCTGTCCTAGAACAGTTCTACGTAGAACAGTTCTACCCTAGAACTGTTCTAAGTAGAACTGTCAGAATCAGTTCTAGGTAGAACTGACTAAATCAGTTCTAGGTAGAACCGTCAGGATCAGTTCTATGGTAGAACTGTCTAAAACTGTTCTAGGTAGAACTGTCCAAATCAGTTCTAACCGTAGAACTGTCAGCAGAACTGACTAAAATCAGTCAGGACTGTAGAACAGTTCTAAATGACGTCACTGCAGTAAGGGCACTTTAGAATTTAGAAGAAAAATCAGTTCCAATTACTCTACCATATAATAGCAGATTTTCTATATTTTTACTGATCAAACGTTACATGTACAAATATCGAAGTGGATAGAAAGGTTATCCAACTCATCGGAGAAATATTTTATAAGATTGCATATAAACATCATTGTTTACGTTTCTTCGTTCCCTGTTTTAACAGTCTCTTCCTAAACATAACTCTGCATTTAATTCATGGAATTTTAATCGTAATTTACCTTGTTTGCCTTGGATTTACATTCATGATTTAAGATTCTGTTTTGACAAATGTTCAAACGAAAATTGTACAGTGGATGAATTATGGGATATTAATGAAAACAGTGTTGTATAACGTAAAAAAACTATGTACATTTGCACCATCTCGTCAATTTAGCCAGACTTATCCATAACGATTATAAATGATATCTGGGAGTCTGGAACGTCAGAAAAATATACTCGATCTGAACATGAATGAAACATTTGCCCCTGGATGTTAGGCTACAAACAAAATCAATCATTTTTCTTTGCCTGCTTCAAATTATATTAAAGTATACTATTCCAAGAAGAGAACTTCTCATACATGTACTTTTCATTTTAAAATAAAGTATATGAATCAGTCATGTGAGTGTTGGATGATGCCGTTTAATAGTTTTGTTTAAAAAACAAACCATCACGAACTACTGACTTAAAAAGTCACTTTAGTGACGGTTCATTATTATGGATACATCAAGGAAATAATGGCACGCTAATTCAACGTCCTTGGGGGACTAATAAAGGACGAAATCGTTTCTAAAATCTAAATTTTACTGCTCTAAATATATATTTGTGTGTGACTACCTTAACATGCGGTGGGAAAGAGAGAGAGAGAAGGCATGCTAATGAAATATGATACATAGGATATAGATGCTTATACTATTTACAAACATCATCCCGGAGCACCCCTGTGATTCCGGTATGATATGTACTGAACTACGTTTCCAACAACCATATACAAATCAAGTATATAACACTAAATTGATGTGGAAAATTTTTTAGATATGGTATACATTGTGTTCCAAAGTTGGTGTCATCTTTATCATACGATCTGTCCTGACATAGAAATATTATTGGTTTACAATGAGGCCATATATATTTATTTGATAAAGTGTAAATATGTTCAGTTTTGGTTGATGCGGTCAAATACTTTTGTTAAAACGAATCAGTCTGATATATTGAAACTACTGAAATTTGTTTACGATTCAATATTATGAATAAAAAGAGGACATGCTGGTACTCTAAATTGATGTGGAAATTTTCCAATATTGCTGTCATTTGAATTATACAATCCATCATGATATGTAACCATGGTAACTATAAGTGATTTACTACTATAAGAGAATGAAATGGGAATTACAACAACCCGACCACAGAACAGACAACAACAGAAGGTCACCAATAGGTCTTCAATACAGCGCTAAACAAATATATATACTAGTTCAGTGATAATGGACGTCATACTAAACTCAAATTATACACAAGAAACTTAAAATACAAGACTAACAAAGGCCAGAGGTTATTAAGATATATTAAGATTTAAATAAAGTGGTCAGTTTTGGTTGATGCTGTCACATATGGTCAGTTTTGGTTGATGCTGTCAAATATGATCAGTTTTGGTTGATGCGTACAAATAATTTTGTTATATGAGTCAGTCTGAGATATCAAAACTACTGAAATTAGTTTACGATTCAAAATTTTGAATAAAAAGAGGATGCTGGCACTATAAACTGATGCGAGCATAATTTTGTAGTCATTGTTTTCCAATATTGCTTTCATTTATTAAACAATCCATCCTGATATAAAAATATAAGTGATTTACTTTGCGGCTATTAAGATTTACATCATGTACATAATAAAGTGCAAATATGGTCAGTTTAAGTTGATGTGGACAAATAATTTTGTTATACCAGTCAGTCTGAGGTATGAAAACTACTGATATTTGTTTATGATGCAATATTTTGAATGAAAAGAGGACATGCTGGCACTCTAAATTGATGCAAACGAAATTAGGTAGCACTGTGTTCCAATATTTTTATTATTTGTATTATACAATCCATCCTTGCATAAAATATTACAGATTTACTATGCGACTATCAGAGCTACATAAAAAGAGCAAATATGGTCAGTTTTGTTGATGCGGTCAAATATGGTCAGTTTTGGTTGATGCTGTCAAATATGGTCAGTTTTGATTGATGCAGACAAAGAATTTTGTTACATGAGTCAGTCTGAGATATGAAAACTACTGATTTTTGTTTCTGATGCGATATTTTGAATAAAAATAGGAAATGCTGGCACTCTCAATTGATGCGAAAAAAATTGTGGTCATTGATTTCCAATATTGCAGTTATTTGTATGCTACAGTCCTCTTGACCTAAAGTTATAACTGAATTACTGTGCAGCTATATAGATTTACATAAAAAAAAGCAAATGTGGTCAGTTTTGGTTGATGCGGTCAAAAGATTTTATTACACGACTCAGTCTGAAGTATGAAAACTATGATCATGCTGATATTGGTTTACGATTCAATATTTTGAATAAGAAGAGGACATGCTGGCACTATAAATTGATGCGAACAAAATTTTGTGGTCATTGTTTTCCAATATTGCTGTAACTTGTAGTATATTACAGTCCCTCTTGACCTAAAATTATAACTCAATTACTGTGCAGCTATATAGGTTTGCAGAAAAAAAGAGCAAATAATGTCAGTTTAGATTGATGTGGTCAAAAGATTTGTGTTAAACAGGTCCGTCCGAGGTATGAAAACTACTCGTAAACAGATATTGCATTTGTTTACGATTCAATATTTTGAATAAAAGAGGACATGCTAGTACTATAAATTGAGTGCAAACAAAATTTTGAAGTCATTGTTTTCCAATATAATTGCTGTCATTTGTACAATACATCCTTGCCTAAAAATATAACTGGATTACTGCAGTGTGAGGCTAAATGTATATAGATTTACATGATGAAGAGCAAATATGGTCAGTTTAAGTTTAATTTAAAAACATATTTATTTATAATACATGTAATAGTGGATTGGGAAACAAGTAATTACATTTGGTTAATGAGGTCAGATAATTTTGTTATGTGAAACGAGCATGATCCTGACTCCCGGAATGACAAATGTAAAACAATTCAAATAATAATGCCCCCACCCCCTAATACTAACGGCCTTATTTATGTACAAAAATAACGAAAAACAAATAATTTTCGTAACACATCAACAAAAGAAAATCACCGAATTACAGGCTCCTGACTTGGAACAGGCACATACATGCAGAATATGGCGGGGTTAAACATGTTCTCTTGATTAAAAATCTGAAATAAAACCGTCAAAATAGCAAAACTCTATATAATATTAATCGCTATTTTGCCGAAGCCTTTATATTTAAACAAAGAGTTCTTAAAACTTATAAATCAATTCTAGCCGTAGAATTTATAAATCAATTCTAGCCGTATAATTTATAAATCAATTCTAGCCGTAGAATTTCAATTTGTAATCATTTCTAACCGTAGAACTGTTCTAGAAGTAGAACTGACCAAAAATTTGGTCAGTTCTAGGTAGAACTGTCTAAAACTGTTCTAGGTAGAACTGTTCTGTTCTAGGGTAGAACTGTCAGGATCAGTTCTAGGTAGAACTGTCCAAATCAGTTCTAGGTAGAACTGACCAAATCAGTTCTAGGTTAGAACTGTTCTAGCTAGAACTGACTAAAAGGTGTCAGGCTGACAGTTCTACGTACTGTTCTAGAACAGTTTTCCTGAAAGATTCTGACAGATTTAATGAGAGGTTAGAAGTGATCTCCACTGTAGTTATTGTTATTTAGCAACGATTTTAAACCTAGTTTTGCGTTGATAGAGCAAAACCGCCAACCCCAAAATAAGATTTGAACACAAGTTAGATGACCTAAGTAAGCAGTTGGATCTTAATAGGAGTTATTGCCATTTAATGACGATTTAGGTCATCACAGTTTTGTGATTCTAGCAAAAAAACTTAGTATACAGAGATAAACTAAAATCAGCAAAGATGATTTGCAAATACTAGTAAGTCAATATGACCGAAATCGTAAGTCGACTACACAATAGTAGTTATTGTCCTTCAATAGCAAATGAACCCATTTTGCTTTTTTGGCAACAATGATAGTCATAGATTGTTTTTTGCTTAACCTGAATACGATAGAGATTTTAAACAGTCTTCAAATTAGTCACAAGGCTGAAATTATCAGTTACCTTCAATGACGATTTTTACCAATTTCTTTTGTTATCGGTTAAGACAATTGAAGATAGAAAGAAAATTGAAACAGAAAAACAGTCAGCAAGACAAGATTTACAAAAAAGAAAAACGGACAAAATCGTCAGTTGATTTATTTATAGAAATTATTGCCCTTAAGGATTTTTTTTTATCCGTGTTTGCCTTTTCAAAAACGGTAATAGATAAAGATAATCTGGAACAAGATCTGCAAATGAGTCAACATGCCAGACTGTGATCGCAATTCGGTTTAATATAAAGTCATTGCCCTTCATTTCCCCCGGTTTTACACCCTTCCTTTAGCTTCGCTTGATAGGATACACTGTATTCGCATTATTTTCTAAATGGATGTTAAGGTAAACGTCATAGTTAGTACTGTAATAATCCGACAACACTGTTAACTGATATTGAGGTCAATAAACGGGCTAAGATGACAGTCACGTCTGTCATTCGGTATATCGAGAAAAATTATCGTGAAAGAATAAGGAACGGTGGTCAAGTATTGCGATTGGATCGTGAACGATCTGGTATAGGATCGTGAATGAAATTTTATCAAGAAGACACATGCAACGTCAATAAATAATCTAATTTATTCAATTATAATGACAAATATTGGAAAAATTAAACTGTCTGTCAAAATGGTTCAACATTATGATCAGTATCCGAGAAAAATTGAGGCTTGAAAGTACACCGTTTTTACAAAACTACAAAAGGCAGATTGCTCTTCGAAATTTCAGAGAAATAAAAATGTAAACAAACACGATATTTTTTTCAAATTTGTAATGCATAAACTACTTTTCTTCTTAAGATATCGTTCAATATTAATGTTTAAAATAGTTCTTAAAGTTATTTTGATTTAGTTTAATCAGAAACTTTGCAAAAACGATAATATTTGTAAAAACTTGATATTTCGGATCGTAAAAGCTCGGGTACCGCATTTTGATGATCGTGAGAAGGATCCTGAAAGATCTTTTGTCGGTTATTCGTATTGCAAAAACCCACGAAAACGAAATCTCTCTTTAAACAAATGATAATTTAAATTTGTAATTGATATATCAAAAGATTGGATTTGCATAACTTATTCCGCTTCACTTTTGTTTGTGAATAGGGCTATGATGGTTCAATGCCATTGGGTCTGATTATTTGATAATACCACACCGACTAGTTTTCTTGTACATGTAACAATATAAGCCCGTCTGTCCATCCTGCATAAGTTTTATGTCGTTTGTCTCCTCTGATTTCCATTATTTTTTATGGACAGCCATATCTATAAAACGGATCTCCTTGTTGATTTTTGTAAAAATTTAAAACAACATTGTTAAAAAAAAACTTTGGGAAAACAAGTTTCATATTCCTGACTTGACACAGGCATTTTCCTAAGAAAATGGTGGGTTAAATCTGGTTTTTTAGCTAACTAATACGTCCACTTATATGACAATTGTTTAATGTTCAGTAATATTGTCAAATTGGGTGAGCAACCCATACAGACATAATTGGTTAAAGTGGCTATATCTGGGCAGCCAAAACTGTGTAAACATTCATCACAGACATACAACACAACTTAATTAAATTTAACGTTCAAACACACTTACAATTAAAGCAAACAAAGACGCCAACAAAAAAGTTTTAGTAGTTGATAATACAGTCGATATAGTAAAGCATAGTTACGGACCCCCTTAGGTGTCATGTAGATATAAATGTTTTCGTTTGCCGGAGATTTAATCTTGTGCGCTCCAGTTTGAAAAATCGTGCAAACGACTTTGAAACTCGTTCGCACAATTTTAAAACTCGTCCTCACAATTTTAAAACTCGTCCGCACGCTTTTTTAAAACTCGTTCGCACAATTTAAAAACTCATCCGCATGACTTTTCATCACGTGTGTACGACTTTCAAACTTGCGTGCATGACTTTCAAACTGGCGCGCACGACTTTCAACATCGTGTTCACGATATTCAAAATTGGTGTGAACGACTTTCAAGAACTAGTGCGCACAACTTTTAAAATTGTGCGCATGACTTTCAAACTGGCGCGCACGACTTTCAAACTCGTGGTCACGACTTTCAAAAATGGAGCGAATAACTTTAAAGAACTGGTGCTGACGACTTTGAAAGTCGTGAGCACCAGTTTGAAAGTCATGCGCACCAGTTTTTTTAAAGTCGTGCGGACGAGTTTTAAAATTGTGAGGACGAGTTTGAAATTGTGCGCACGAGTTTCAAATGTCGTGCGCACGATATTTCAAACTAGTGTGCACCAGATTAAATCCGGCAAACGAAAATATTTCTATTTCCTTGGCACTTTAGGAGCTCCGTAAGAGGCTTCTTACATAATGACATATACACTTTCCCCGATAAAATACAAAAAAGTAAAATATAAATACAAGGGTATACAAAATGAAACAACTCTATGAAAACCTCATGTGTCCGAATCGCAATGAACATTTTGAGATGTTCTTTCACAAAACACTGGCTCATTAATTTTTTGCTCAGGCACTGATAACGTTTTTCAAACTCTGAATAGCAGCTGCAAGCTCCTGAAAATCGTATGAGTTGAGAAATGTATACTCCATACACGGATGAAGTTGGTAAATCGCTGCTATGATGAGGAAAATCTATTATTTCAAAATTGAAATCATCTCGTTTGTCAGAGACTCTGGTATTGAGATGACCGCTGTAGTCAAATTCGGGCTATATGTCTGAAAATGATGCCGAGGAAGCTGTATATGTGGTGTCTGTAATCTCTAGTTCATGACTAGTAATGGAACCCAATCAGAAAGAATGGAAAGAACATCTTTAATACACCTGTATGTAAAATTAAATGAGATAAATTGTTTGATCTAACGCTTACGAAAAATAAACGTACACATTAAGATATTTCCTGGGGAAGACCACCAGAACCCCTCTCGCTTCACTCATTTGTGGATGCATTATGCATTATATATACAAAGAAATTTACTTTTCGACAATTTAGTCTCCTGGAGGTCTTATTATCTTGGATGCCTAGTTACATGTAGCATTGCCTCTTAAATAAAAACAGGTCTAAATATGGGTATATATCACCCAGAAAAATTAAAGCATTAATTTAAGTTCTATGTAAGTAATTTCACGCTTCAACCAATTACAAGCATATCAATTGGTAAAAGAAATACTGTTTTCTGATCATTAAGTCTGGTCACGCCTTGTCTTTCACGATCAAAATAATGTGTTGAATGATCTTTCACGATCAATTTTGATTAAAAATCAACAAAAATATACTTTTTCAAAAATAATATGAACTTTTTCAAGTAATGTAATACTTTTATTTTATCTGACACAATAAAGATTAAGTTTCAAACATATCATGATATATTGGAATATGACCATCATACAAATTGTGACTTGGATGGAGAGTTGTCTCGTTGGCACTCATACCTAATCTTCTTACATCTAATCATAGATATAAAAAGTGATGTTTTCTTAATGATTCTCTGAGAATTGTGTGTCGCCTTTTGTTTTTTTCTTAAAAAGTACTGCATTTTTTCTTTAACTTAGTGCACAGTATTATTAAGGAAGTTGGATCATTTTGACAGACATAACTTTTTTTCTGATTTTGTTCCACCTTTTGAAAATACAGCAGATTTTTCCCAGATTTTGAAGTAGAATTACACTTAATTGCATTCACGATCCGATACCAGGTCTTTCACGATCCGATCGCAATGCTTGACCACCGTTAGTTATTCTTTCACGATCATTTCTCTCGATATACCGAATGACACCCGTTATAGTAAAGAGTCAATATATGTATATTTCAAATGAGTATGTAGTCTCCTTTTAAATAAATTTAATAGGGACTGTTGTATAAAAACTTTCTAGATAATTATTTCATCTATCCAGCTTATTATAAACATTATAAAATGAAAAAGACAAATGAGCAAGGAAAAGCTGAACTTTACGTTTAACTAGCAAAATGTAATGAAACGTCTGGTATATCTTCTTAATTAGCGATTTAAATATGACCCTATTAATGGCCTTCAAACACTAGATATGATAAATCGGTCCCATTTTGGTCACTGGGAGCTACTTAACCCTTTCACCTTTGTCAGCCCATGACTTCTCTCGATCAACAGTAAACCCTTGCTAAAGAGGGGCATCCGTCTGTCTGTGCGAAATGTATAAATACGCAGCTAAATTTGAAATGAAGATGATAAATCCGATGCCTCTGAATGATTGATTTCTCCCTAAACGTCCAGCTGCAAATGCAATCTGGGTCGACTGAGAACAAACATTAAAAACCTTACATATAGACACTAGTCACTTGAATCATATAATCGTACGTTGGAAAGAGTTAACTATGCCTGACAAGCATAAGGGCAAGCCTTCACCTATGTTGTAAGGTAAACTATTTACCCCCACTCCCCTTTTCATTTTTTTTTACTCCACGATAGACGGATGCAAAAAATAAAAATAAACAGTAAACGAACTTGAAGGCAATGACGGCCATCTAAAGATGTAAGTAAATAATATTTGTACTTACTGTGTATATCAAATCCCATTGCAGGCATTTTTTTTATAGGTTTCGGACAGATTTGAACTTTAATACCGTCTAATATTTAACTGGAGATGATCAAATGCACTTTTATTCTTTGAAATTGTCAATGATGGTATTTCTCTTGATTGCTTTATTTACAATCTTAATTTGGACCCCCTGATTCCAAGGGGGCGTGTATAATTAGTCACGTCCAATTAACTTTTAGTAATAAAACCTCAACTTAAAGACCTACACCGGGTTAATAAGTTTGGGGTACAATACGTAAACAAAAGAGATCCTTTGTGAAATGACATCGTCCCAGGTATCTTAGAGAATTAATTAGCGTTGAATAACAATGAAAACTTCACGGAAAGGTTTGTAATCTTCTTTATTGACTTTTTTTTTTATTCAGCCGAATTATTGAAGGAAAATTTAATGACACTTCAATCAAAATATATATTCATTTTGGGTTCAATTAGTTTTAGTTGAAAACCACAACATTGTGTAATAGTGTTGAACAAGGTAAATTACTTGTAGTAAAAATTACATCCTTATTCATGCATTTTAACATGACAGAAAAAACACATCGGCGACATAATGATATACAGTTTATACTTAAGATGTGTATTAAAATAGAATTTATACGTAAGTGAATGGAAATTTTCAATCTTCATACAGAAAATTGAGAAATACTGTCTTGAATCAAGACTTCTAAATTGTTTTATATTTGTATAGAACGTGAGACAACAAGATCTCCATACTAAATACATGTAGAACAACAAAACATTCAATATGGCGTGCATTGATAGTTGGAAGTCACTGAAAGTTCTCAACAAATGTCTTTTATTATCAACTACAGTGGCAATATGTTCGCTGATCATGGGAATTTCTACTCCATTTTGGATAACAGTTCATATACCTGAAAATTCAGTGTCGTTTACAGAGAATTTTCAAGCTGATTTTTACGTTCCCTCGAAAAATTTTAAAGCATTTTTAATAAAAATGATTGAAAATGATCAGTACTTTGGACTTTGGCAGTGGTGTATCGGAGGGAACGGTTGTATTGATTTAGGTTGGATTTCCTTGTTTCTATCCAACACGGATTGGCATGCATGGCCAGATGAACTTAATACACTCATAGGTAAGATTACTTTATTTTTTTTTCAAAATTAAACTTTAAGATAAAAACAAAATGGATCATTGAAAAGTCGAGTCAAAGGGAAACTATAAACTACTATTTCATTGACGTACATGTATACCTCACATCTCCTTTTTATTCCTATTTATACTAAGTTCATGCATAATAGAAAAAAAAGGATATTTGGTATCCATCCATGACACAAAGTCAGTACATGTACAGCACACAAAAAGCAAAGGAACAGCGCTTTTATGGTTGTTCTTCATCTCAAAGTCACAGTGAGGCCTTCAACACGGAGCAAACAATCTTTCCCCTCACTGCAAGTTTAAGACGGCCCCTAGCACCGCTTTGAGCATATGTAACGAGGTTATAATTGCTTTTTAACGAGAACTACTATAGGGCCTGTAATTTCGTCAGAAAAAAAACTGTTATAATGTCAAAGTAGGCAATGTTGACTTCCATTTTTTTTACCGGCGTCCACCAAGATGTAATCCAAATCATCACATCCTTTCGCAAAGTTAACAAACTAAATTCGTTTGAGAGTTTTTTCCCCCTGGAAATTATAAACATAACTTGTTTTTCTTTACATCACTTTTAGATTTCTGGATAGCAACAAGAGTTTTTGCCACGCTTGGATTTTTAACTGCTGTCATTGTAACTGCAGTGTTTCTATGGTTTCTTTACAGACGAACAGGCACTGGATGTTGCTCTCACGGTTTTATCGTGATTGGATGTTTCGTTACAGGTTATTTGATATTACTTTTTATAAGGGAACATGATGGTATTTTGTTCATAAGAAAATGAAAACTGTTTTTCATTATTTCCACAAAAGCGAAACATGATAAAAGTATGCTTCTAAAATGAAAGTTATCATACTTTCGTATTGGATCTTTTTAAAAAAGTGAATGAATTGATGTTTCGGATTTACAAAACTGAAATATTTGAAATCAATTTTCAACATAGAATTCCCAATCAACTATTGCTTCTTTTTAAACAGTGCATTTCCAATAATATAATTTAACGAATTTGAAATATGATTTAAAAAAGACATTGGCCAAAAAAACTGAATCAGATGACGTGACAACGTTACTTTTCGTGAGATCATTATTATCAGCGATGTCTCAAGAGCAAAATAGAAACTATCCATCCTGACGATAAAGCATAAAAAATATCAAAGGGATACAACAAAAAATACATGACTAGATATATTACAACAAACATGTTATTATATCGGGTATTTTTGGAATAGATTTCATAAATATATCACAATGTTCGCTGCGTTCACGCATCGAAAAAGGTTCAGCTTTTGACTCGCGTCTATATTTTACGATACATGTATCAGTGTATAAAAACCAAATAACATCCTCCGGATGATTTCGTGAAATTTGCCTGTCAGACAGTTTTTAATTTAGTCCTTATATATTTTCTTTCAGGATCGCGCTTTTGGTATTTGATGCAACACTGCAAATTTATTAGTCTCATTTCGCGAACTTGTCATCAATGTGTAAATATGAGCCACAGGCTTATCAAAAAAAAAATCAGCTTTTATTTTCAGGGGGCTTACTAGCCGTTTCTGTGGCAGTTTTCTATACAGCAGTCAATAATCTATCCAGTAATCAAAACATCAATATAAGTTTTTCTTTCGGGATGACCTGCATTGCGGCCATTTTATACATTTTCAATGGATTTACAATCGTACTTGCTTTATGTACTGGGACTGGCACCATCGGAAGAAAAAATAGCAAATAGCTTAAAGAAGAGGAGTGTATTAACTACTGAGTTTACAATTGTGAAGTGGTGCTTCTTGCTTATATACAATTATATTGTGACTTTTTCCTAGAATATGTATGTTCCGTCAAAATTAAATACCTGTAACATCTAGATTTATAATATGTATGTGTATTCGTATTCAAAAGTTGGATATATTTCAGAGATAAATCTAAGCTTGTTTTATGCTGCCCTTGGAAGGTGTTTCGACATTTTAAGAAACTTATTGGGTTTTTTTTTTCTGGTATTAAAAGTGACTTTTATCGAGTTCTAATGAAAATGTTAAAATAGCTATGTGCTGATTTATCTACAATTGGCAATAACCAACCTTACATCTGCAAAAGTGCACATTTGCCTCTTAGATTCATTATGTCAAAGCTTGCATAAAAGTTCATTTTAGCACGTGGCTAAACCCAGAACATTGACGTAAAAAGGTAGATGTAAGAGAGAACACAAACAGACCCGACTTATTATAGCCAGCAGATACATTTATGTTCGTATTCCATTTTGCTCAACTCAGTCCGTCACTCTAATTTTTTTTATGAAAAATTGTGACAGATAACATTAACGGTACCAATTTTTCTGTACCAAATGCGAAATTCGAGTTTCGACAAAAAAAGAAATTTGAAAATCCAAAACATAGTAAAAAAAGAAGTGTTTTTAAATCAAAAAAGTATAGCCAAAGCGGGCAGGTAATCAGAGCTTTGCATGAGGGAGATAAATTCCTTAATTTTAGACAATTCATAAAATTTTGTAACAGCAAAGTTTAATAACACTATACGTATTGTCATGCCAAAATTAGGCGCGAGTGATGATTTTTTAAAAGAGTTTATCCCCTGAACATGAAAATAATATGGGCAATTGTGGTATATCGGCGGGTAGCTTTGTAGTAATAATTTATCAAACAATTCTATTGTTATGCATGCATGTTATACTATTAAAATTATAAAAAAAGAATCATTTGATATTTTTTTTATACACAAATAAATCCCCATGTACCAGCCTCGCGTTATTTTTTCTACAATCTATACTATCGCAGGAACATTCAAAGTATCTGTATATGTTTGCAACTAGACCAAAGATGTTCAGGAGAAAAACAAATTGGCTTAACGGGTGCCATATGTGGAGCAGGATCTGCTTACCCTTCAGGGGCACCTGAGATCACCCCCAGTTTTTGGTGGGGTTCGTGTTGACCAGTCTTTAGTTTTCTATGTTGTGTTTTGTGTACTATTGTTTGTCAGTTGGTCTTTTTCTTTTTTAGCCATGGCGTTGTCAGTTTATTTTCGACTTATGAGTTTGAATGTCCCTCTGGTATCTTTCGCCTCTCTTTTAAATTAAGAAGTCACCCGTCAAAATTAACAGATTTATCCGATAGTATCATTTCATACCAACTGCAATATACATGATATAGTTATATAAGAATATCGAGACTACCTACATTGTATTCTTATTTTCTATTGTTCGAAAAAGTAAGATCTGTTAACGATTTATTAAATTGTAAACAAAATATCTTACTTCTATTTTTAACATGAAAAGACATAACTTTAAAATCGTTATATCTACTCAAAGACAATATGTTTATACTGAAATTTCCTGTAAAAATGCGCAAATCGCCGTGCTCAATTTAGTTTTGCTCATTATTGCTTAGTAAATGCCACTGACTTTACGCATAAATAGAAGAAGCACTTGTACGAGTTTAAAAAGGCTACTTTTTTCTCGTTCATTATTTTGTACATAAATTAGGCCGTTAGTTTTCTCGTTTGAATTGTTTTACATTTGTCATTTCGGGGCCGTTTATAGCTGATTATGTGGTATGGGCTTTCTTCTTTGTTGAAGGCCGTACGATGACCTATAGTTGTTAATTTCCGTGTCATTTGGTCTCTTGTGGAGAGTTGTCTCATTGGCGACCATACCACATCATCTTATTTTTATATTTTATATTCAAAGTTGTTTTAAATTGTCAGGTAACACGAGAGGACATTTGCGCTCCAAACTTTATGGACATTCGCCATTTAAACTTTGATACAAACCGGACATTTGCACTTTCAACCTGTGAAACAGAATTTACCAAAGTCAAGGAAAGATGTTCACACATTCTTTAAAAGTTCTCTCGTACAAACCACACAATCAGTAAATGCTAGAGACAAGATTTTTTTATGGATGGAACCTTCAAATGTTGTCTTAAATTCTTCAAGCAGCTTTGTAGAATTCGTGAAATTTAAAATATGGAAACTACATTCGCCTTGTGTCCATTATATTTCATGGTAAGTCCGAGGACTGTACCATCATAGTTTATCTAAAAAGTTAAATCACAAAAATACTGAACTCCGAGGAAAATTCAAAATCAAATGGCAAAATCAAAAGCACGTACAAACACATCAAACGAATGGACAACAGCTGTCATATTCCTGACTTGGTACAGGCATTTTCTTGTGTAGAAAATGGTGGATTGAACCTGATTTTATAGCGCTAAACCTCTCACTTGTACGACAGTCGCATAGAATTCCATTATATTGACAACGATGCGTGAATAAAACAAACAGACATAACAGGTAAAAATGTCAAAATATGGGTACAGCAGTCAACACCGTGTCACAATCTTAATCACAACAAAAACAAACAAATATTTAACAAAGAAGCACAAAAAAACATATATCACATTTAACAACCTTGTTCATTGCTTACTATTTTTGTGTTTTATTTATGTATGCCAAATCAACCCATAAAGGATCGAGGGATTTTAAGCACTGGGACCGAATCGTAATTTTAACATTTACTCTGGCGTGGAATCGCGTGTTTGACTTCAGAATGTAAACGTCACACAGGTAGAGATATAAAATAATTTTGTCGTTCAAAGTATGCAAAAATTATAATAGCACAATGGCGGGATGTTTAAAGTACAGAGACACGTCATATGTATCAAAGAAACATAAAAAGTTACACGGACAAAGCACACAAGTAAAAATGAAAAATAATACAAACAACACAATGACGGGATGCATAAGTACAGAGCCACGTCAAATGTATATCACCAAAATCAGACCTAACAGCAAAAGTAACATTAACAAAGACAAACAAAAGAACACTCCAACACGTTATTAAGATGATAAACAGCATCAGTACGCAGAATCTATACTTCAAGACCATTATGTATTATCTGATAAGTTGATATGGAATATTTATCTAAGCTTGTTTCAATTTGTGAAGACCGAAATTTTATTTTTGAGCCATCTGCTTTTCATGTTGACTCTGAAAAAAAAAGAGTAATGGTTGTCATAAGGCATTTACTACCATCCGTCCCCTTGTAGAAACAAATTCTCACTTCCTGTTATCTTGTCCCATATACACCTATTTAAGACATGAACTATTAGCTTCTGTTTCAGTTTTTCCTGTGCAAGTTGACACACAAATTTTGCTAACGGTACTCTCAGATGAGCAACATAGTCATTTATTTAGTTTGGTGCAGAAATACATTATCAAAAGCAAACTTTATAACCCTTGATGTTACTGCTTCATCTTTCAATAGAACCCAATCATTTCACACTGTATACATTACAAAAATTCATGTTTATTTTTTTTTTCTTTATTGTATTTTTCACCTTTTCATATCTGTATATTTATTACAGAGTATGCCAGTATTTATAGTTATATATTGTTCAATAAGGGTAATAATTGTGTAATAGGAGACAGATTTGTAAAAGCAAATATGCTTGTTTCTGAATCCTTAATATTTATAATTGTATTATATCGTTATGTGATGATTTATCTGAATAAAATATTGTTTAAACTAAGTGCTGTGGTATATATACATCTGACACAAGCATGATGGCGACATATTTAAGATTAATATATGAAAGTTTTGTGTTCTTGATATCAAATGGTTTTTAAACTTAAGCCAAGATAACTGAAATGTAATAAAGAAAAAGCGCGAATATCCTAAACATTAAAGCGCAAATGTCATTTTTAAAACGCGTAAATGTCCTACCAAAAAGCGCGAATGTCCTGCGCCGTTACAGAACTCTGCAATGTTTGTCACGTTATACACAAGGACAACTTTGATTATAAATTTACTCCAAAAAGCACCCCAGTGAGTGTTTATAAATTGTACAAAAAATACAATTTCCGAAATCTCTTTTAATTGTCACTTTGTTCTCGTCATGAACATGCATGTAAAATTTACCACTGGACGTTAAACACGCAACAATCAATCAATCAATCGTTTTATTCACCAATACAAGTAAAAAAGATAGTAGTATCTTTTGAACATGAAAAGTAAAAGAGAACGGCAAGTTATGTTAGCAATATGTAAAATCAGTTTATTAGGATGCATTCCGAACATATTCCTAGCCATTTTTTTTTTTATCTTGAGGACGAGTTCATGGATGTTCTCTGCTAAAACTCAGTATTCAAAGATTTTCGTTTTTTTTTCCAACAAAATATGATTTACTATTTGATTTCATCAAACTTACAGGAAATTTCGATCGATTGGATGAGTGTTGTTTGTATCACATCCAATGACAAATATGTCAAGCATGTTCAGGACGATAACAAAATTGATTAAGCAGATTTTGCAAAGTTGGTCAGCCGGGATGATTTGCGTGTTATTGAGACTGACACTGGAAAACATATATTTAGTATAGGTAAAAATGAAAACTAGGTCTTTTTGCATGCTTATTTTTGTGATACAATCGTTTGGTATAACTCAAAGAGAACAGGTTATTTTCCACTGAGTTTGTTTAATATGAAGGTCATTTTTAAAAAGGTCTTCCAATCTTTACTTAAACAATATCACAGCTGCATATAAATTAACTTTGTTGTTGTAACAACACATTGACATAATTCTGAAAATATTACCTTTGAAATAACTAATTTTGAATGAATTTGGCATTATCGTATTTATCTAAAAATTAATTCTTTAAAGCATACGATACAATACAATACCATGCAGAGTTTTTACCAACTACGAAGCCAAACAACGAGGTTTACAATCAGGTTGTAGTACATACAGTTTATTACGTATTTGACTACATTGATTGGTTTGACAATTAAAAAAATATAAGATCTAAAAGCACATACGCCCTTTAAAAGAGAGATCAAAGGTACATTCAAACTCATAAGTCTAAAATTAACTGACAACGCCATGGCAAAACACAAAAAAAAAAAAAAAAAAACTGAAAAGAAACACAACACTATACAAAACACAACATAGAAAACTGAAGACTGAGCAACACGAACTCCTAGAAAAACCGGGGGTGATCTCATGTGCTCCAAAAGGGAGCAAAAGAAGAAATAAAACACAGAAGAGATCTGAACTGACGTGACTGCGCATTTATACATTCCGCTCAGCAAAATGATTCCACATGCCAATGCATGGTTTTTACTGTCGAATGGGACAATTCCTGGTGATCATGATTTTTTATGTCTGTATGCCAATTGCAAAAGAGTATTTGAAGTAAACGCCAATAAAAAAGCAATCAAACGACTCATAACACTACGGATATCATCTTGAGGTAAACAAGCGTCGTTCTTACAACAGTTAAAAGTGAAATCCAATCTTGCATTATGTTTTGTTAAATTTCCATTGAATGATATCGTAAACATAAATAAAATCTTTCTTATATGAAAGACGATACTTAGTTTTACCGCAGATTGGAGTTTGCTTAAGGTAAGGAATATTCTTAGTTAGACAAAAAAATAATTTTGCCATAGTCCTTCAAAGTTGCAGTTGTGATCTATCTTTAGACATTTATGATTTGGTCACCGTTTAGAAATATGCAATACTGTTGTTTAAGGTATAGAACCACTATTTCAGGCCTGGTCAGAAAGAACATACCATGAATTAGTACATATTTTAAACATTATACTTTTTACCGGCTATACCTTTGTCAATTAGTAAAATATTTGCATTATTTTGGTAACAAATGCAAGCTATCAAATGTAGCTTTAATCAGAAGTACCTGTTTTTGAATTACCAAATTTTCGGGGAACCAGTGCACTCTTATACAGTGGAGATCACTTCTAACCTCTCATTAGAACTGTCAGAATAATCTGTCATAGAACTGTTCTAACCTGTCCTAGAACAGTTCTACCTAGAACAGTTCTACCCTAGAACTGTTCTAAGTAGAACTGTCAGAATCAGTTCTAGGTAGAACTGATTTAGGATCAGTTTTAGGGTAGAACTGTCTAAAACTGTTCTAGGTAGAACTGTCCAAATCAGTTCTAACCGTAGAACTGTCAGCAGAACTGACTAAATTAGTCAGGACTGTAGAACAGTTCTAAATGACGTCACTGCAGTAAGGGCACTTTAGAATTTAGAAGAAAAAATCAGTTCCAATTACTTTACTATATAATAGCAGATTTTCTATATTTTTACTGATCAAACGTTACATGTACAAATATCGAAGTGGATAGAAAGGTTATCCAACTCATCGGAGAAATATTTTATAAGATTGCATATAAACATCATTGTTTACGTTTCTTCGTTCCCCGTTTTAACAGTCTCTTCCTAAATATAACTCTGCATTTAATTCATGGAATTTTAATCGTAATTTACCTTGTTTGCCTTGGATTTACATTCATGATTTAAGATTCTGTTTTGACAAATGTTCAAAAGATAATTGTACAGTGAATGAATTATGGGATATTAATGAAAAAGTGTTGTATAACGTAAAAAACTATGTACATTTGCACCATCTCGTCAATTTAGCCAGACTTATCCGTAACGATTATAAATGATATCTGGGAGTCTGGAACGTCAGAAAAATATACTCGATCTGAACCTGAATGAAACATTTGCCCCTGGACGTTAGGCTACAAACAAAATCAATCATTTTCTTTGCCTGCTTCAAATTATATTAACAGTATCCTATTCTAAGAAGAGGACTTCTCATACATGTACTTTTCATTTTAAAATAAAGTATATAAATCAGTCATGTGAGTGTTGGATGATGCCGTTTAATAGTTTTGTTTAAAAACAAACCATCACGAACTACTGACTTAAAAAGTCACTTTAGTGACGGTTCATTATTATGGATACAGAGAGGAAATAATGGCTAAATTGATGTGGACAAAATTTTTAGATATGGTATACATTGTGTTCCAAAGTTGGTGTCATCTTTATCATACGATCTGTCCTGACATAGAAATATTATTGGTTTACAATGAGGCCATATATATTTATTTGATAAAGTGTAAATATGTTCAGTTTTGGTTGATGCGGTCAAATAATTTTGTTAAAACGAATCAGTCTGATATATTGAAACTACTGAAATTTGTTTACGATTCAATATTTTGAATAAAAGAGGACATGCTGTACTCTAAATTGATGTGGAAATTTTTCCAATATTGTTGTCATTTGAATTATACAATCTATCGTGATATGTAACTATAAGTGATTTACTATGCGGCTATATATATATATATTAAGATTTACATAATAAAGAGTAAATATGGTCAGTTTTGGTTGATGCTGTCACATATGGTCAGTTTTGGTTGATGCTGTCAAATATGGTCAGTTTTGGTTGATGCGGACAAATAATTTTGTTATATGAGTCAGTCTGAGATATCAAAACTATAAAATTAGTTTACGATTCAAAATTTTGAATAAAAAGAGGACATGCTGGCACTATAAACTGATGCGAGCATAATTTTGTAGTCATTGTTTTCCAATATTGCTTTCATTTATATTAAACAATCCATCCTGATATAAAAATATAAGTGATTTACTTTGCGGCTATTAAGATTTACATCATGAACATAATAAAGTGCAAATATGGTCAGTTTTGGTTGATGCGGACAAATAATTTTGTTATACCAGTCAGTCTGAGGTATGAAAACTACTGATATTTGTTTATGATGCAATATTTTGAATAAAAGAGGACATGCTGGCACTCTTAATTGATGCAAACGAAATTAGGTAGCATTGTGTTCCAATATTTCTATCATTTGTATTATACAATCCATCCTTGCATAAAAATATTACAGATTTACTATGCGACTATAAGAGTTACATAAAAAGAGCAAATATGGTCAATTTTGGTTGATGCGATCAAATATGGTCAGTTTTGGTTGATGCTGTCAAATATGGTCAGTTTTGATTGATGCAGACAAATAATTTTGTTACACGAGTCAGTCTGAGATATGAAAACTACTGATATTTGTTTCTGATGCGATATTTTGAATAAAAATAGGAAATGCTGGCACTCTCAATTGATGCGAAAAAATTTGTGGTCATTGATTTCCAATATTGCAGTTATTTGTATGCTACAGTCCCTCTTGACCTAAAATTATAACTGAATTACTGTGCAGCTATATAGATTTACATAAAAAAAAGCAAATGTGGTCAGTTTTGGTTCATGCGGTCAAAGATTTTATTACACGACTCAGTCTGAAGTATGAAAACTACTGATATCTGTTTACGATTCAATATTTTGAATAAAAGAGGACATGCTGGCACTATAAATTGATACGAACAAAATTTTGTGGTCATTGTTTTCCAATATTGCTGTAACTTGTAGTATATTACAGTCCCTCTTGACCTAAAAGTATAACTGAATTACTGTGCAGCTATATAGGTTTGCAGAAAAAAAGAGCAAATAATGTCAGTTTAGATTGATGCGGTCAAAAGATTTGTGTTAAACAGGTCCGTCCGAGGTATGAAAACTACTCGTAAACAGATATCGCATTTGTTTACGATTCAATATTTTGAATAAAAAGAGGACATGCTAGTACTATAAATTGAGTGCAAACAAAATTTTGAAGTCATTGTTTTCCAATATAATTGCTGTCATTTGTACAATACATCCTTGCCAAAAATATAACTGGATTACTGCAGTGTGCTGCTAAATGTATATAGATTTACATGATGAAGAGCAAATATGGTCAGTTTAAGTTTAATTTAGAAACATATTTTATAATACATGTAATAGTGGATTGGGAAACAAGTTATTACATTTGGTTAATGAGGTCAGATAATTTTGTTATGTGAAACGAGCCATCCTGACTCCCGGAATGACAAATTTAAAACAATTCAAATAATAATGCCCCCTAATACTAACGGCCTAATTTATGTACAAAAATGAACGAAAACAAATAATTTATGTATCACATCAACAAAAGAATATCACTGAAATACAGGCTCCTGACTTGGAACAGGCACATACATGCAGAATATGGCGGGGTTAAACATGTTCTCTTGATTAAAAATCTGAAATAAAACCGTCAAAATAGCAAAACTCTATATAATATTAATCGCTATTTTGCCGAAGCCTTTATATTTAGACAAAGAGTTCTTAAAACTTATAAATCAATTCTAGCCGTAGAAGTTATAAATCAATTCTAGCCGTAGAATTTATAAATCAATTCTAGCCGTAGAATTTCAATTTGTAATCAATTCTAATTGTAGAACTGTTCTAGAAGTAGAACTGACCAAAATGTGGTCAGTTCTAGGTAGAACTGTCTAAAACTGTTCTAGGGTAGAACTGTAAGGATCAGTTCTAGGTAGAACTGTCCAAATCAGTTCTAGGTAGAACTGACCAAATCAGTTCTAGGTTAGAACTGTTCTAGCTAGAACTGACTAAAAGGTGTCAGGCTGACAGTTCTACGTACTGTCCTAGAACAGTTCTCCTGACAGATTTAATGAGAGGTTATAAGTGATCTCCACTGTATGTAAATAAAGGTTTGTTGATTTTTTCAGCAGCATGCACAAAAAGGTATAGTTTGGAGTTCAGTATTTTTGTTATATTTTTTTTATATGAAATGAATGTTTCTCTATTTTAACTTTATGCAAAATAGCTATGAGAAATTGCAGAATTTAACATAAAACGCAACTGGGCTATGAATTAGTTGTTTTATTCCATAAACCCCAAAGAACACACAAAGTACACACATGAAGCTAAAATGCTGTGCATGTTTAGCAAATATAGGAATACTTATTTTAAAAAAACATGCCCTTCATTCTAAACGACTCGTGAAAAGACATTGATTTTCATACCTTCCATTCTTCACTCTTAATAAAATACAACTTACAATATGAAATTGGAAGACACTACATAATAACATTTTTTTTATTATATGTTAAAGCCTCCAACATCCTTTTCAATTTTCGAGGAAAACATACGTACAGTGTGTTCCGCCGATTACACCTTTGTATTACTATGGATTGATACTGCATGATACTTTCTTTTAACCACTTTCCTTTGCACAAAAGTGCCACTCACTGTCTTTTTAACAAATATTGCAACATTCAACAATGTACAAATGAAATTTGCATGCCCCAATTAACGGCTGTACCTGTAGAATTCTTATTAGAAATTGGATGTCACAAACACATTTGTACGGTAGTGTTAAGATCCAAGTAAACTCATTCATCATATGCAACTATATCAACTTGTTCTGAAAGGTTATAAACTCAACTCTTAGTTGAATAACTTGTTTATCGGTACTAATATTGATTTTTTTTGGATAAATTAACTAATTGCATTGCTTAACATTAATGAAAACTTATGGTCCTACATTTTGTCGATATTATGTTCTTATATTTTGGCATTGCACAAGGTCATGCTTTTCAGACTGTTTATAACGTCTTTACGCCAAATTCGTTGGACGTGTACTGATTGGTACTTTTGTCTTGAGGAACATAATTTATTTATTAGTTGTCATTAGCTTTGATGTATTGTTTTTTTTTTGTGCTTCGTGCCGATATGTTGAGTCAAGCCATTTTCAAACGATTTTTACAGGTTGTTCTTGTGCTGTGCTGTTACACCATTGTCCCAGGTTAGAAGGAGAGTAAAGCGCTCACAAACAGGTTTAACCCCGCCACATTCTATATGTGCCTGTCCCAAGTCAGAAACCTGATATTTTTCACATTTTGTAATGTCGAGGCCACTTATATAATGTAGCTGACTATATGGTATAGGTTTCGCTCAAGGCCGTACATTGACCTATAAGTTGCTTATTTCGACGTTTTTAGACTCCGGTGAATAGTTGTTTTGTTGGCAATAATATCACGTCTCCTTATTTTTATATGGATGTTCTTTATTCAAATATTAAAATTAAATTTGACACTTCATGCATTTTGTTTGATTACATATTATTTGTAAAAATGGCATCAGTATTGATACGAGAATATTCTTAAGCACAAATAATTTAACTCAATGTTATTTTCAATGTGTTAGAGATAATCCTTGTGAGTTTTGCTGTATTGAATTCGTGGAATGTGTGCTTTTTATTCGTTCTTTATAATTAGAACCGTGTTTATTTTAAAAGTATAAAACACAGACGGCATAATTATTATAAATATACTCAATATGTGAATTATGATGTAACTTATATATAAGGAAAATTGTCTTTCTCCATACAGAAAATTTATCAATACAGTCTTCAATCAGACTTCTAATGTAAGTTGACACCGATACTATTACAGACATCAGCTATCAACATGATCAAAATGTTCTTAATTGTCAATTTCATATTAATTAACTGCTAAGGATTATCAAATATAAACAAGAACAAACTATTCAATATGACGTGCACTGATAGTTAGAAATCATCAAATGTTCTAAACAAATAAAATTGAGAATGGAAATGGGGAATGTGTCAAAGAGACAACAACCCGACCACAGAACAGACAACAACAGAAGGTTACCAATAGGTCTTCAATGCAGCGAGAAATTCCCGCACCCGGAGGCGTCCTTAAGCTGGCCCCCAAACAAACATATATACTAGTTCAGTGATAATGGACGTCATACTAAACTCCAAATTATACACAAGAAACTAAAAGTAAAATAATACAAGACTAACAAAGGCCAGAGGCTCCTGACTTGGGACAGGCGCAAAATGCGGCGGGTTAAACATGTTTATGAGATCTCAACCTCCCCTATACCTCTAGCCAATGTAGAAAAGTAAACGCATAACAATACGCACATTAAAAGTCAGTTAAAGAGAAGTCCGAGTCCGATGTCAGAAGATGTAACAAAAGAAAATAAACAAAATGACAATAATACATAAATAACAACAGACTACTAGCAGTTAACTGACATGCCAGCTCCAGACCTCAATTAAACTGATTGAAAGATTATGTCTTCATCATATGAAAATCAAGTACAATCCCTCCCGTTAGGGTTTAGTATCATACCATCATAAAATATATGAGAAGAACATAACCCGTATCATGCCAATTACTGGATTTAGAATAAATGTGTTTAGTTCCGATGCAAAGACCCTATAAGTGAATCAATATTAAAGCCAAAATATGCAATCTTTAATGACCTGACAACAGTATCGTAACTATATCCCTTCTTAATAAGTCTATTTAAAGGTTTTGTTAGCTTCTGAGGTGAATACTGACATTTTAGTGCTTTATAAAGAATATTACCATAAAAGATTGGATGTGAAATACCTGAACGTATAAGAAGTCTGCATGTTGAGCTATATTTACGAATGATGTCCTTGTACCGATGATAAAATTTAGTAAATGTTTTGACTAGTTTGTGATATCGAAAACCCTGGTGTAATAATTTTCAGTAATACATAAATTTCTTTCGTTAAAATCTGAAACGTTGTTACATACACGAGCGAATCGTACAAGTTGAGATATATAAACACCGTAAGATGGTGACAAGGAACGTCACCATCTAAAATGGATAATTAACGATAGGAAATGAAAATCATCTCTTTTATCATACATTTTGTATTAAGCTTTCCGTTAATGATATAGATATCAAGATCGAGGAAAGGGCAGTGGTTATTGTTAGTATTAGCTTTATTTAAAGTAAGTTCAACAGGATAAATTTCTTTAGTATACATACTGAAGTCGTCATTATTGAGAGCCAATATATCATCCAAATATCTAAAAGTATTATTAAATTTTGTATCAGATGTTGTTTCGATGGGTCTTTGCTGATTTTAGTCATAAATTGTAATTCATAGCAATACAAAAACAGGTCCGCAATAAGTGGTGCACAGTTAGTCCCCATTGGAATTCCGATAACCTGACGATATACGGAATCCCCAAAGCGAACAAAATATTATCTAGTAAAAATTCAAGGGCAGATATAGTATCAAAGCATGTCCAATTGACATATTTCTTTTGTTTATTGCTACTAAAAATGACATAAAAGAGTTAGAACATATGTATTCACATTCTGACTTTTAAATGCCCATTTAATTAGGTGTGTGAATTTTTCTTAATGAGAATGTGAGGCAATGTGGTATACAGGGTAGAAAAATCAAAACTTTGAACAGATTCAAAATCACCAATATAAGCATGCAATTTATCAAGTACTTCCAACGAGTTTTGACACTCCAAAAGTAATTAATTCCACTATTTTCAAAGGCCTTATTTGAACAATTTATTATCAGGTTTTTGATTGTACCAAGTAAACTGGTAAGAAGAATAGACAATTTAGTTGTGGAACAATGGCTTGAAGACGAAATAAATCTATATTTGTAAGGTGTTTTATGTAGCTTCGGAAGCCAGTACATAGTTGGGACTTTCATTGTATTTGGTTCTGCTTGTAAAGAGGTAGCTAAAAGTTTATGTTTGTTACAGATGTCGTTTTCTGAAAATGGAGTCAGTTAGAATGTTGGTGAATTGGTGATTTCTTTTTCAGAACCTCAATGTAAATATTTAGGTCCTTTACTGAGGAATGATTTTAACTCTCGGTCTTGAACGATGTTAAGATCTCCTGTTATAACATGGGAAATGGGTCCATAAATGTATTCGGAATTACTGCAATTACATGAAGTAGGTGTATTTTCACTGATATTAATGTCTATCTCTATTAACAACAGTTGCAATATTTATGCTGAGCATCGGAATTGCTGCTCCTTTTGGATTACAGTGAGTATACCGGAAAATTCATGGTCATTTACAGAAAGTTTTGAAGCCGAATTTTCGTTTCCTCGAAGAGCCATATATATTTATTTGATAAAGTGTAAATATGTTCAGTTTTGGTTGATGCGGTCAAATAATTTTGTTAAAACGAATCAGTCTGATATATTGAAACTACTGAAATTTGTTTACGATTCAATATTTTGAATAAAAGAGGACATGCTGTACTCTAAATTGATGTGGAAATTTTTCCAATATTGTTGTCATTTGAATTATACAATCTATCGTGATATGTAACTATAAGTGATTTACTATGCGGCTATATATATATATATTAAGATTTACATAATAAAGAGTAAATATGGTCAGTTTTGGTTGATGCTGTCACATATGGTCAGTTTTGGTTGATGCTGTCAAATATGGTCAGTTTTGGTTGATGCGGACAAATAATTTTGTTATATGAGTCAGTCTGAGATATCAAAACTATAAAATTAGTTTACGATTCAAAATTTTGAATAAAAGAGGACATGCTGGCACTATAAACTGATGCGAGCATAATTTTGTAGTCATTGTTTTCCAATATTACTTTCATTTATATTAAACAATCCATCCTGATATAAAAATATAAGTGATTTACTTTGCGGCTATTAAGATTTACATCATGAACATAATAAAGTGCAAATATGGTCAGTTTTGGTTGATGCGGACAAATAATTTTGTTATACCAGTCAGTCTGAGGTATGAAAACTACTGATATTTGTTTATGATGCAATATTTTGAATAAAAGAGGACATGCTGGCACTCTTAATTGATGCAAACGAAATTAGGTAGCATTGTGTTCCAATATTTCTATCATTTGTATTATACAATCCATCCTTGCATAAAAATATTACAGATTTACTATGCGACTATAAGAGTTACATAAAAAGAGCAAATATGGTCAATTTTGGTTGATGCGATCAAATATGGTCAGTTTTGGTTGATGCTGTCAAATATGGTCAGTTTTGATTGGTGCAGACAAATAATTTTGTTACACGAGTCAGTCTGAGATATGAAAACTACTGATATTTGTTTCTGATGCGATATTTTGAATAAAAATAGGAAATGCTGGCACTCTCAATTGATGCGAAAAAAAAATTTGTGGTCATTGATTTCCAATATTGCAGTTATTTGTATGCTACAGTCCCTCTTGACCTAAAATTATAACTGAATTACTGTGCAGCTATATAGATTTACATAAAAAAAAGCAAATGTGGTCAGTTTTGGTTCATGCGGTCAAAAGATTTTATTACACGACTCAGTCTGAAGTATGAAAACTACTGATATCTGTTTACGATTCAATATTTTGAATAAAAGAGGACATGCTGGCACTATAAATTGATACGAACAAAATTTTGTGGTCATTGTTTTCCAATATTGCTGTAACTTGTAGTATATTACAGTCCCTCTTGACCTAAAAGTATAACTGAATTACTGTGCAGCTATATAGGTTTGCAGAAAAAAGAGCAAATAATGTCAGTTTAGATTGATGCGGTCAAAAGATTTGTGTTAAACAGGTCCGTCCGAGGTATGAAAACTACTCGTAAACAGATATCGCATTTGTTTACGATTCAATATTTTGAATAAAAGAGGACATGCTAGTACTATAAATTGAGTGCAAACAAAATTTTGAAGTCATTGTTTTCCAATATAATTGCTGTCATTTGTACAATACATCCTTGCCAAAAATATAACTGGATTACTGCAGTGTGCTGCTAAATGTATATAGATTTACATGATGAAGAGCAAATATGGTCAGTTTAAGTTTAATTTAGAAACATATTTTATAATACATGTAATAGTGGATTGGGAAACAAGTTATTACATTTGGTTAATGAGGTCAGATAATTTTGTTATGTGAAACGAGCCATCCTGACTCCCGGAATGACAAATTTAAAACAATTCAAATAATAATGCCCCCTAATACTAACGGCCTAATTTATGTACAAAAATGAACGAAAACAAATAATTTATGTATCACATCAACAAAAGAATATCACTGAAATACAGGCTCCTGACTTGGAACAGGCACATACATGCAGAATATGGCGGGGTTAAACATGTTCTCTTGATTAAAATCTGAAATAAAACCGTCAAAATAGCAAAACTCTATATAATATTAATCGCTATTTTGCCGAAGCCTTTATATTTAGACAAAGAGTTCTTAAAACTTATAAATCAATTCTAGCCGTAGAAGTTATAAATCAATTCTAGCCGTAGAATTTATAAATCAATTCTAGCCGTAGAATTTCAATTTGTAATCAATTCTAATTGTAGAACTGTTCTAGAAGTAGAACTGACCAAAATGTGGTCAGTTCTAGGTAGAACTGTCTAAAACTGTTCTAGGGTAGAACTGTAAGGATCAGTTCTAGGTAGAACTGTCCAAATCAGTTCTAGGTAGAACTGACCAAATCAGTTCTAGGTTAGAACTGTTCTAGCTAGAACTGACTAAAAGGTGTCAGGCTGACAGTTCTACGTACTGTCCTAGAACAGTTCTCCTGACAGATTTAATGAGAGGTTATAAGTGATCTCCACTGTATGTAAATAAAGATTTGTTGATTTTTCAGCAGCATGCACAAAAGGTATAGTTTGGAGTTCAGTATTTTGTTATATTTTTTATATGAAATGAATGTTTCTCTATTTTAACTTTATGCAAAATAGCTATGAATACTTGAAATTGCAGAATTAACATAAAACGCAACTGGGCTATGAATTAGTTGTTTTATTCCATAAACCCCAAAGAACACACAAAGTACACACATGAAGCTAAAATGCTGTGCATGTTTAGCAAATATAGGAATACTTATTTTAAAAAAACATGCCCTTCATTCTAAACGACTCGTGAAAAGACATTGATTTTCATACCTTCCATTCTTCACTCTTAATAAAATACAACTTACAATATGAAATTGGAAGACACTACATAACATTTTTTTTTTTATTATATGTTAAAGCCTCCAACATCCTTTTCAATTTTCGAGGAAAAGATACGTACAGTGTGTTCCGCCGATTACACCTTTTGTATTACTATGGATTGATACTGCCTGATACTTTCTTTTAACCACTTTCCTTTGCACAAAAGTGCCACTCACTGTCTTTTTAACAAATATTGCAACATTCAACAATGTACAAATGAAATTTGCATGCCCCAATTAACGGCTGTACCTGTAGAATTCTTATTAGAAATTGGATGTCACAAACACATTTGTACGGTAGTGTTAAGATCCAAGTAAACTCATTCATCATATGCAACTATATCAACTTGTTCTGAAAGGTTATAAACTCAACTCTTAGTTGAATACTTGTTTATCGGTACTAATATTGATTTTTTTTTTTTTGATAAATTAACTAATTGCATTGCTTAACATTAATGAAAACTTATGGTCCTACATTTTGTCGATATTATGTTCTTATATTTTGGCATTGCACAAGGTCATGCTTTTCAGACTGTTTATAACGTCTTTACGCCAAATTCGTCGGACGTGTACTGATTGGTACTTTTGTCTTGAGGAACATAATGTATTTATTAGTTGTCATTAGCTTTGATGTATTGTTTTTTTTGTGCTTCGTGCCGATATGTTGAGTCAAGCCATTTTCAAACGATTTTTACAGGTTGTTCTTGTGTTGTGCTGTTACACCATTGTCCCAGGTTAGAAGGAGAGTAAAGCGCTCTCAAACAGGTTTAACCCGCCACATTCTATATGTGCCTGTTCCAAGTCAGAAACCTGATATGTTTCACATTTTGTAATGTCAAGGCCACTTATATAATGTAGCTGACTATATGGTATAGGTTTCGCTCAAGGCCGTACATTGACCTATAAGTTGCTTATTTCGACGTTTTTAGACTCCGGTGAATAGTTGTTTTGTTGGCAATAATATCACGTCTCCTTATTTTTATATGGATGTTCTTTATTCAAATATTAAAATTAAATTTGACACTTCATGCATTTTGTTTGATTACATATTATTTGTAAAAATGGCATCAGTATTGATACGAGAATATTCTTAAGCACAAATAATTTAACTCAATGTTATTTTCAATGTGTTAGAGATAATCCTTTGTGAGTTTTGCTGTATTGAATTCGTGGAATGTGTGCTTTTTTATTCGTTCTTTTATAATTAGAACCGTGTTTATTTTAAAAGTATAAAACACAGACGGCATAATTATTATAAATATACTCAATATGTGAATTATGATGTAACTTATATATAAGGAAAATTGTCTTTCTCCATACAGAAAATTTATCAGTCTTCAATCAGACTTCTGATATAAGATGACACCGATACTATTACAGACATCAGCTATGAACATGATCAAGAATGTTCTTAATTCTCAATTTCATATTAATTAACTGCTAAGGATTATCAAAAATAAACAAGAACAAACTATTCAATATGACGTGCACTGATAGTTGGAAATCATCAAATGTTCTAAACAAATAAAATTGAGAATGGAAATGGGGAATGTGTCAAAGAGACAACAACCCGACCACAGAACAGACAACAACAGAAGGTTACCAATAGGTCTTCAATGCAGCGAGAAATTCCCGCACCCGGAGGCGTCCTTAAGCTGGCCCCAAACAAACATATATACTAGTTCAGTGATAATGGACGTCATACTAAACTCCAAATTATACACAAGAAACTAAAAGTAAAATAATACAAGACTAACAAAGGCCAGAGGCTCCTGACTTGGGACAGGCGCAAAATGCGGCGGGGTTAAACATGTTTATGAGATCTCAACCTCCCCTATACCTCTGGCCAATGTAGAAAAGTAAACGCATAACAATACGCACATTAAAAGTCAGTTAAAGAGAAGTCCGAGTCCGATGTCAGAAGATGTAACAAAAGAAAATAAACAAAATGACAATAATACATAAATAACAACAGACTACTAGCAGTTAACTGACATGCCAGCTCCAGACCTCAATTAAACTGATTGAAAGATTATGTCTTCATCATATGAAAATCAAGTACAATCCCTCCCGTTATAACCCGTATCATGCCAATTACTGGATTTAGAATAAATGTGTTTAGTTCCGATGCAAAGACCCTATAAGTGAATCAATATTAAAGCCAAAATATGCAATCTTTAATGACCTGACAACAGTATCGTAACTATATCCCTTCTTAATAAGTCTATTTAAAGGTTTTGTTAGCTTCTGAGGTGAATACTGACATTTTAGTGCTTTATAAAGAATATTACCATAAAAGATTGGATGTGAAATACCTGAACGTATAAGAAGTCTGCATGTTGAGCTATATTTACGAATGATGTCCTTGTACCGATGATAAAATTTAGTAAATGTTTTGACTAGTTTGTGATATCGAAAACCCTGGTGTAATAATTTTTCAGTAATACATAAATTTCTTTCGTTAAAATCTGAAACGTTGTTACATACACGAGCGAATCGTACAAGTTGAGATATATAAACACCGTAAGATGGTGACAAGGAACGTCACCATCTAAAATGGATAATTAACGATAGGAAATGAAAAATCATCTCTTTTATCATAAATTTTTGTATTAAGCTTTCCGTTAATGATATAGATATCAAGATCGAGGAAAGGGCAGTGGTTATTGTTAGTATTAGCTTTATTTAAAGTAAGTTCAACAGGATAAATTTCTTTAGTATACATACTGAAGTCGTCATTATTGAGAGCCAATATATCATCCAAATATCTAAAAGTATTATTAAATTTTTGTATCAGATGTTGTTTCGATGGGTCTTTGCTGATTTTAGTCATAAATTGTAATTCATAGCAATACAAAAACAGGTCCGCAATAAGTGGTGCACAGTTAGTCCCCATTGGAATTCCGATAACCTGACGATATACGGAATCCCAAAGCGAACAAAAATATTATCTAGTAAAATTCAAGGGCAGATATAGTATCAAAGCATGTCCAATTGACATATTTCTTTTGTTTATTGCTACTAAAAATGACATAAAAGAGTTAGAACATATGTATTCACATTCTGACTTTTAAATGCCCATTTAATTAGGTGTGTGAATTTTTCTTAATGAGAATGTGAGGCAATGTGGTATACAGGGTAGAAAATCAAAACTTTGAACAGATTCAAAATCACCAATATAAGCATGCAATTTATCAAGTACTTCCAACGAGTTTTTGACACTCCAAAAGTAATTAATTCCACTATTTTCAAAGGCCTTATTTGAACAATTTATTATCAGGTTTTGATTGTACCAAGTAAACTGGTAAGAAGAATAGACAATTTAGTTGTGGAACAATGGCTTGAAGACGAAATAAATCTATATTTGTAAGGTGTTTTATGTAGCTTCGGAAGCCAGTACATAGTTGGGACTTTCATTGTATTTGGTTCTGCTTGTAAAGAGGTAGCTAAAAGTTTATGTTTGTTACAGATGTCGTTTTCTGAAAATGGAGTCAGTTAGAATGTTGGTGAATTGGTGATTTCTTTTTTCAGAACCTCAATGTAAAATTTACGTCAAACAATAATGATATTATTAGCAGCTTTATCGGCCGGGACAAAACAAATTCCTTGGCTAGTTCTTTAAGTTTATGTTTGATACGAGAAATAGGTTTATTATGGTTGTTGTTAAGAGTAAAATGTTCTTTAAAATGTTGAATACGTATATCAACTATGTTCATTACTGAATTAAAAAAGAGTCCAAAGATTTTTGTCAGCTTTTTCCCGTTTTATCCATTTTAAACAGTAAGTACGGAGTGAGTCGTGGATGATATTACGACACTCATTCCAATTAATGATTGACGGGGGACGATATTTAGGTCCTTTACTGAGGAATGATTTTAACTCTCGGTCTTGAACGATGTTAAGATCTCCTGTTATAACATGGGAAATGGGTCCATAAATGTATTCGGAATTACTGCAATTACATGAAGTAGGTGTATTTTCACTGATATTAATGTCTATTTCTATTAACAACAGTTGCAATATTTACGCTGAGCATCGGAATTGCTGCTCCTTTTTGGATTACAGTGAGTATACCGGAAAATTCATGGTCATTTACAGAAAGGTTTGAAGCCGAATTTTTCGTTTCCTCAAAGAATTTTAAAGCATTTTTGACAAAAATGATTGAAAATGATCAGTACTTTGGACTTTGGCAGTGTTGTATTGGATTTAACGGTTGTATTGCAATAGATTGGATATCCAGGTTTATATCTTACACGTTTTGGCATGCATGGCCAGATGAGCTTTATTCACTCATAGGTAAGAAGAATTCACTTTATTTTAAAATTAAAATTTTAGACGAAAAACAGAATGCCCTATTCTTAAAAGGAAAATTAAATAAACGTTGAAAGATACGGGATTTTTTTTTTTCTCTCTTAAGACTGAGAGGTCGGGGTTGTGGAAGTGATTAACGCATCATTTGCGCACATCTTACATCTTAAACAATAAAAAAAAAAAAAGTTATTTTATTAAAACCTTCGTATAAAAGCCCAACAGTTTTTGAATGGATAAAGAATCCGCTCCTTTATATAACACTTCTCTAATGAAATGTGGTCAATATACCATTCTTCTTCAGGGAAAATCCCTTTTTTATGTGGAATTCCTCAATGTAACAGAATATTTAATGCATAGCATTTGTTAAATGGTAATCTACATTCAAAGTATTATTATAAGGATTCATTCGTATGGCTGGTAGCCTATAATACGGAATGAGAAAAAAATCGGTGTTGTTTGTCATTGACGCATTGAAAAGCATGTCCCATTCTTAGAAAGAAAGATGTTAAAGATACCAAGGGGACATTCAAAACTTATTAGTCGAGATAAACCGACAACGCAATGGCATTGAAAATTAAATCACACTTAGTCTAAGCAAGCCGTAGTATGAAGTATGTAGTAACAAAGGATATGGGGTATCCATCTATGACACAAAATCAGTACATGCACAGCAAATAACACACAAAAAGTAAAGGAACGGCTCTTTTATTACTTAACACTGCTTGTTGAAAGTGAGTCACGAGGTTATCAACAGCCTTGTAGTCAGTGCTTCGGTACTGACATGATTAAAAGCATATTTTTTTTTTTTATTAAATTCCCCATTTGACCTAAGACGAATTTTAGTATTCTCTAAATATCCCCTTTCATCATATAGCTCCAGACGAAATTTATGTATTTATTATCACTGGTTCTCAAATGTTTAGGTTTTAGCGTCCCCGATCAAGGTTATATCAAGAAAAGCGCTAAGGATGCACGGAATTTATAAAGTTTTATTTTCATTTACATATGACTTTGTGTTCAATCACAGTGTTAAGCATTGGCAGAGGCATATCTTAAATTGTTACATGTAGCAGAATATTACCTCCTTTTTAAACAAAGGGGCTTAGGCACCTAAATTGTTTTACTGATAATTCTGCTGAGGGACCGTGAAAAGTTTCAACGAAACTGAGAGCGTGAAAAAATATAAAAAGCAAAGCAGTTCTATGTTTCTTACATATATTTCATGTGTAGAACTATATGACAAAACTTTTGAGAAATCATAACTCGGAGTTAAAATATTCACCAAAATTTATTAATTTAAAGGTAATGAGAGACGTGAAGGCTTGATCAAAGATGTTTGAATAAATAGCCCCCATGCACATTTCATGAGGTTTCGTTTGAAAATATATTTGATAACAACAACAAAAATGGTTTCAGTTTTAGAGTTTTATTTTTTATTTTTTTTTTATTTTGTCTATTTTGTCAATATTACGGAACTATAAAACAACTGTCATACAAGTTGGATGTTTAGCTAGCTATAAAAGCAGCTTTAAAAAGTAAAATAACAAAAATACCGAACTCCAAGGAAAATTCAAAACGGAAAGTCCTTTATCAAATGGCAAAATCAAAAGCTCAAACACCAAATGAATGGAAAACAACTGTCACATTCCTGACTTGGTACAGGCATTTTCCTTATGTAGAAAATGGTGGATTAAACCTGGTTTTATAGCTAGCTAAACCTCACACTTGTATGACAGTCGCAAAGAATTCCATTATATTGACAACAATGTGTGAGCAAAACAAACCCACCATTTTCTTCGGAAAATGCCTGAACCATATCAGGAATATGACAGTTGTTTCCCATTCGTTCCATTATTTGATATAGTGTAACGTTTGATTTTGTCAAGTTTTAGGGACTTCCCTCTTTTTAAATTGGAATTCAGTATATTCGTTAATACTTTTTTCAAAGAGTATCAGCAAAGCTAGAAAGGTAAATTACATATTTTACTCCTCCAAAGCCTCAAAATTTTACGAAATCCGATTAAAGTTTGAAAAATGCTGTGCACGTCTGAAAAAAGTGAAATGTGCGTATAACAGGTTAAAAAGAAAATGAGGCTGAATGAATACAGCTAGAACTGCCAAAAGATTGAAATATTGAAACATTCGTAAGGGAACTATGATAGGTATTTACAGAATATCAATTGAATATCAACGACAATGACACCGTGATAGATAAGTGTTTGGCCAAACCTTAAGGTTCTTTTCGGTTGTATCAGTACTACAAAAGGTGTTTTACTGATAGAGACTAACAATATAAATAATGTTTCAAGAAAAGTGTATATTTTTTGCAGTAGTATATAAATTGAACAGATGCCACAAGACAAATCGGATTAGACTGTCTCGAGAAACCCTATAAAAATAAGGAGATGTGGTATGATTGCCAATGAGACAACTATCCACCAAAGTGCAAATGGTTTATTCCCACCAATCGAATAAGGGAATACACCCCAGGACAAAATATAGTATATTAAGTAAGCAGAAACCCTGCCCAAATTTTTTTTTGAATCGAGTAACAAAAAGGTTTAACTGAACTTTATGTGAAGAGCAGTGTAGATGGAAAGAGTGCATATTACTTCATAAAATAAATGATTGCTGTCATGGTTTTATAATGATTGAATGTTTCTTGTAGGTTCGAATTTTACGTCTTTTATCAGTGTCCAGTTAACTCCATATCTTTTTGTCTCGATTTCCTATTTGAAATTAGTATTTTATTTTTCAAGAGGCTTACTTGTTGCTTCTCTGGAAATGTATGACCTATTTAGTAATAAAAATATTTACATCAGTTTTTCTTTCTGGATGATCTCTATTCGGGCAGTGTTATGCATATTAACAATATTTGCCTTCGTATTTGCCATATTAAATCGAAACTTACACCAAATTACTAGAATAAAAGAAGTTTGTTACCAATTGAATAAATTATGGTGCAGTAACGCTATATCCTTTGATGCCAACTCTATTGACCCTGAATTGGACACAATGCCTCGCTCGCACTATCACATTTGCATGTGCTGTGAACCGCGAAAACATAGACAAAACCAAAATTTGGTATATAATATTAAAAGTTAACTTCATAACGAGCATGGGTACCATGTTTCAAGTTGATATGACAACAAATCCAAACTTGTCACCTACCTCAAACAATAACTTCAACCTGAAACGGCACTGAGGGAAAAGGGACGGACATACCGGAAAAACAGTAATGCCCCCACAAACGTAGGTGGGGCATAAAAATCAATTAAGTGTTAACTTGGAAGAAAAAGTTTATTTTTAGATTTTAATTCAGGATTCATAATAGCCACATTTTATGAAGTTTTGTTTTAAATTTTAAAAAGTTATCCAACATTTGTTTGAATAAGCCTTGCTTTCGGTACTGATATGAATTATAACATAACTCCTAAATACTCCGTTGATAAGTTGAGAAATTATAAGGAAACTTATTATAAGGCTTTGAATTTAACAGGCAAACTTGATCTCAGATAGACTTCGTGTTTCGTTGTTGGTCCCCTTTGATATACACAAGTATTCCCCATTCCAAACTAAAAGACAAATTGAAAGAGTTGGTATTACTTTGTTTCATTAAAAGAATGGCGAACGTAGATACAAGTATCTTGTCTTGGGAGGATAAATCCTACTTTGTAAAGAATCACTGATTCAAACAAAAATTCTCTGAAACTGACATTATGAAGATGCTTGATTTCTTGATTGACAACATATTTGTTACGTTTGGAGGACGTGTTTTCAACAGACTGTCGGAATTCCAATGGGAACCAATTGTGCCCTCTTCTTGCCGACTTGTTTCTTTATTATTATGAGGCTGACTTCATACAGGAACTTCTTAGGAAGAAAGATAAGAAGTTAGCAATATCCTTTAACTCTACGTTCCGCTATATAGATGATGTTCTCTCACTAAATAATACAAAATTTGGTGACTATGTTGAACGAATCTATCCCATCGAACTAGAGATAAAGGATACTAAGATACAGTTAAGTCTGCCTCATATCTTGACTTACATCTAGAAATTGACAATGAGGGTTGGTTGAAAACAAAACTTTATGACAAAAGAGATGATTTCAGCTTCCCAATTGTGAACTTTCCATTTCTATGTAGCAACATTCCAGCAGCGCCTGCATACGGAGTATATATCTCCCAATTGATACGATATTCCCGGGCTTGTGTTTCCTATTATGATTTCCTTGATCGAGGATTGCTGCTCACAATGAAGCTATTAAACCAAGAGTTCCAAATTGTGAAGTTGAAGTCATCCCTTCGTACATTTTACGGACGCCATCACGAGTTGATTGACCATTATGGAATAACCGTTTTACAGATGATATCGGATATGTTCCTTATGTCGTAACTACAATACCCTCCCTTTTCACGAATGTGACTTACCGAATTAGACTATTTACCGGATTTGTAATAACATAAGCAACACGACAGGTGCCACATGTGGAGCAGGATCTGCTTACCTTTCCGGAGCACCTGAGATCACCCCGGTTTTGGAGGGTTCGTGTTGCTTAGTCTTTGGTTTTCTATGTTGTGTCATCTGTACTATTATTTGTCTGTTTGTCTTTTTATTTTTTGCCATGGCGTTGTCAGTTTGTTTTCGATCTATGAGTTTGACTGTCCCTCTGGTATCTTTCGTCCCTCTTTGACATATAGCTCTGGACGTGTAAAGGTATGCTATCATCCTTGGTTTTCAATACTTTGGATTTGAGCGATCCTGAAGAAGGTAAACCCAGAAGAGCGCTTCCCTTTATATACGCTAAACTATTCTTACAGCATGGGGCTCTGTAATAGGGCAAAATTTATGCTATTTTCAATACTTGAAATTGCGTCCTGTATAGTATTTCGTGATTTACAGGATGTGAAAAGAGAATGTACAATAAGGCCCCATTTTTGATCACTTGATTTCCAAAATTAAAAGCTATCATAAATCTACAAAATAAATTACTTCAGCTGTTCATTAGACATTAATCTGACAGATATCAGTATTTAACATGTTTAAAGAATTGCATTTTGTGTTCCTTATTTGCACTAAGGTTTCAATCTTCTTTGATTTAGTGCAAAACTGCATAGAAAAACATTTTGAGATCTTGTCATTTAGATTTAGATTTGAGCCAAGGCTTCACCCAAACAGATATTTCCCCAAGCTCTAGCTAATAATAATAAGGAAACCAAATATTCCAGTTATATATCCACTGTCCAATAAATATAAACGTGCCATTCGCTAACTTTTGACAAACACTGCAATATTCAAGAATGTACAAAATATAAAGTTGTGTGCAAATTTACCGCATATTTGTTTTAGATAAAATGGTAAAAGAAATGGATTTAATACTGAATGCATATTGATTGATTGTTTATCATTAGTAGAAAGATGGCGTCACTAATGAAATAGGAATATTCTTTAACATACAATTGAGGCCCGTTTTTTAGTGGGTTTGAGGTACTCCATCTTAAGTTTGCTGTATTAAATTCATGGACTGAAGTTGTTTTTACGTGTCTGTATTCTTTTCGTCAAATGCAAGATGTTCTTATAATTTTGGAAAGCTGCAGTGCTATTTGTTTACTTTCCAAAGTAATATTTATATGATTTATCATCGGATTCGAAATAAAGCTTATCCGCATTATGTTCAAATATGTTAAACAAACTTAAAAAGGATTGTGAAATGTATTGTTTGGGTTCAAGTAGTGTTAATTCAAAAAAGAAAACAACATTCTTTAATATAAAGCAAGGAAAATGCGATTTAGAAACCATAGATCCGTAAACAATTTGATAGTATCGACAAAAACAGGCGTAATGATAATATGCATAAAACATAAGACATGAATTCGGATATAAATTACATTATACGGACAACTGATTTTCTTTCTCTCCACTAAAAATTGATCAGACGTCAAATAATGGAATAGGGATACTTTGCAAACATCACATATCAAGTATTCTCTATTACATCATTAAATGCCAGGGACTTTTCAAAATGAAATGAAACAACAAATTATCCAACATGACGTTCACTGATACTTAGAAATCATTAAATGTTCTAAACAAATGTCTTTTATTATCAACAACAGTGGCATGGTTTTCGGGAAATATCGGAATTTCTACTCGATTCTGGATTACAATTAGTATACCTGATTATTCAGTGTCATTGACGGAAAATTTTGAGGCTGATTTTTTCGTTCCTTCGAAGAATTTTAATGTATCTTTCACAGCAGTAATTGGAACTGAGCACTCTTTTGGACTTTGGCAGTGGTGTGTCATAGGTAAACAAATTCCATGTACAGATTTAGGTTGGATATCCATGTTTATATCAAACACTGATTGGCATGCATGGCCAGATGAACTGTATACACTCATAGGTAAGATAAATTCATATATTTGATAATTCAACTGTTTAGATGAGGGATATTTTTGTACGGAACCAGACCAACAATGAAAGAATTAATATATAAGCTTCCATGAAGAACAGCACTCTTGTGTCATGTCTCAGAAGTACCTCTTCTCCCCAGATTAAGCCCCATTATGTATTTGAAATCCTCAAATGTAACATAATATTTAAGGCATGATTTTTTCTGTTTGTTAAAGGGATATAAGCTGTCAAATTCATGATCACCGATTTGTTTTATTTCTCATTTTTGATATGTAACAGTCTAAAACATATATCTCAATTACAAAAAGTCCAAAAGAAATTTTCAACAATGCGTGGGCTCTTTATAAAGTAATCAGTAATCAGCATTTCGTACGTAAAAAAGTAAAATAACAAAAATACCCGAGAAAAATTCAAAATGGAAAGTCCCTTATCAAATGGCAAACAAATTAAAAACGAATGGAAAACAACTGTCATATTCCTGACTTGGTACAGGCATTTCCTTATGTAGAAAATGGTTGATTTAACCTGGTTTTATAGCTAGCTAAATCTCTCACTTGTATTTTATACTAGTTGCTATCTAATTGAATGTCGAGATACATCCGAAGACTGTCGACAGTCATACGACCGATATAAACATTAATACAAATAGACAGACAAGGACGTGAAATTGTACAATGACAATTTTTCTAGGTTTGGTTGATTTTATGTCAGAGATTGAAAAATATGTAAAAATCATCGTTTTTCTGGTATATCAATGAATTTTGTGGGCCAAATCCGTCAACGAAACGTTTTTTCGTGGCATCATTGTTTCACTTGTCAATGTTCACATTCTGTTCTTTTTAATATACGAATGTGCTTGGCATAATCGTAACCAATCTCCAGCAAAGGGTCAAATTCAAAGTTAGACAAATACAGACTCAAATGAGGTTGAATTATTGACTTGCTAGCCGCCTTTTATGCTACATTCATATAATCAAACTAGATAAATAACCCCATGTGAGTCTTTAGAATAAAAGAATGATACCGTTTTTTGTGTCGCTTCTCCAGCTAATCGATATGACTCTGTATCTTGATGTAAGTTTATATTTTTTAAATTATTTTGTTTTGATTATCTAGGAAATACTTTTTATGGTGATAAATTGATTTTTGAACGTCCGTCCAGTCATTTAAATCATACTTATATTTATACCTTGTAGCACATGATCACATGGTAAAGATGTAACTTTAAACCAACAAAAATCCAAAGAACAACACACTTCAAAATACCTTTATGTAACAAGATTCGATAAAACATAACTAAAAAATCCAACCACAACGCACAATATCTTTTAACGTTAAAAATAGTACTCATATCAATACTTGTGCTTCCTGTTGTTGCAAATAATGATTTAAGGGAAACATCATTTAACACTTTTAATATATCCAAACAATAATGCACCACAACAAGCTTGATGAAACAACATTTAGAAGAAAATATTTCAAATTACAATGTTTCACAACGTAATAAAAAACATTCGGATTTATGTCAATTACACCGTTTTTCATGTTATGTGGGCACTATACGAACGGGTTGACCAATAACAACAACATATTCACAAAAAAACATAAAATACTTAAATGAAACTAGATTGTACGAAAACCATTCAAATTTTTAAAACGAGTGTCACAACATAATGTAAATAAACAAGTATTATTTCGACAAAAAGTTGGAATACTCAAGCTGTATTAGTAGGTATGAAAAAATGTATTAAATTTATTAAAAATATCCAGTAGTTTCAGATAAGAAAATTTTATTTTATTTACTCATTTCAAAATCACTTATTACACTGTAAAACTATTACCTGGTGTTCAAAATTGATAGAAGCAGGCTTTATATGTTGTACATAAATCAGGTCGTTAGTTTTCTCGTTTTAATTGTTTTTCATTTGTATTGAATTTTCGAGTTGAAGAGAATAGAAAAGAAAGGGGGTGTTTCTCAATTCATTAAACAGATCCCTATACTCATCTGACCGAACAAAAAGCAATAGCGCAGCGTTTTTACGTTATTTTATGCCCACCTCGCTTGAATTTTGCCAGTTTGAGAGAATTTGTTACTAGATATCGCTTACACTATATGTGTTCATTGAAAATTAATACGCAGTATGATGCAGGTTAATAGACATGTTAGATAAATGTTGACAATTGACAATTGAGAGTCGAGAGGTTAGAATAGAGACATTTAAATAAGGGATCATCTCAAAAGTATTGATTTAAATATTAATTTACTTGGCACACCAATAGCTTTTTTACCATTGCTTCCAATAAATAAAAACATTGTGAGTAAAGTCTTTCCACCTTTTCTAACATGACTGTTGGTTGATTGGTTGGTTGATAGATAGAATTTTTGCATAACATCAAGTTACAACTTCCTCATACAGATTGGTTGGTCTGGATGGTTGGTATGTAGGTTATTTGGTTGGTTGAAATTTTGCATAATGTCATATTTGACGAAATTCGCATTTAATAATCGATTGATTGGCTTGGTTCGTTAGTTTGATTGTATGATTTATTAATTGATAGACAGTTTTATAACGCAAAGAGACGCATATTTCATAACTATTGATTGATTCATTGATTGTTACTCAATCAACCAATATACTCACCTACCAACCAACCCATCGATATGAAAAACTTGTCACTTGATATTATGCAAATACTTTATCAATCAACCAACTTTTAAAATTTTGTATTGGTTTTGGTACAATCAACTAAAAATTATGTTTAATTTAAAAAAAAAAAAAACATGGAATGACTTTCATTAACAATTGTTTGCTCAATGCTTTTGCTAAAACAATTTTTTATAGTTACTGGTAGCAATGTTTAAAAAACTTCAATGTACAATCAGTGAATAAATTATGAATTTTAAACTTTGAGATGATCCCTTACTTTTATTGTCTCAACTGCAGACTCTCGACTCTCAATTGTAAATATTTATCGGCAATTTGTATATTTTCCCTGTGATCTTACTGCCTTATATTTTTCTATATCATTGACAGGACCTGGTACTCGAAAATATTAGGCAATGACGTCAGGTAACAGTGCAGCTACGTCACTAGTTCATGTCAATCCGAACCAATTCATCAATGGAATGCACGCGACTTCATTCATACAACCGGATAACTATCACAACGTTTCCTATGCACAACAATGATTTTACTTACTACTTCATTTTATTTCATATTCTCAAACAACAAACATATTTTTAAGACAAAATTACCGATAAAAAAATAATGGCATTTTATTTTTAGATACTGACTTCATCAACTCGCCCTTCTGGGTTCGCTTGGTATTCTTGCTGATAAAGTCAGTATCAAAAACAAAAATGCCATCATTCTATATTTATCTAACATGTCTATTACTACCAAATTACTGATTACTACGGACAAAGACATCTAGTAAACATTTTGTCATAACTTGTCTGACAATATCATTGTAAAATAGAGACAATGCAAACATGATATATTTGTCAATTAAAATTGAAGGAAATGATGTATGAATTGGACTATATAACAATCTCGATAAAATTTCAGATCAAAAGAGAAAAATGTGAAGTATCTGTAGTACACATATTGCAAGATTTTTTGTTAGAAATACAAAAAGTGTTAACTCTCTTCGACTAGTAAGTAATCAATATCATCATATCTCTACCATTCAATTTACTTCACAAAAACATTTTTGTTTCAAGATATTGGACTTTTACTACGTTTTAAACCACATAAATCAGATATACTGACCGATAATAGTTGTAAACCTGAAGATCTAGGATATTACGCATGTACAAATTTATCCTTTTTGTCGAAATGTGACTTAATCCTGAAAAACTTTTGCCCTTACCCTGTCGCAGAACATAAAATGGCCGACAACAAGAATGCCATACAAGCAAAAAAAGCAACAAATAACTTTTTACAATGCGGTTTTACCTTACTTATCCTCATGAGCGGTGATATTGCACAAAATCCAGGCCCAATATAATATCCATGTGGGATATGCAGTAAACCAACAATGAAAAATCAGCGGGCTATCCAATGTGAAGACTGTCTATTCTGGCACCACATTAAATGTATTAACATGCCTATACACGAATATAATGAACTATCCAATAACATAAGAGAGAGTTGGTTCTGCAAATCATGTATATTACCATCTTTTACAAATTCATTTTTCGAGCTGTCAATCAACGAGGAAACAGCTGATTTGAGTTATCTCACCTGTCATTCAACCACCATTTCCGGTTTGACAGATGTAAACATTGGGAAATTATGTGCAAAAGACAACATGCACGAAGATGTATTTGAAGAGCTAAAGAAAGTTCGGAGCAGTAACACCAGCAATTTAATGTGTGGGTATCTGAATATCAACAGCCTTCGCTATAAATTTGAACCCATTACAGACTTACTACATCGAAATCTAGTAGATATTCTCTTTTCATCAGAAACAAAAATTGATGAATCTTTTCCCAATGCTCAATTTTGTGTCGATAATGTTACAATGTGGCGTGCTGATAGAAATCAACACGGTGGAGGTCTCATTGCATATGTAAGATCTGATCTTGCAGCTGATAGAAAAATTCAACTAGAATTCTCAGATGTTGAATCCATTGGTATAGAGGTAGCAATTGGAAACAAAAAATGGTTCTTTTGTGGGATATATAAACCTCCTAGTATGTCAGATGACCATTTCAGTACAGACTGTACAAAAACTATAGACAAAATTATATCCAAATATGACAATTATATTTTTATTGGTTACTTTAATTATGACATGCTTAACTGTGATAAGAGTGCAATGATAAGAGAAATCTGTGATATTTTTAATTTAAAGAACATCATTAAGAAAGCTACATGTTTTACGAAAATTGCTAAAGCAACCCTTTTAGATTTTATTTAAACGAATCATGACTGTGATTTTAAAAAGATATGTAATTTTGGCACTGGAATTAGTGATGTGCACAACTTTATATCTGTGCAGCTAAATTGTGATCTACCAAAAATTTTACCAAAAAAGAAGATATGCAGAAGTTTTAAGAATTTTAATGCTTCAAATTTTTTAAATGATTTAGAAAATCAGCATTTTGATATATCTGAATTTGATAATGTAAATACAGCTTATGATAATTTTAGTAAAAGTTTCATTGAGGTTGCTGACAAACATGCACCTTTAAAGGAAAGAAAATTATTTCCAAATCAGGTACCATATATGAATGCAGAGCTTAAAAGTGCCATTTATAAGAAAAAAATCAGTGGTAGTAAGAACCGGGAAGCATATAGACGTCAACGCAACTATGTTACAAAACTAAAAAATAAATCCATTAACCAATATTTTGTAGAGAGGTGTGCTGGAGGCCCGAAATCGAAAGATTTCTGGCCAACAGTGAAACCTTTTCTTACAAATAAAGGAAATGTACACCAAAAGGAAACTGTCCTCTCTGAAAATAATGTTTTAATTACAAAACAGGAGGAGGTGTGTGAGATATTTAACGACTATTTTGTAAATGTTGCAAAGAATATAGGAAGCAGTCAAATAAAGGTTGATGATGATCACCCCAGTATTTTGGCCATTAAAGATAATCTTCCAGATCTTGATCAAAACAGTTTTACCTTTTCCCCTATTGATCAAGACTTTGTTGAGAAACGTATACGTAAAATTAATGTTAAAAAAGCCACTGGTATAGATGGTATCTCACCTAAATTACTGCATTTTGCTAAACCTGCTATTGTAAAACCCCTTACAGATATTGTTAATTTATCATTATCATCATCAACCTTCCCTGACCGTCTTAAGGAATCTCGAGTTGCACCTATTCACAAAAGAATAGTGTATTAGAAAAGGAAATTATAGACCGGTAACTGTATTACCGGCTATTTCTAAAATTTTAAAATGCCATAGAAGTACAATTAGTACAGTACTTTGATAAAATCTTCAATCCATTTTGGCAGCTTTTAGATCAGGTTTTGGATGTCAGTCAACTTTATTAAGAGTGATTGAAGATTGGAAATTAGCCTTAGACCAAAATAAATACCTTGCAGCTATCCTTATGGACTTGTCAAAAGCATTTGACTGTCTCCCCCATGACTTACTGCTACTGAAACTAAAAGCTTATGGTCTCTCCAAATCCTCACTTGATATGTTATATAGTTATTTAACAAAAAGAAAACAGTGTGTGAAAGTAAACCAAAATTTAAGTGGTATGCTTGACATATTTAAAGGGGTACCACAAGGTTCCATCCTTGGACCCATCCTATTTAATATTTTTATAAATGATTTGTTCTTTTTTGTAAAAAAATGTTCTTTATATAATTATGCTGATGACAATACTTTGTCAAAGTCTGGAAATTCCTTACAAGATGTAATTTCTGCTCTTGAGGAAGACAGCAATAATTTAATACAGTGGTTTTTTTCAAATAAACTGCAGGCCAACCCAGAGAAATTTCAAGCTATCTCTCTTGGCAAAAAAACACATGATAAAAAGATTGTGTTTGATTTGAATGGTATTTCTATATCATGTGAGGATGAGGTTAAACTACTTGGAGTTACAATTGATTTTAAATTAAACTTCAATTTACATATTTCAAATATTTGTAAAAAGGCTGCAAGGCAATTAAATGTTTTGAAAAGAATTGGGAAACACCTAAACAAACTGAGTAAACTTACAATTTATTACTCTTTCATTATGTCAAACTTTAGTTACTGCCCTTTGACTTGGCATTTCAGTGGGGAACAAAATACCAGAAAAATAGAAAAAATACAAGAACGAGCGCTTCGCTTTATTTATGAAGACCATCAGAGCTCATTCGAAACACTCCTGCAGATTTCAAACCTTCCATCACTAAAAACTCGTAGAATGCGCTCAATTGCCTTGGAGACCTTTAAAATAATTAATAAAAAAATGTCCTTTATTTATTCAAGATCTGGTTGTAATAAAAAACAATTCATATAATTTCAGGTATGTGAACACTGCTGAGGTACCTAGACCTAGAACCTCAAGTTATGGTAAAAGATCCTTTAGATTTGAGGCAGCACAAGTATGGAACTCCCTTCCCAATGAAGCTAGAATCATGACCTCTTTTGACCAGTTTAGGAATTATATAAATTCCTGGTGTGGGGGTCAAAAATGCAACTGCAGTTCATGCCGTTTCCATCCAGTGCTGTATCAAAGCTGAAATTTCTTTCTTTCTTTTTGTAATGGCCTTTTGCTCTGCTTTTTATGCATTTATTAAATATATCTGCTATTACATGCTAGTGCTTAATAATTTATTTATTTATTGTTTTTATGCTTTTTAGTTTGTTATTATTTTATGATATTCAAGTGATTTGCTGATTCCCCCGTTCAATGCACATAGAGGCGCTTGCCAAATGAGCTTTGACTCTGGAGGCTCATAAATCAAAATTAATTTGCTTTCATTATATTTGCATGCTTTTTCATTTTTATTTATTAGTATTTGCATGATGCTGCATGATTTTTTTATGTGATAGTCGGTTAAAGAGCTCACCAGAGCTCATGTTTTGTCTGTTATTATGTATATATATGCCGACTCTAAATAAAATTTACTTACCTATTAAAAAAATATAATAAAAATAACGAATTCCAAGGTAAATTCAAAAAAGGGGAAAGTTCATAAAAACTGACAAAATCAAACGTTATCAAGCAACGGAACGAGTTCAAAAACAAATGTCATATTCTTGACTTGATACGGGCATTTTCCGAAGAAAATGGTGGGTCAAAGCTGGTTTTATAGTTTAAGCTAAACCATAAAATTATATCTTGTTTTTCTTTAAATATCTTTTAGATTTCTGGATAGTAACAAGAGCGTTTGCCTTAATTGGATATATCAGTGCTTTAATTGTAAGTTATGTGATTCTGGTATGCATTTGCAGCAAAAAGGGGACTGGACGTTGCACGTATGGTTTTATGACGATTGGATGTTTCATTACAGGTTAGATGTACATAACTTTTTAATGAGCGTAAAAAACATGTTGATAAAAAAATAAAGCATTTTTCCATAATATAATGTAAAACAGTAAGAAAATAGTTTGTTTCATTCTTAACTCCAGGAGACGTTCTGATATATCTGTTTCTTAAAGATTAGCAGAGAACACCCAGTAACACTCAATGACAAGCAAATTTAAAACGACAAATTTACAATAGGAATAAACCTGATTTTTACCTATTTAGCCTATCAAAACTTTTATAAGTGTCCAGATTGTATTATCCTATGTTTATATCAATTCATTTAACAAAATTTAACATAAATTTTAAAGGAAAAGTGCACAAATAGTCATGTAATTTTACATTTTTTGTAATTTCAGTGGCCATTTTGCTGTAGTTCATTTTGTGCCACCTGTTTTTAATTCATAATTTATTTTTAGGAGGCTTACTTTGCGTTTCTCTGGTAGTGTTTTATACCGCAGTCAGGGATCTAGCCAGTAAAGAAAATATCAACATCAGTTTTTCTTTCTGGATGACATGCATTGCAGCAACGCTATACACATTAAATGGATTTACCTTCGTATTTGCCATATTTACCAGGACGGGCACCATCGGAAGAAAAAATACCGAAGAGGAGCACTGCTACATCTATCATGTCTATTGAAGGCAAGGATGGGCACCATCGAAAGACAAAATACCAAAGCAACAAAAGATGAGGAGATTGTTGCAGCACTGCTACATCTATCATGTTTATTGAAGTCAATGACGGACACCATCGGAAGACAAAATACCAAAGCAACAAAAGAAGAGGAGATTGTTGCAGCACTGCTACATCTATCATGTTTATTGAAGTCAATGACGGACACCATCGGAAGACAAAATACCAAAGCAACAAAAGAAGAGGAGATTGTTGCAGCACTGCTACATCTATCATGTTTATTGAAGTCAATGACGGACACCATCGGAAGACAAAATACCAAAGCAACAAAAGAGGAGGAGATTGTTGCAGCACTGCTACATCTATCATGTTTATTGAAGTCAATGACGGACACCATCGGAAGACAAAATACCAAAGCAACAAAAGAAGAGGAGATTGTTGCAGCACTGCTACATCTATCATGTTTATTGAGGCCAATGACGGACACCATCGGAAGACAAAATAACAAAGCATCAAAAGAAGAGGAGATTGTTGCAGCACTGCTACATCTATCATGTTTATTGAGGCCAATGACGGACACCATCGGAAGACAAAATAACAAAGCATCAAAAGAAGAGGAGATTGTTGCAGCACTGCTACATCTATCATGTTTATTGAAGTCAATGACGGACACCATCGGAAGACAAAATAACAAAGCATCAAAAGAAGAGGAGATTGTTGCAGCACTGCTACATCTATCATGTCTATTGAAGTCAATGACGGACACCATCGGAAGACAAAATAACAAAGCATCAAAAGAAGAGGAGATTGTTGCAGCACTGCTACATCTATCATGTTTATTGAAGTCAATGACGGACACCATCGGAAGACAAAATAACAAAGCATCAAAAGAAGAGGAGATTGTTGCAGCACTGCTACATCTATCATGTTTATTGAAGTCAATGACGGACACCATCGGAAGACAAAATAACAAAGCATCAAAAGAAGAGGAGATTGTTGCAGCACTGCTACATCTATCATGTTTATTGAAGTCAATGACGGACACCATCGGAAGACAAAATAACAAAGCATCAAAAGAAGAGGAGATTGTTGCAGCACTGCTACATCTATCATGTTTATTGAGGCCAAGGACGGGCACCATCGGAAGACAAAATACCAAAGCAACAAAAGAAGAGGAGATTGTTGCAGCACTGCTACATCTATCATGTTTATTGAAGTCAATGACGGACACCATCGAAAGACAAAATAACAAAGCATCAAAAGAAGAGGAGATTGTTGCAGCAATGCTTTAACTAGCATTTCTATTCACAGACTATTGTAGTCACATGGTGTTAACTCTGTTTGAGATTCCCATGTAGTATATATTAATATACAATTCATCAAGATCCAACTAGTATGTATCATGATTTAGTCAATATTTGTATATATCGTTTAGAATGATTATAGATACCAAACTTGTTATATGTACCCTTTGAAGGAAAGATTTAGAATATTTTGCAGGATTCATAAAAACGCCGTTATGAAGTTTTAATGTAAATACTTCAAGATTTGATAAATAAGTAATCCAACATAGGTTAAAATAAGCCTTGCTTCTGAGGGCTTGAGGCTCACATGGGAAAAATAAGCAGATGGATATCTGTTCTCATCTTTTTCCGACGCATGTGAATTGCGATGTAAGAGCGTGAAGAAAACCTATGTTATAGTTTCCGTGAGCACACATGTGTTTCTTGGATATTCTAAATATGGTAAGCTATATTCTACATTTGGTACGATCGTGACCAAAATAAAATCGTTGAGGGCATAAAACATCACTTATCAATCAAAACCATTGAAGATAAACTCTAACCGAATTTTGTATAGACAGATACATCGTTGGACGTTATTTTAGCAGTTACTACAGGTGTTGTTATATATAGTCGAACTGTATTAATTGAACAACAGTTTTATATCCCTTGGAAAACTTAATATGATATTTAAAATCAAATTGTAAGCACTACCAAGACTTCATTTTTAATCGAAGCTAAACTAAACTAAATGGATTTTAGAATGTTTATGTCATGGAAAAATCAGAAGTCTTATAAATTAAGGCAGATTCAGAACATGACAAAATATGCTTTTCAAATACATGGCTAAGAGAAAAATTTCGTATACTGTTAACCTGGAAATTTTCGCGCCGTCTTTATTTCGCGATTTACCAACTGAATTTTAATTCGCGCCGTTTTGTATTCGCGATTTGTAGGAGGCCTGTACAAAATTTAGTAAATGATTTTAAAACGACACAGTTGTACATGTATCATAAAGTGTTGGAAAATAGACTAAAAACCTTTTTGTCGAAACATAGTGAACAGTTTTCGTCGGTTCATTAATGTGTAGGTAGATTTCAAGTTTTTGTGAATTGACTTTTATTAGGTATGATTAAACCACTGCTACATTTATGATTACTTTTAAAAACACATATACATAGTACTAATAGTACTAATAGTACTGATGGACTGAGTAACAAATTCATTGTTGGAATCGTTAAGGACACGATTTTGCGGAAACACCAGTCTAAATGGTCAGAGAGTCTAGAGGAAATGCCCAAACTCCGAACTAATTATAAACACTTGAATTCCTTCTCGACAAGAAAGATCGGTGATTGCTCGACTAAGATGCGGAGTGTTCCCGCTAGAAGTCGAAAGGGGACGCTTTCGAGGAATTCCTGTAGAAAGACGCTGATGTAAGATATGCAAGTCAGGCGCAGTTGAAGATGAGACTCATTTTGTACTCCACTGCTCAAAATATGCAACACAACGATTTACCATGTTAACAGACTATCAAATCAAATCAAATATAACTATGATATTACAAATCTGTCCTATATGGACAAACTTAAAAGAGTTGCCAAATTCATTATTGATATTTTTAACATTCGTACACAAAATTTATCTGTAACTTAAAAACCAACTTTTTGCACAAATGACATAGACAAATAACTTTCTTAGAATAATTGATTTTAAATATTTTTGGAACAAAGTGCTTCCTAAGCCTATGGAGGCTGGCTGATATTTGTATTGTAAATTGTATAACTATGTATATATTCAGGTTGAACAATAATAAACAAATATATATATATAGAGTTGTCACTGGTTCAGACATAATTATTTCTGTGACTGTATCTTGCATTAGTTTGTAGGATCCTTTACAATAGATATTTCAGCTGATCTGTAACAATTCCATCTTCATGCCTTATATATCATGTACTGTATTACGACGCTAGATTAAAACTGACGAGGAAAGGTAACACCCGGCCACCGAAAGCTTTATTATTGTGAAGCCTAGGTGGTCGTGTGGTCTACCGTGTCGGATACAGTGCAGGCGATTTGGTGTCACGATATCTCAGTAGCAGGAGTTCGAATCCCGGCGAGGGAAGAACAAAAAATTTGCGAAAGCAAATTTACAGATCTAACATTGGTGGGCTGATGTTTAGACGAGTTGTATATATATATATATATATATATATATATATACAATTAACATAAAAGAATAGCTTTAGTAAGAGCAAATTAGAAGCTGCAAGGATTGCGGCTAATTAATTAATCTTTTGATCATATTAATCAGTAGCAGATACAATGTAGTAATCAATTTAAAAATGATTGAAGTTGACGTTTACCTACCTGTCGCAAGTGCTGTTAACATAACAATATCAACAATTTCCGCTGCTTAAGGGGGTACCAAACACTTTGACTAAAATAGATTTAACTCGTTTAATTTTCATAAAAATTTGACAAAATATTTACTTTAACCTGTTGACAAAAATATAAAAATTTCAAGAAAATTTGAACCACACAATTTACAGGAATAGTTTCATTGGATACATAGCAGTTTGACAAACACTAATTTTGATCATGGAGAAGCTTGATTTCTCTTTATAAATAGTATGTGATTCAAACGTTCAGTTATTTTTAAAGAGTTAAGTCCCTTAGGTGTTCTGTACCCCTTTAAAATATATTTTATTCTAATTTCGATTGTCATGAGTTAAAAGGTTTGGTTTGAACACTGCCTTTCATTTAGAAATAAGTTTAAATTTGTGATATAGATCTGTCTTGAAATATTCGCGGAAGTTTAATTTTCGCGTTTCCATTCTTACCTCATAAATAGGGGAAATAAAACTGCCTCGAAAATTTCGCTGTTTACAGTACCAAATTTTATTATACAAATGAACAACTTGAGACGTACTTTGACAGCCTAATCTTTAGGAAATGCACGGTACTGATAAATCAACAATGCGCACTAACGCCAGATAACTTAAAAAAATCCAACTGACTGAAACGAGGGTGAAAATGAATCGGCTTATATGATATTGTTAAAAGAAAAAACAGGTATTAAAAGATAATGGTCTTCTTGATTTATGTGTCAAACTAGATTGTAACACCTTGAGTATAAAAGTAGAAAAACGGCGTAAATTTACTTCCGTTTACATCCTTCAATGTTTAAAAATAAAGTATTTTAGATTTAATATTAATCATTTATAAAACGAATTTACATCAAATTTGTGTTTTTGCTGAATGTTTTTTTACTATCTTCTCTGATCTTTTACCACAAGATATGATGAGTGACAACCGTTTTAATATTCAAACAGAAGTAACGGGTAATATTGTGGCAATTAATCCCGTTTAAATCAAAAACATTATACATGCAATCCAAACTGTACAATATATCTTATTTTCTAGGGGTCAGTTATAAAACAAATGTAGTTTTTTAGCTGTTAGGGCAAAATGTCCTCTGCTTTTTTGTGATGACTCGATGGATTTAAGCCATTTTTCTTCTTTACTATCCCAGCAGGCACCTATCTTTGTCAACAATGTTTTTATGAACTATGAAATATTTTCAAATTTTCCTATCATGATGTCTATGTATAAAACAGAGATTCAAATGCAAATTTGTACAAGTCATGTTTTTATCACTTGTAAGGAATCTTCAAATGAACTGATATTTTTCTAGCGTTGTCTCTGAATAACCGGTCTACCTTGTCGAGAAATGCTGATAAAATTTTCTCTCGAGGCTCACTGATAAAAGTGGCCTTTGTCTACGTTTTACTGTACATCATGCTAGTAAATTCCATAGCATTTAAATTCCTTTAAAAGATAAACCCGCTTTCCACTTGATCTTGTATATGTGTGGTTCTCTCATATTTGAAATATATTGAATGAGATACAGCCAATATTTCCAATGACTACATGCCGATTTTTTATTAATTGTTTTATAACAATTTCTGGGAATAATGTGCACTTAATTTAAATTAATACCACATTTTATTTAAGGTATATACATCAAACTTGGCATTTATATACCTCTTTGGATAGGTAAAACAATGAAACTAACTGATATAGCTAACCTGATTGCCCGTAACGCGTGCAAACAGTGTGAAGGTCTTATATGATGTCATTACTCCCAAAGGACTTTTAGAATACTACAGGAAATTCTTTAGGAAAAAAGCATAAACCAATAAGATATTTGTAATAATATTTTAGAGGATATTAAAATGCTATGGGTTTATAATCCCTAAGGTAATGAAAATATCCTACAGGATATCTATCCTTAGGACTAAAAAAGTTCCACAGTTAAAAAATCCTACAGTACATTTTTTCTCTTATAGGATATTTGTTCATATGACAAAAATACCAAAAGGACAAAATTAATCCCTAAGGTTAAAAACATATTCCCATAAGATTAAAAAAAAATCATACAAGACAAAATATATCCCTTAGTGTAAAATAAACCTATGGAAGGTAAAGAAATCTAAGGCACATTCATAATACAGAAACGGTGGCCATGATAATCCTATAAGATTAAACAATCATTTTGTAAAATCAAAATCATACAGGATTTTTATTCTATCCCATAGACGATAAATTTTCCTATATGACACCTATATAATATTCTATGAGATTAAAATATCCAATAGGATATTAGATATTGTAACGGGCTGAGGGTTCCAACTTCCGATGACGGACGACTTTCTATTAAGCGTTATATGACTGATAATTTTATGTACCTAAAAACAGGTCGTAGGTTGCGTACTCAGAGGATTCCTATATGAATTTGTTAGTGTAGCACCCAACGAATCTGTAATCAGTATCGAGATTGAGTCTTGCAGGGCATTTATAGAATCATGCTTGTACTGATAAGTCGTTGAGAGATCAACAGTTTATTGGTATACAGACCCCCGGAGAGGGTGAAAAACTGAAATTACAAAATAACACTAATAAGCATACTATTAAGACAATACTTATACAATAAATGTCAAATACATTCACAAAGAAAATGGTTATACAGTTCAATACAAGTAACTCTTGTACACAACACTCATGATAATTCAGAAAAACCTTCGAAATACACATGAATATATCAGAAAAAGATTACACACACGTATCTACATAGGCAAGAAAAATGATCGGTTGCATCTGTGCTTGACTGTACTTTTCATAACATGCACGATATAAATGTGTACGCACGTTTAGACTGTGCGGTACAGTATTTTTAGAAAATTCGAGCGTGACCCTTGTCTACATCTATAAATCTTAAAAATAAATCCTAACATGTGGGATTGACAAATAATGAATGGAATTTAAGAGGAAAATGCATACATAAAAAATACAAACAGTACTGTATTCACAGCGGCAACATTTACTCATGTCGGGTGTAAATGAACATCGATAATCAAATATGAAGGTGCATAAAATGTATAATTCAACAATTTGCACAACGATATAAAAAATGAACACAAATATAAAAGGTTAACTTACTCTAGTGGTGGGTTAAACTCCAAGTAGAAAAAACAACGTGTTGCAGTTTTGACAATAATCGAGGGATTGATGCGACTGGGGAATGAAATGATCAGAAAGGGACGACATGGCCAATTCGGCACTTAGACCAAAACAGTACACTCCTCCTCTGATTTCATTATGAAATCACTACATTTTCAAAATTCAAAAATAAAATCATATGACAAATAAACATGTGTTTCCCTAACACTAATGTTATACTAATTTTTTGCGGATCATGTGGGATTGACAAATAATGAATGGAATTTAAGAGGAAAATGCAAACATAAAAAATACAAACAGTACTGTATTCACAGCGGCAACATTTACTCATGTCGGGTGTAAATGAACATCAATAATCAAATATGAAGGTGCATAAAATGTATAATTCAACAATTTGCACAACTATATAAAAAATGAGCACAAATATAAACGGTTAACTTACCCTAGTGGTGGGTTAAACTCCAAGTAGAAAAAACAACGTGTTGCAGTTTTGACAATAATCGAGGGATTCATGTGACTGGGGAGTGAAATGGTCAGAAGGGACGACATGGCTAATTCGGCACTTAGACCAAACAGTACAATACTGAATAAAGTTAATGATTTATTAACCACAACAATTTATAGTTTGTACAGGTTGAACAATATATACATAAGTATAGTATACACAATTAAAACAATATTGGCTGTTCTTGTAATATTATGTGATCCTAAAACTCAAGAGAGAAAAAGGGATTAATAAACGGCATTACTGGCATTCGTGGTAGTTACACGTTCTTAGCTCTGGTATCAATATATGGGAATTACATGGGTATTAATATAAATAGTATACAATAACACTAGCAATAAAATTATCCTTCTTTAAAAACAATGTCTGATGTTTCTGTTTGTTTGTATGATTAACAGTTTATTATCTCTAACTTCTTGAAATAAACGTAAATGTCAATCTATTTTATAATTATGCACAACTCTACTACTAGTAATTAATATTCTGTATTATAGTTCAAAAATGTGTCGCTAGCGTGTCGTACATTTAAGTGATCTTTTATGTGTAAATGAAATAGCCCGTTTGCCTTCAACAATTTCTAGTGTAGCTAAACGTATCCTATGTGATTGTGTGATATAGAGTAAATATTCTTGCGTTATAATAACTTTAAGTTCAATAACTGGTCTTTATTTTCCCAGAATAAACATAGCCAGAAATTAGTAGTACTTTTGCTAATTAATATTCATAATATGTAAAGGAGAATTGTACCACGTGATAATAGTTTGAACTGGACTGGCTTGATATCATTAAAATCTTTAAAACACGGATATTATAAGTTGTCCGTCACAGAGTTATTGTTTATAATCACTCTGATATTTCCGTAAAGTTGTCAGGCGGTCAAAATCAAAACAATGAACGCGAATTTAGTGAATTTTTCGTGTTTTCGTGAGTTTATTCTTCTTGAAATAGGGGCATTTCAACTTTACGTGGGAACATAGAGTTCATCGACAACACATACAAGGTTTGGACTTGCTTATTCTTTGGACATTCAAGTTTCAAGTTTCATCCCCGCAACCTGTTTTTGTAATGACCTTGTTAGCCAATTTTCAACACGAAGTTTGCAAATTTGACGTTTCAGCCATTTTAGCCTGTATTTTATACTGCAATGTTAAAAACCTCTCGCTTCGATTTTTAAAATAGCTCAGGAACCTTGATTTTTGCAACGACAGTCATTATGTTTCGTTTAAATGGTGTATATTGTTGTGTATATTTATTTTCTGTCCCCGCAACCTGTCTATCACTTAAATTAAAGTTAAAAGAGACATTTTTTTTTCAAAATTCCCTATCATTTCAATATAATTTCCGTGACTCGTATCCGATTTCTTTAGTATAATATTCAAATAAGCAAAGTGGCGTTGATTTCTGGATATGATTAACGTATTTTCTTATGGTTGACACTCTAGCTGTGTCGAGACCGTGTCGTGTTGGTACACAGTAAAGACAATAGATTATATTTAATAAAAGCTAACTGTTTTCCTTATGAGGATAAATTAATACTTATTGATAAAATGTATCGAAATTACTTTCGACAATAATATTAACTGTGCCCACCTTAACGACAATATGACAATATTATTTTGCAAATGCTTGTGAGAATTTCAAATTTGGAATATGGCGCCCAGCAAAGACAATACTGAACCCGAGAGAATCGAACTTCCGTATTTATAATCAGTACGACACGGTGCGACATATAGTTCAATAAAGACATAACACAAATAGCATGATAACGTCTGTGACGTCATGCCACCTGCGCTATACCAAGATGCAATACAATAACGTCAACAATAATGGCTGACGACAATATCATAACCCAGAGCGTGTCGTGCAACATTTTACGCTGCACATCCCTTCTAAAGCTCTAAAAATACATGGCAACTACCACGAAAATGCCAGCAAATATCAAGTGAAGGTAAGAAACACATTTCATAATAATTCGATACGTTCATAACTATAATTAAGTGAGAGTAGGGCGACACGGTGACATTTCACCGGTAATAACGTACAGTACTTTTGTGTTTATACTATTCATCTCCATGCTCAACCACATGACTTCCATACACAATTTAAAAACTATTTCATATGTGATGAAATGATTGCCCTTCCTGAAATTTAATCTCCCTAGGCACAGACTACAGCCGTTACAATATATACTATGGGATTATGTCTTTAACAAATCCTATGGGAGAAAATAATATCCATTTAGAATTCCACACTATTTAACTCGTGTCGCCGAACCAGGCCAGCGATATCAAATTTATTTTATAGCTTTACCTTTTCATTAAGGTATATCACTGCCGAGTTTGTTGGGTGAACCAAACAAAAATGTGGCACCAATTTGCACTTATGAGAAATACAGATCTCGCGTACCAGGTTTTAAAACCACTGGGTCGATGATACTGATGGTTGACGTTTGACCAGCCGACATATCTAAGAAGGCAACAAAGGTGTTAGTTATGAAATATCATTGATACGGTAATTTTTGTAAATTTGTTGTTTTTATAATGTTGAATTATTTGAAACACTAAGGATTTTCTACCCGCAGGCAAAGGTGACCTTAGCCGTATTTGTCACAAATTTTTATATATATTTTTTTTGATTTTCAGTATTAAATTTCGTTCTTGGTTTGAGCTTTGAACTATTTTGATTCGAGCGCCACTGATGTGTATAAGACGAAAAACGTACGGAGAGTACTAAATTATAAGCATTGTTTTATTTGTATGATTTTATAGATATAACATTTGCTATTACTGTTAACATATATATATTTGAACTTTACCATTTCAATTTAAGAAGTCTAAGTCATAGTTATTGATCAAGCAAATCGGTATACACCATTTAATTTGCACGGCTAGGGTGCCCCTACCTGACCCGAACGACAAAAAACGTTCGTTAGAATGTCACCACGACCGTGCAGATTACAAGACATATACTGATTTGATTGGCCAATAGCTGTTTTAAAACATGACGTCAGCAGTTTTCCAGCAAAACATCATTTTTCCGAAATGAAGGATTTTCTACAAGAGATGTCGTAGGACATTATTACTTTAGCAGAGATTTTAGAAAAAATGGATGTCAATATGGAACTGAGATATGTAAATTTAGAGGACTATTTTTGGCGTTTCCTAGTTATATGATGGATGCTATTGCATCTGGAGAATGATCGACACTTTAGCTATTTTATTTGACCTAGGACTGGACATAGATTTGTGGTCTCGTGTATCTTCGGAAAAATGAAGAGGTTCAAAGCATCCAGGTACGTCTTTTGAAGAAAAAACAGCCAGGCGCGGACGCATCAGAGTTTTGGATAGATTGGCGCTTAGGGAATGGACTCCCTATTTTCACTTTTCTCTTTTTTCTTAGTATTTTTTAATAAATATTCTATAATATGTTAACTTATTTCCACCTATGCAATGTGTTCTTGTTCTTTCCCATACGATATCACAATAACTGTAGTTTATATATGCCCCTCTATTCTTATTTTCAACGGGATAGAGTCTTATTTTCGCAAGGTTTTACATTATTCTTAAAGATATTTCCGAAGAAAAAAGATACAAGCCTTTACTCAATCTCTCTTTTTTTTATCAACAAATTAATTGTGTCAAATGGTTGCATTTTACGCAAGATGGGTGATGCAATATCGATATCGATTTTTTATAATTCATGTTTGCAAATGATTTTTTAATTTTTAAATTAATCTTTGCTGAGCCTACCGATTAGGTTTTTTTTTTTTTTTCTCGTCTTGAATATGAATGAAATATTTGCCACTGAACGTCATTTAAACACAAGTTAAACCAATGGTCTGTACATGAAAACCGGTATTTTTTAAGATAAAATAGAGAATTGTTACATAAAGGCTAATTAAGACGGACATTTTTTTCACAAAATGTATAGTGATACCACCTGTATTAAGTAAACACCTGTGTTATAAGATCACTAATTTATTGACTGCCTGTAGTGCTTGTAATTGCAATTATATTATGGTATATTGTCTTTATTTCAGGATGAAAAACCTATAGTAAAGGGCAAAGGAGTCGACTTCAGATTTGCAGAAATGACAGACCATGAAATCGATTTGCTAATAAAAGAAACTGAGAATTTAGAAAAAGCAGGAAGCCACAAACTTAAAAGGACAGATAATATCTATGAAGACTGGAAGAAATCGAAAATAGTTAGTAATAAGACATTATCTTTTTGTCAGTTTAATTGAGGTCTGGAGCTGGCATGTCAGTAACTGCTAGTAGTCCTTTATTAATTCATGTTGATCATTGTCAGTTTACTTAGTTTCTTCTGTTACCTATTCTAACATCGGACTCGGACTTCTTTTAAACTGAGTTTTACTGTTTGTATTGCTGTGTGTTTGTTTGTTCCACATTTGCTAGAGGTATGGGGGTGTTTAGATCACACAAAACATGTTTAGCGCCGCCGCATTTATGCGCCTGTCCCAAGTCAGCAACTTCTAGCCTTTGTAAGTCTTGTGCGGTTTTTTTTTTAAATTTTGGTTCATTTATGTTTCGGAGTTTAGTGTGGCGTCCATTTCGCTGAACTACTATACATTATTATTAAGGGGCCAGCTAAAGCCCGCCTCCAGGTGCGATATTTTCTCTCTGCGTTGAAGACACATTGGTGACTTTGGCCTGTTTTTTGCTCTTCGGTCGGGATGTTGTCTCTTTGACACATTCCCCGTTTCCGTTCTCATTTTCTATTGTGTATACATTATTCCAGACCTGAAAGATTTGACTGTTCAGAAAAAGTAAATCTTAATAAGAGAATGCTGAGAAAAAAGAAAATGCATTTAATGAATCAAGACTAGAAGGACTATCTCATGGACTGCAAATCAACACTTCCTTCCAAAACTCTGTTTTCAATTTCGTATCGAAGTTGTGATCTTTTGAATTATTCAGTTTTAAAAGTGAAATCGTTAGTATTCATTTTTTTGGCCGTACATAGAAATTAATGTTTATTATCTTGTTATTTCTGTTTTTTTTTATGTGTCAGGGTATTATATTACTTTTGGATAGCAAATCAATTATTATTTTCATAAATAAACTGTTTCATAGACAGTAATAGTAAAATGTCGATGATTTATATCAATTTACCCCAGCACTAAATTTGTGTTTTTGTCATGCCAAAATTGATTAAAAAAAGTAACTTGAGTAAACAAACTGTGTTCTTATTTAGCCGGGTACGGTGGTGATTGTAATGCTACTACATTTGTATTCTACGTTTTTTTATTCTGATGCTTTATCAAGTGACTCCGAATTGTGGGTCAGAGTAAAAGTACATGTATGCACTTGATATTTCTTACAAAATGGAAAATGACAAATATATGTAGTAGCAAAAGAATCAACAGACATAAATTACTGTACACTAAAGATCTTGGTTTCGTTTAAAGTACATGTGACCTTTGCAGTATAAATGGGTCAATATCCCTAATGCGCCTCAAATTGAGGAACTCAAAAATAGTACGTAAACAAAAAATCTTTGTGCAGTGATATTGCACATGTTTCAAATATTCGTGACTGAACTTTACCATTTTGATGATTTGAAGAGCAGAGGACCATAGAATAAAGATGTAAAAACTATTGAGTTATTAAATGTCTTACATGCAAGAACTAAATTGCCATTGAACTTATTGTGTAAAAAATAGACTTTTACCTCGAAAAGCCGCATCACATAGGACTTTTCAGAGTGTGCTGAATTATGGGAAAACAAATCTCATTTTACCGCGAAAATTTAACCACATATGTGAAAATGTTTCAGCTTCGAAACGAGCCATCATACATATCCAAGTTCACGATCTGGGCAGAGGAATTGAGGAAAAGGCTACAATTACTTCCTACCTGAAATGAATTCGCATCTTGATCCAAAAGAGGTAGTTAATGTGCACCTGAGCTGTACATTATCCAGATTATACCACAGCAAGATCAAAGGGATTTTGCATTTAGCATGTGTTAACTTATTATGCTGATGACATCATTTCCTCCCATACTGGTCATTATTTAGATAAGCTGTTTACCATGTTTATGGATCATAGGGCTGTTGTTTCTAATATATCTAACTTTAAGTTATAAAATCATTAACTAAATAAAATCATTTTTTTCTCTATTAGAATGATGTTCTGGGTAATAAAAATAACTTGTTGTACAAATGTTTGCAATGCCTTTTGCAAACTTAGATGAATAACAATTTACGTTTTACATGATGAATAGATAAATAAACCAATCCGCTTTTTAGTGAGCAGATATTCTTATCCATATACATGATGAGAAAGGATGAAGAACATTTACGATAGAAACTCGGTTAAATCTCTCCTAATTACAGTTTCTGATATACGGAACGTAAACGAATCGATATACATTACGAACATTAAACATAATGGTTGTATTGGGAAAATTAGTTTTACATGAAAAATTGATAAAAGCTTATTCTAGACTTGTTTTTATGGACGGATGTTAAAAGATGATGTAAACAAATGAAATTACATGTTGGAACAATTATTACTATTCGGTATCGATGAATCCCCCACAATGGAGACAGAGTTGCTTAAAAGGGATATAATTTCTATTTTTTGTATGATCAAATAGTTAAATTTTTTAGGGGCAAAATCAGGGAAATTAATTGAACAAATATAAAAGAATGAGTCCGGGTTATTTATGAAAGAATCAACTTTTTACTAAACCGATAAAGATAATTAGGCGGTTTCGAAGTTTTACTGTCAGTGAAACATAGTTATATTCTGGTGCCAATATTAATATGACGATTACAAATAATCCACTTAGATCAGTAAATTGACATACCCGATTATAATAATCAAACTATAGAAGCAAGAACTGTTATTTTAATTTTACTAATTTGATAAGTGATGTTTCTGTTTTTTTAAATTTAAATTTCGAATAAGACATTTAGTGGCCGCCACTTATTTAATAAGTGATGTTTCTGTTTTTTATATTTAAATTTCGAATAAGACAATGAATTCTAACACAATTAAAACAATTATGTCAACTTATGGTCCCATCGAAAAAAAAACTTCTTCAAAAATTTCAATGAATGCTACAATAACATATTCCTTGTATACATGAGCGACACACATAGTCTAGTCAATCGAGTGAATAACCTGCAACTAATTGCAACACAAAGTTTTTCTCCGGAAATCGAGTCAGTTACTGTCTATCAGCAACATATTAAAAATCTACAAAAATATAATTTGCGGAAAGTGCTTAAATTAATTAAAAATGTTCGGTCAATTACGTTTATAATTTGTTGGTTGCAATTGCCTTCCGTACACAATAAATAAACGACGTTCTAACCTTAACACTCGGGGGGTGGGGGGCACTTCAATACTTAATTGATAGGGGGTGCTACTGGGGTTCTGTTACCCCACCCTTTTCATATAATTTAGATTTTAAAAATGTATACCTTTTCATATATTTATGCGTAGGTTAAAATGTAACCTTTTCCCATATTGGTTTGGTTTCGTGTGGTGTTTTGGAAAAGTGGAATGCCATAATCGGGAAAATATCACCTTTGCTCGGAGCTCAGATCTGAGACTCAGATTTCTTATGTAATGTTTTCTTACGGCGACACATTCGGCTATGAAAAAAGTACAGGGCTTTTCATATAACAAGTAATGGGAACTTTATTGACTTTATCATATATTTCCCCACCTATTCACATATTTTCAAGCTGAAAAATGTGACCTATTCCAGCGGCACGTCATATCACCTTGTAAATAGGAAGTGGACCCCCGAGCCTTTTACATTGAAGATCATTGAACAAATAGCCGTAGATGAGAATTGTTTGTTTATCAAATGCAAATCACTAAATGCAATTATTTTAGAAATATATCAGTCTTAAAAATATCTAATATGACCATAAAGTATAGTTAAGAAATTAAAAATACAAATTTGCAAAAATATTGATTACATCCTAAAGGCATCCTAAAGACGTCGTATAACGACATGGGGTCAACAGCGTCATCATCGCTGGTGGACGTCATCGCTGAGCACGTTGGTCCACCGAGAGGATGCTAATGAGATTTAACTGTGTCTGTATTATATATTTGAGATTAGTCATAGTTATCTCGCTTTGGATTAGTTTTAGATTGACTGCCTATAACAAGAGATTTCAAAGTAACATGAGGTTTTATAACATTTTTTAAACAAATCTCTAAATGAAGCTTCCAAGAGACAGCAACAAAAATGTTATCGAAAAAGATATTATGTAACATGAAATATTACAAAGAAAGAAAACAAATATATACTATAACGTTAATTGCTTTACACTTGACAGAAATTTTAGCATGAAGATACCAGCTATTGTAAATATGATTTTGTTATACAAATATTCTTATTATTATTAACTATAATGACACCCTCAACGGATTTGGGGTGACATATTGCTATTCTACATTTCTTTTTTTCTTATTATGTCACCCGATCGACAATGTCGGGTGACATATTGCTATTCCTCCGTTTCTTTTTTTAAAATTATTATTATACCTCCACTTTTTGTGCGATGGTGTTCTGGGAGACTACTGGACCAATGTTGATGAAACATCAGCATAATGAGAAGCACCATATGCAGATCTGCAGTTATACTTTGGAACGTCGTTACCATGGAAACAGAACAAATGCGAAAAATAGAATTTTTGTTTTGGTGAATAATTTAAGTATGCCTGAACTTAAAATCATCATTTTTTTATACAACATAGGTGTCCACTATATACAGGTTTTGATGATTATGAGAATCGTCGAAACTACTGTATTGTTATGGAAACTGGGGAAAGGTTTCCAATTATAACCCTATGGGAAAAATATTCAAATAGCATTTCCTCTCTTAACATGGTAGGTCAAACCCAGTGAAACTTAAATGGTATGTCCCCTGTCATGTGTCATTGAGGCAGATGTTTTTGGAATTTTGAAAATAGTCACCGTTACCATGGTGACTAAAAGGGTCAAAAAATTTCAAAATGCTTCAAACTTATTGAAACTTCGCACAAATGTTAATTGGCATATGTAGATGTGGCATTTGAATTTGGAATTTCTAAAATGGCCACCGTTGCCATGGAAACTGTAAAATTGTAAAAAAAATTCAAAATGCTCCAAACTTAATGAAATTTAATATAAATGTTGACTGGCAAGAATAGATGAGACTTTTGACTTTGGAATTTCCTTTTATGACCATGATATGACTTTTCAGTTGATATCGGAATAAATCAACGCTAAGGACGGTAGATGTGCATACCTTCTTTGACCATAGTATGACTTTTAGTATACATCAGAAAAAAAACTCGCGCTCAGGACGTTGGATGAGCATACCTTCTATGACCACAATAAGACTTTTCAGTGGACATCAGAATAAATCCACGCTCAGAACGCTGGTATGCATACCTTTTAAGACATTTATTGACTTCTCAGTGAACATCAGAATAAATACCCGCTTAGGACGTTGGGTATGCATACCTTCTATGACCATGATATGACTTTTCAGTCGAAATAAAAAAAAAAACACGCTCAGGACGGTTAGTATGCATACCTTCTATGACCATACTATGACTTTTCAGTGGACATCAGAATAATCCACACTGAGGACATTGGATATGCATACCTTCTATGACCATTTTATAACTTTTCACTTGACATTTTTTTTCGCAGTGTATTTATTTTCTCGACTTAAAGTACTTTTGCAAAACATCATGCCTACATTCGGCAATGCTTAATAGTCAGTTTAACATAATTCTTATGCTATGTATACCTTTCGCAGTCACACAAATGCACTTGCTCATATTGTCACAAATCAGTACTTCGAAAATTGGCAAACTGTGACTTGTTTAAAAAACTCGATATGAACTATGAAAATCTATTCAATAATTCTTTTAGCTGTTTCTTTTAATTGCAAGTATTAGCCGAGAAATTAAATCTAGTTTAAATATATAATTTATATCTTAAAAGAAATATTTTAAAAATTAGTTATTCTTAACTTGAACCAAATGCACACGTACTTACATGAGCAACACGACGGGTGCAACATGTGGAGCAGGATCTGCTTATCCTGCAGGAGCACCTGAAATCGCCCTCGGTTTTTGGAGATGTTCGAGTCGCTTAGTCTTTAGTTTTCTATGTTATGTTTTCTATACTGTTGTTTGTCTTCTGATTTTTATCTTTTTTGAGCCATAGCGTTGTCAGTTTATTTTTCGACTCATGAGTTTGAATGTCCTTTTGGTATCTTTCCCTCTCTTTTATCAAGGATTTTGATATTTAAAATCCTCGATATTTTAAGCAATTACAGACGTTTTGAAAATTTAAATGTTTTGCATATTTACTATATAGCTACTAGTGTTTTAAGTACTTGTTGGTCAGTAGAAAGTCTATTTTAATACTAAGAAATTTAGTGTGAGGGGCTATCCTTTTATATACTCCATTTTTTATGAATGTATCTGAACAAAAGTTTTGTCATTTTGGTTTTAATATGTTTACATAGAAAGATTGTTTTCTGTAAAATAAAACTTTTATCAAAACGACAATTAATAGTTTTCGATATTACAATATTAAGTAATTTCTGTAATCAAACAAAATTATCTTCAGATCATTTTTTCACCGAAATTCGCTTAATCAAACAATTTACTACTTCCTCAATTGTTTTGTTCGTTGATTATATCATTATATTATATATATATATATATATTCCATCTATTTTTAAAATAGGAATTGTAATTTGTTTTACAGAAATAATATAATTGCGAAATATCAATATAAAAATAAGTAGATGTGGTATGTTTGCTAATGAGACAACTATCCACCAAAGTTTATGTTTACAAATTTACATGATCCAAATAAAGCCTTGTGGATGAGACTGAACAGGGATTTTCAGTAGTATAGGCAATGAATAAAGATGAGTTTTATTTATTTTATTATTTTATTATTCTCTTTTCTCTCTTTGATTTTACTCTTTTTATTATTCAATGTTGTATGCCTACTTAATAGTTCTAATCAAATAATTATTAAAATTACAACGAAAGGAAGAGAAAGTGTATACATCAAAAACACCTTGTTATCATTCATGTTTTTATTGATAGTATATTTTAAGCCTTAGTTGTATGTTTTCACTTAATTAAACAACTGAAATGTTTTTTTTTCCCTGCAAAATTACACTAATTGATTTATTTTTCTCATTTAAAGAAATTACCATCACACAAGAAGTGTATGCAGTATGCAGATAGGAAACCAACGACGAAAGCAAGACCGTTAAATTAAGAGAAAAGGGAAGCATAGGAATAAATCATGCAAATAAAGATAGAGTAGATGACATCGTGACAAAATCTGTCCAAACTGTACATGAACAATGCAGAACCAACTCTATTTTTATGAAAGGTCTAAAGAGGAAGCCATCTGAACCGGTTAATGAGCCACCTTTTCTTCGTTCTGAAAAACAATATGTCTTTAAAGAAGATTGCCTCTTCTGTGGAGCTTCTGTCATTAAAAGTGCCACAAAAAGAAAGACATTTGAGGTCCATGCTGTTCGTAAGACAGAATTTCAGAAAAGTATTGAACAGATTTGTGGTGAAAAGAATGACGAATGAACTATAGAGATTGACGTCGGCGTACATGGTAAAATGTATATAAAAGAGATAAACTTATTTTAAAAATGGCAATTAGTGAAATAAAATGGCTTTATAAAAATCTAAATATAATTGTTTTACCAATATAGCTATACCATTTTGTAATATGCTCATGAAGATAAATGGTTATCTTAACGATAACGTGGACTTGGATAGTATAGAATACTTGATATCTCATGTTAAACTTTTCCTATCAATTAAATTTCCAGTTAAGTTTTTTTTACCGGGTCGTTTTATATCGTTTATATTAAATTTATGAGGTATACATCCACTGACCATATAAATCATTAAGCCACACGTCTACGGCTGATATTAATTTTTCAAATTTGTAATAAATGTACGCACTTCAGAGAGGCGACAGCGATATAAACTCACTTCTCTTAAACGCAATGATTGTTCTTGTTCTTATTATAACGTTCATTGCTTATTCTAAAATCAGAATGAACCTTTGAAAGCAGTTTTAAAAATTGTAAAAGATAAAACAGATAAAATACGATAACACTCAACAGGTTTAAACATTTTTAGAATACACACACATTCATTGTGTACTAATTAGACAAAATAACGATATACATTTTTGTAAGGCTGTCTTAGAAACTGGACAAATGCGGGGATCATAGACTATTTTTGTCTATTTATAAGAAGACAACCGATTTTTCTAACTTTTAAATCTTATACTTACGTCAATTGTTAGGTATACTGTATAGTATTTGTATCCTGCCTACAAAAATTAAGATGCATTTTGAATTCTGGTCTGTGCGTTCCGTACAAGATTAAACAGTTTGGTCAAGGTTGTGCAACATGAAGTTTTGGTAATATCATTTTGAAACTTAGTACACATCTTTAGTTTGGGGTGAACCTTAAGCAATAAATCCCAATCCCTTAGAAAAAGGAGTAAATAACACAAGAACAAACTGTTATAATTAGTTTAAGAAGGATTGACTCATCACATCAGAACAACACATACAAAAAGAAATACCGACCTGATACTCACAGTCACAAGAAGACAAAAGACATAAAGTGTCGATCTGAGAAAGAGAGGCGAAAAATACCAGAGGGACACTCAAACTCATAAGTCGAAAATAAACTGACAACTACTTGGCTAAAAAAGAAAAAGACCAACAAACAAATAATAGTACACAAAACACAACATAACAAACTAAAGACTGAGCAACACGAACCCCACCAAAAACTGGGGATGATCTCAGGTGCTCCGGAAGGGTAAGCAGATCCTCCTCCACATGTGGCACCCGTCGTGTTGCTCATTTAAGTACAAACCCGGTAATAATTCTAATTCGGTAGGTCACATTCGGGAAAAGGGGACGGGATTATAGTTACGACATTAGGAACAAATCCGCTATCATCTGTGAAACGGATATTCCATAACGGTCAACCAACTCGTGATGGCGTCCGTAAAACTTGCGAAGGGATGATTTCAACTTCACAACTTGGAACTCTTGGTTTAATAGCTTCCTTGTGAGTAGCAACCCTCTATCAAGGAAATCATGAGAGAATACTTGCAGTTTCTTAAAGTAAGTTAAAGCACAATTTCAACTTCTTAATCAAACCATGTTTTTATAGACTTAAATATCAATCAGTACTCATCTTATTATACATGTACGGCCGTACGGTGACCTCTAGTTGTTAGCTTTTGCGTCATTTGGTCTCTGGTGGAGAGTTGTCGCATTGGCAATTATACCACATCTTCTTTTTTTATATGTAGTACCGATGAAGACAAAATTCAAATGTCAAATTATTAACCTTTAAGTTTCTTCAAAGAACCTTTACGTTTGAACGGGTCGTATTTTAATTTACGAGCTTTTTAAATAACGTAAAACTAGGATGTGTTTTCTCATTTGTAATAAAATTTCTACAGGTACATGCACATTTTGAAACAAAACAATAATGAATAATTTACCAGTTCATTACAAAAGAGACAAAAGGAACATAAGGTACATCACCGTCCAAAATAGGAAAATGTCAATAGGGAACGAGACATTGTCTCTTCGTCTCAAACATGTCAAATGTTAGCATAGAGTTATCCATAATTTTTTTTATCTTACCACCGGTTTGCTTTATTTTTGCTAGACTTTATAATCCAGCAGGGTCGGCTTTAGGAAAAACAAACAACTAATTAAAGCAATCCTTTTTATCCCTTTGCTCTTTGTTTCAATTTTAAACGGACGGCAAAATATCTTTCAGCAAATACCGACAAAATATTCAATTGTATTTATATATTAAAATATTTCTGTGAAAGCACTGTTATTGTCCCTGTGTTACAATTTGTTAATAAAACTTTGTTATAATAAATCCTTTTGTGTATTATTTTTTTTCTTTCAGAAAAGATTGATAATTTCTTCTTTCCATGTTTATTACCTTATCTTTCATTCCCTGCACACGTGCATTGTGTGGTTGCCACAATTCAATAATTTTAATGAATTAAACTCAATATTTCCTGGCAGTATCATAACTAGTATAAAAGAAAAACTCTACATAGAGATTAGCAGATTTTTCGTCCAACGTTATCAGTTGTTCTTAAATAATACTGTTTGGCATATTTAGGTAACAGTTTCATAAAATTGACAGTTGATAAAGTAGAGTTGAAGATAAAAATTCTAGTGTCCAATTTTTCTTCATGCTGGAATGAAAACAAATTTGATTAGAAACCACATTTCGACCGTTAAATGGATTTGGACAAACGAATTAAAGTATTGTTTCTGTTGTTTCAAACATTAATATAAAAGGAATATTGCGTTAATAATCTTTATAAGCAGCCAGAAATAAAAAAGGGATATCACATTTTGAAAATAAAACAAATTCTGAAGTCTCAAGTTTGAGACTTTACAAAATGCATTGTTTTATATACTTTATATAACATATGTGTAAGATATTTGTTTTCATTTTTTTAACATATTTCTTGAGCATGTTCCGTGTAGTAAGGTTGTTTTTATGCAATTCATAAAAATGACTCATATTACTTCTCTTGATGAACTTTGCTTTCATATTGAAATATCAATTTCCCATGATAAAGGTATGAACACATCAAAGATACCATTATTTTAATTTGTTACCGAAGACTTACGTTTCGTCTATAAAAGACTTATCAGTGGTGCTCGAGACAAACAATGACTGGATGATTGAAAACCTAACAAACATTTAAAATCTCATAAATCGATCGAAAAGAGACAAATCAAGGTCAAAAAACAACAACTGATGGAATTACATAAATAAAGGCAACAGTAGTATACCGCTGTTCAATAGTCATAATTCGATTAAGCAAAAACAAATCCGGGTAACAAACTTAAACCGAGGGAAACACATCAACTATAAGAGGAAAACAACGGAACAACAGAAACAATGAACTACAACAAAAGCAAAGACCAACATACATAGAAACGGACTGTCTGATAACAACTGCCATATTCCTGACTTGGTACAAGACATTTAAGAAAAAATGAAGAAAAGAAAAAAAAACACTTAAAAGAGCGAGACCGGGTGTGTCAACATGGTAAGCGTCTCTGATTATTCACGAATCAACCGCCATGCAAATCGACACTTAGTCAAAATGTTACAAATACGGGGATTGAACAATTGCTAAAATGACGGATGCGACGTCTATTTTAGAATCTATAGATCAAAGACCACAAAACATTTCGCTATAGAGTTCAGACACAGACACATTGTATCGTTCAAACAAGTTGTGATCCTGACCAAAAATGTATGAAGTGTCTATTTCAGTCGTTCCTCCTTATAACGCTGTAAGAGTAGCTTTTCTGTAGGACACAAAACCTTGTTAATGACGTCCGTATAGAGTGAGCGCCATGATATGGGGGTAACGGGTATGTTACTGTTGTGAAATTGGAGTTGACAATAGGATAGTTTTAATAAAACACTTTTTAAATACTAATTTATCGTCATGGTGTCTGCATTGAACAAAGCACGAAAAAGCACTGTTTATATATCAATATCTGTTTTATAAAACACCAACAACTAAGGCACAATTTCATTCTAATACTACGTAATACTGTTTCTGAAAAAAAAAAAAACATATTAGTTACTTAGGTGAAGAAAAGAAGCAAATGAGAAACACAGAAACACACTTAAAATGCCCCCTATATGCATGTAATGATGGAAAAGTCGTAAATAATGAAATGCCGTGCAATGCCCATGAAAATATTAATACACAAAAGATAAATTTTTCCCAAATTGGCAATTAGCTAATTGAATAATTATCTAGAAATTCAAAATATACCTGTTCAATCACAATAACTATAATGAACAACGTTTAATCCCGCTGCAAATGTTTGCACCTTTTCTAAGTCAGGAATCTGATGTACAGTAGTTGTCGTTTGTTTATGTAATTTATACGTGTTTCTCGTTTCTCATATAGACTAGACCGTTGGTTTTCCCGTTTGAATGGTTTTACACTAGTAATTTTGGGGCCCTTTATAGCTTGTTGTTCGGTGTGAGCCAAGGCTCCGTGTTGAAGGCCGTACATTGACCTATAATGGTTTACTTTTATAAATTGTTATTTGGATGGAGAGTTGTCTCATTGGCACTCACACCACATGTTCCTATATCTATATAATATCCTTTTGCAATATGTTTGTAAGAATTATTTAAAAAATAATTATCTAAAGGATAAAGTGGATTGAAATTGCCATATTTTTATATTGATATCTCACGTTCGTAACGATAAACGCTGTCTATCTTTTAAAATTTTAATTCAAGTCATATTTATCGTTTTTTTATTCTGAAGTCCTATTAAGACAGTCAAAATGCAATGAGTGTATACATTTATGTGATATACAGTCACTGACCGTATAAAGCATAAAGCCACGTTTACCGCGGAGACAAACTTTTAAAATTCGTTATGAAATGTATAAACTTCAGCGAGACGACAGCGACATTAGTTCATTTCTCTTATAAAAATATTTGTCTTATCATTTGTTAAAACTATGTAAGCATTGTTACATGTACTTTCATTGCTTAAACTTTATTTGTATATCTTCTCCACTTTCTAAAACGGGCGGTATATAGTGACGGATATTCTGTCCGTCAGTCCGTTTATCCGTCCTTCTTTCTAACTTGTACTATTACATAGTGTTGGATAATCGGTTGAAATTACCAACCGATTATTTATTACTATTGGTTGACAGCAACCAACCGACTATCGGTTATAATTGCATCATTATACTTTGCCCTTTTTAAAAATGAAATCATGCATTTAGTCACATTGTACATGTCTACAGCATATATTCCATATCATCGCATAGTTTTATATGTTCATATTTGATCTTTTGTTTCCTTTCCATATTTTATTTAGCAATTAAAACAGTGAATCAATTAGAATCCAGACTCAGATTGAACATATTTTGTCTTATAATTACAACATTTATTACCAACAATCACACTAAAATTTCTAAATTTTAATGGTATTACTCACATTATAATTTCAAATACATAGCTGTATAAAAATTTGAATGCTTCTCATTAAAAAAAAATATATAAAGTATTAAACTTTAAGTAATCTAACATTTATCAAATAATAAAACAATGCATCTGCATTGAAATATATACATTTAACTAAGGGGATCCAACCATTGTCTGTTAATTCGTGTGGAATGCTTATTTTTCACTTTTGTGATCATTATTTTTCTGTCAGCTGTGTCATTCGTGCGTCTGTACATATAATTGGAAGAATGCGGAATTCTTACATAGTTGATCCGTATCCGATCCGTGATTCGTATATATTTCAATGGCGGACAAACCATGAAAATTTACAAAAATAAACGATGTTTGACAAGCAATTTGGAAAGGAATATGACGTTTTTGACGCAACAAATGGATGAAACACTAATAAAAGGCAATTTGCACGACGTTCTAATGTAGCAAAAAATTTATTCTGTCTAAAATCAGAATTATTTCATGTAGTCTCTCGAGTAACAATAAGCTGGTTCTCGGCTGACTACTACACTTTGTTCATGTTTGAGTGTAGCGTAATACAAGCGGATTCCAGTTTAGAGTAACAAGACTAGTAACGGAATTGAAAGAAAGTATTTCATAAAAGTTATTTTTTTAAATAACAGACGATCAACTAATACTACGTAATACTGTTTCTGAAAAAAAAAAAACATATTAGTTACTTAGGTGAAGAAAAGAAGCAAATGAGAAACACAGAAACACACTTAAAATGCCCCCTATATGCATGTAATGATGGAAAAGTCGTAAATAATGAAATGCCGTGCAATGCCCATGAAAATATTAATACACAAAAGATAAATTTTTCCCAAATTGGCAATTAGCTAATTGAATAATTATCTAGAAATTCAAAATATACCTGTTCAATCACAATAACTATAATGAACAACGTTTAATCCCGCTGCAAATGTTTGCACCTGTTCTAAGTCAGGAATCTGATGTACAGTAGTTGTCGTTTGTTTATGTAATTTATACGTGTTTCTCGTTTCTCGTTTTTTATATAGACTAGACCGTTGGTTTTCCCGTTTGAATGGTTTTACACTAGTAATTTTGGGGCCCTTTATAGCTTGTTGTTCGGTGTGAGCCAAGGCTCCGTGTTGAAGGCCGTACATTGACCTATAATGGTTTACTTTTATAAATTGTTATTTGGATGGAGAGTTGTCTCATTGGCACTCACACCACATGTTCCTATATCTATATAATATCCTTTTGCAATATGTTTGTAAGAATTATTTAAAAAATAATTATCTAAAGGATAAAGTGGATTGAAATTGCCATATTTTTATATTGATATCTCACGTTCGTAACGATAAACGCTGTCTATCTTTTAAAATTTTAATTCAAGTCATATTTATCGTTTTTATTCTGAAGTCCTATTAAGACAGTCAAAATGCAATGAGTGTATACATTTATGTGATATACAGTCACTGACCGTATAAAGCATAAAGCCACGTTTACCGCGGAGACAAACTTTTAAAAATTCGTTATGAAATGTATAAACTTCAGCGAGACGACAGCGACATTAGTTCATTTCTCTTATAAAAATATTTGTCTTATCATTTGTTAAAACCATTGTAAGCATTGTTACATGTACTTTCATTGCTTAAACTTTATTTGTATATCTTCTCCACTTTCTAAAACGGGCGGTATATAGTGACGGATATTCTGTCCGTCAGTCCGTTTATCCGTCCTTCTTTCTAACTTGTACTATTACATAGTGTTGGATAATCGGTTGAAATTACCAACCGATTATCTATTACTATTGGTTGACAGCAACCAACCGACTATCGGTTATAATTGCATCATTATACTTTGCCCTTTTTTAAAAATGAAATCATGCATTTAGTCACATTGTACATGTCTACAGCATATATTCCATATCATCGCATAGTTTTATATGTTCATATTTGATCTTTTGTTTCCTTTCCATATTTTATTTAGCAATTAAAACAGTGAATCAATTAGAATCCAGACTCAGATTGAACATATTTTGTCTTATAATTACAACATTTATTACCAACAATCACACTAAAATTTCTAAATTTCAATGGTATTACTCACATTATAATTTCAAATACATAGCTGTATAAAATTTGAATGCTTCTCATTAAAAAAAAGATATATAAAGTATTAAACTTTAAGTAATCTAACATTTATCAAATAATAAAACAATGCATCTGCATTGAAATATATACATTTAACTAAGGATCCAACCATTGTCTGTTAATTCGTGTGGAATGCTTATTTTTCACTTTTGTGATCATTATTTTCTGTCAGCTGTGTCATTCGTGCGTCTGTACATATAATTGGAAGAATGCGGAATTCTTACATAGTTGATCCGTATCCGATCCGTGATTCGTATATATTTCAATGGCGGACAAACCATGAAAATTTACAAAAATAAACGATGTTTGACAAGCAATTTGGAAAGGAATATGACGTTTTTGACGCAACAAATGGATGAAACACTAATAAAAGGCAATTTGCACGACGTTCTAATGTAGCAAAAAATTTATTCTGTCTAAAATCAGAATTATTTCATGTAGTCTCTCGAGTAACAATAAGCTGGTTCTCGGCTGACTACTACACTTTGTTCATGTTTGAGTGTAGCGTAATACAAGCGGATTCCAGTTTAGAGTAACAAGACTAGTAACGGAATTGAAAGAAAGTATTTCATAAAAAGTTATTTATTTTAAATAACAGACGATCAATCTGTATAGTCAATGATTTTACCACGTTTTAAAGAAAGAAATTGCATGTCTTTGATTATAGGATGTTTGACATTGTTATTGTCATCGACTGATATTTTTCATTACAATTTCTTTGACTGCGCATGTAAAATGCAAACCAGAAACGGACCGGAAGTTGATATGCTTAAAGTCCGGAAACTATAACGACAATCGATTATCGACATCGCCAGACCGAACCAACTGATTTCCGACTAATTGCAATCATCGGAACAACAATACTATTACATCTGTCATTTCATTTCTTCATCTGAATGATTTTTCGGTTTCCATTAGCAAATCACGGACTGACTATCAGTTTGTGAGCCTTGTTCGTATTACTTGTAGTGTATTCTGTAATCAGCTCAGTTAGAGAAATTTTACAAGATGACATTTAAAAAACAGTTTCAATAGAAAAAAAACAATAGTCATTTACTTTAAGTGTATGATAACATCAGATTATAAGATGATAGCTTTTCATATCAGATATAATATCAGCCCAAGAGCCGAAGGCATTTAATGATGCAACTCAACAACATAAGCATTTGAATATAATTCATTACACTGAATAGATATGATACCGTAGAATTTGTATATGTTCTTGTAGTATCTTGAGGTTTCACTCTGATACTTTTATAGTGGCAAAAATGGAGTAAAAACATTTGAGAAAGGTCTAAATGGACGAAGTAGTATGAGGTGTGCGGCACTCGAGCAGACCATTTAATTATGCAAACATGTACATAATGTACACGAATATTGTATTTATCTGATGAAAAGTTATTATAAATTCATTTTTAAACCACTAGACATTGTGTCACGGAGTCAATAAAATTACTAAGTTCAGTTCCTGTCATCAATGAAAAATTTAAAGAAAATACATGTTCTGACAATATCCACACCCTTATGTATATTATATATATTTACGTCCTGCATAATATTAAAGTTATAGCTTGAAAACTGTAGATATAGCCAGACAATTTGCCACACAAACAATATACCGAGATGCTTAATTTTAATGAAAAATGACAAAAATTCAACATACCGTCATTTATGAAATTTCGGATCTATTCGGTTCTTTAAAGGAGACATGACACGATTTTCAATTTGTGTTTCAAAATGTTTATTTATACTTAACTTTCCCCAAAAAAACACCGATAGCAATATAAGTGTCAAATATTTGGTAAAATATGTATTTTAATGCGATTTCAATGCAACGATTTAACGACCTGTCGAATATGCATATTTCCATCCCGGAAGTCACTCAGAACGAGGCTTCTACGTCATGGGTTACATTCATTCATATTGACATATGGGTACAGCACAAATTTAGTTTCGATTATTATCCAACAAAACTCATGGCAGTGATAAACAATGATTATGTGTGACGCCGATGGATTCAACAATATAATTAAAAAGAATATTGACATGATATGTTCTGTTTTTCGATTGACACGCATACTTAGAAGGTGTAAAGATGGGACTTTTAAACAAGCCCAAACTACACTTCTTTCCGCCCACTTTCATAAGGAATCCAGAGTTTCGGTCTCGGGTGCCATGCCATGAGTTCATCATATGTCACAGGTGTACGGTACAGGTGATTGTGTATTGCAATTTCAGTTCTTGTATGAAGTTGCAAGCTTCAGGCGTCACGCCACATGGGGGATTGATAAGACATAGTTATAACGCAATATTACTTCATTAGCTCATTGTGTACATCCTTGATGTTGGTTTTGCCGAGGGCACAGGTGAGATTGGAATATATTATTGTTACAGTAATACAGGTACAAATACCGGATCATATGTTCAATGTATACCTGTAGTACGACCATACAATACCCTATGCACCACCAATTAAACACCCTACCCAGTGTTGATAACTAATAGGCAACCTGTATATAGATCTTATTTTTATTGCTTTAAAGAATATGCAGATATAAAAAGGTTTATAACAGATGCTTTTTTTAATTGACTTTTTGAGATGGAAAAGTAATATTCCTGTATGCTTGAAAGTCTTTAACTTCATAAGAAATAATTAGGCAAAAAGCACAAAAAGCAAACAAGGAAATGGTACGAGAATGTGAATCATAAGTCTTTTACATTCTTATATTGAACATCGAATATAATCATTGACAACTATTTAGTTGGTAAAGATTCAGATGATGATAAACATTTCTTTCTAAAATGGAAACTTTATAATAAATGAAGAAAGTGTCTTTAACCGTACGGCCTCCAACAACGAGAATACCCCATACCATATATTCGGCTATAAAAGTTCTCATCATGAAAATGTGAAACAATTTTAACGAGAAAACTAACTTATTTATAACAAAATAATTTCCGCAGAAAAAATTTGAGACATGAACCAACGACAACCAATGATCTATATGTTCCTGATTTAACACAGGCACATTCAAAATGTGTCGGTGGTACATGTTTGTGAGCGCCTACCGAAATTGTAATTTTATACATAAGGTGAGACGTAAATAAAATATTAAATTGAATTGTTTACATAAAAAGTGGTGGGGGGAGTAATAAAATTGTTAATTGAATATCGTATTGCAGAAATAGTGTGATAAAGGATTTTTCACTATACAAATACTTTAAATTGTGTGATGCATGGTTTCCAACCAACAAATATTATAAGCATAAATTTTGGTATTAATTTATACCTATTAAAGGTCTCTACGTAACAAAAAAAAAAAAAAAAAAACGTATCCTTGCGAACGCCTAATTTGACTTTTACCATCGTTTTTTTTTCTGCTTCTGGCGCACACATAATTATAACATTACCGTAATAGAGAGAAAAAAAGAACAATTTGATCATCAATAATTAGAAATTTATATTTTCAATCATGATTAAAAGTAGTTTTTTTTAAATAAAAAAAAAAATGCAGAAATAATTAATTAAATTTATTCATCAGACAAACCAAATATGTATGGTAACAATCCGATCGGTATTGTCTGAAAAATCGTCGTTGTTGGACTCTTCGCATGAAGAATTAATATCCTTTTCTTGGTTATTTTCCACACACAATGGCTCAAATTGATGAGGTCAATTGTCTTTATAGTTTGTCAGTAATCGGGAAAAGTGCTGTCAATACCGTCCAGAGTGTATCGACATCGTCCAGTTAGAGACATTTTCCCAGCTTGTAACCACTGACGTAAGCACGATCACGTGATCGTTATCTAATTAAAAATCATTCATAATGACAAGCGTTGGATTCTTTGACCAGAAAAATGCCGATTGATCAGCTTTTGATCAGCAAAATTGTTCAAAACATGTTTTCAGACTAATATTTATTAATTTAATAATAAAAAAAAATAGTGTCACATCTCCTTTAAATCAGCGTCTGTATGACGTTAATTGAGGTCCAAAATTGGTATCCTCTAATCGACGTTAAACTATGATTCGTTGAATTATCCCCCACACCAGTGTATCATACAGATCTTAATGACATTGTTATTTTTTAATGACAAGTGTTATGGATAAAACATATTATGCCGAATCGTGAACAAGATTTCAGGATAGCATATTTCCTAAATTTTATATTTTATTTTTACTTAATTTTGTCTTCGTTTCCGATTTTTTTTTTCGATTTGCGATTTATTCTCTTTTTCTTTCGATGGTTACTTCTTTATTTTTTGCTTACTATTTGATGCTTTACTTCATACAGCTAGATTCTGACTACATATATTGTTACCGACCGTAAATCAACTTCAACATGTATGTTGATAGCGTGATGTCGTTGGGTTGCTGTCTCGTTGACATATGCACCACATATCTTTTTAATCATAGTAATGAATTAACATGACAAAACGTTGAATTAAGAACAGAATATGAGATGTAGTACTCTGTCATATTAACAATTGTTTTGTGTAAGAAGTCTCAATTTGATTCACGTTGTATTAAAATAATGTATAGAATACCTGTTTACTTACAAAATAAAGTTATGCAAATGAAACACAAACTTTTTGTAAGACAACTTTGGCTTTTATTATCGTATTGGCAGTTTGGACAGCATTTGCAAATATTCTCAATTTTAATTAAAAACAACAAAATGAAAAAAAAAAAAAAGGATTTAGATCAATTTCAATATCTATATCTATACATTGTATAGTTTGTTTTAATTTGTTTGAATAAAATATTTTCGTGTAATTTGGGTTCTTAGCAAGGTCATCGAGTTAAATGGGTAATTTCTGTATTGCTATATGTAGTTCATGTAGTTGTTGGATCTGATATCGTATTAGTATGGTTAAGAAAGAAAAGGATAATCTCGAATCATATTTGGAAGATTAAAACTATGTGTATTTATTCAACTTTTTAAATTTTTTCTATAGATATTGATCCGCGAATATGTAGTAATTTTTTCAATCATTAAATTACGCGCAAACTGTATGCACCCTTAATACGAATTGAAAACTTGCAATATAAAGTTATTCCAACATTCCAGCAGCGCCTGCATACGGAGTATATATCTCCCAATTGATACGATATTCCCGGGCTTGTGTTTCCTATCATGATTTCCTTGATAGAGGATTGCTGCTCACAAGGAAGCTATTAAACCAAGAGTTCCAAACGGTGAAGTTGAAATCATCCCTTCGTAAATTTTACGGACGCCATCACGAGTTGGTTGACCGTTATGGAATAACCGTTTCACAGATGATATCGGATATGTTCCTTATGTCGTAACTACAATACCCTTCCCTTTTCACGAATGTGACTTACCGAATTAGACTATTTACCGGATTTGTAATAACATAAGCAACACGACTGGTGCCACATGTGGAGCAGGATCTGCTTACCCTTCCGGAGCACCTGAGATCACCCCAAGTTTTTGGTGTGGTTCGTGTTGCTTAGTCTTTAGTTTTCTATGTTGTGTCATCTGTACTATTATTTGTCTGTTTGTCTTTTAATTTTTGGCCATGGCGTTGTCAGTTTGTTTTCGATCTATGAGTTTGACTGTCCCTCTGGTATTTTTCGTCCCTCTTTTATAAAAATCAAATATCAAATAAAAATCAAATGGTATGCACAAAGAGACAAATATATGTATTTTGATGTATTCACAGAAACTAAAAATCTAAACTCTGACTAATTAGATATGAAACGAATTAAATTAGCATTGAATAGTATTGTTTCATATAGTATAACACTAACACTTTGAATCAGTTGTCTTAATTCTAATGCAATGAATTAACATACACTAAGTAGTACAAGGAAAAGCATCAATCGCGTGTTCCCTGTGTTGATAAATTATTACAAGTAACAAAATATTACTCATATCCACACGCACGTATCAAAAATATGACTCAAAATTAATGTTGTTTGGGTTTCGTATACTTTTTTAATGAAGATATAGAATGCAGGGGCATTTTCCCTTGAATATGTTTCACTCACAGTTAAATCCGAAAGTTTATGAAAGCTAGCTGGATTTTAATATTGGAGAATATCCATAATACACCTAGTCTTACAATATTTGCAAATTTGTTTCATATACTAATAAAATAGAATGGTGTTTAGCCCTGTTTTGTTGTAAAGACAAATTCTTACATTATAAAATTGCAGATTTCAAGATGAGTTTTTTTATTTTTTAAATTAGGAATCCAAATATCCAAAAAACTAAATGAATTTATTTGTTTCTGAAGTAACATATAATTTTATTTCTTAGTGTCGCTTTTGTTAATAATATCCTTCATATATATGTTCTTTATGAATGCTTAAAAGTTATAAAATTATTTTTAAAGAGTGAAGTTTTTAGTCACCGTTGAGCTTTTTAGTTTGGTACAGAAAAAAAGCCACAGTAGTGAATCTTGAAATTTTGAAATGATAGTTAAAGATTCTTGAAAATAGTAAAGTAGACGAATAATTTGTCTATCTTTCCAAAGGAAAACATGTACATGAATTTATTTATTGAGGACTGAGTGTGGGTTCTAGTTTTAAATTATATAGAGTCTACCACTACATCAAGTGCGTTACAATATTTTTCACTCGAGACAGTTAAATATTTACATTTAAAACGCGAGGTTAAAATTAACTGACAACTTACTGAAAGGCTGAACACGACTTAATAGTTTATTTTTCAGACTTGTCAGATGATGTTAAGGTCAAAATGACCGTTTCAGACTAAAATCCATTTACTAGCGTAATGAAGAACTGAGATCAAACGAACCACACCTTGATTACAAAAAAAAAAATCAACCGGAGAGAAATGTATAAATCGAATAATAATTAGAAAAAGACGGTTATTCACGTTTTCTCAACTATTGAAATTGCAATTCAGGTTTGACCGATGAAAATTTTAATTTACATTGTTAATCACACAACAAGAAACGATTTTCCTGTATACCAAAATAGTGAAGTCAACATACCATTGTAGACCGCATGTGGATATGTAGATGTCCTTTTTTGTTTTGTGGTCTCATTAATGTATATCACATGACCTTTGATCATATTTAATAAAGGTGTTGTATCTGAAGATAAGAAGTAATAAAGAAATCAGCACACAGAAATGTGTTTTAAAAAGAATATTGATTACATATTTAAAACATTTGTGCTCTCCTTTCAAAACATATATATTGAAAGCCTGCACTTTGGGACTAAATAAGCAAACAAGCTTCAGAAAGTTGATAAACCATTGTGATTAGACATGTGGCTGATACGCATGATAACTGCATGTTTTCTTTCATCATGTGTCCAAATAGACTTTAGCTATGCAAATAAATTAAGCCATTTCTAATAATATGTGAACTAGATCCTTTCGAATTTTTACTAATACGATGACCATATTTACGTCATTCAATATCAAATTCTGTTCATGAAATGGTAACCGTATACCAATAATCTTTATTGTATTGATTTGAAAACAAACTTCCTGTTTGTTCCGTGAATTGAAATATTTTGGATTCGAGCAAAAGGTATGTCCTCTTGACTGGTATTTATTGAAGACAAATTATGAAGACAATTGGTGTACCATCAATTTCAATTTTGAAAATTTTCAACAGAGCGTTTTCAGAATAAAATTTTTGATTCATTAACCGAGACACATTCTAATGACAATGTTTTAAAGTCACGTGAAACAAGTTTCTTGTAATCATAATGTTGAGGAAACTATTGAACAAATGCATGCATATATACTAAACTAATTCCTATCTGCACGTTTTTTTTTACATTTATTTCGAATGTATAACACATTATCGACAAATAATATTGTATTCAGTAATTGTTGATCACAAACTAATTAATGTTAGAGTAAGTTGCCGAAGTCTACCGGAACGTGACATTGATAAACAATCAACACATACTCATGGATAACGTGAAAAATAAGTGAATTGATAGAGCAATGTTAATTGTTTGTTTTATATTTTTTTAACCTTTCCCAATTGTTAATGAAACTTCGCTGTTAAATAATTTGGTGTATTTAATTTGTTCTTTAAGAAACAATTATTGCTATTTACCTTCCAGTGCACATTTTTTTAAAACTTCTTTCATCACGGGTTTTCCTTCGCTGTGAGGTGGCCGAAGTTCTAACGAGATGTCTAGTAGTTAAGGTCACTGCATACGGAAAAATATCGGCGAATAGAGAAAGGAAAAACAATAATTCAATAGTAGCACATTTCTTAAGATTTTGATAAGAAAAAGGATTTTCTTTTACAAGAAAGTTCAAATACACATCAACATAAACTTGTTTTATAGTAAAACTTAGCTATTCTAGTATATAACATTTTTTTATTTGAAGTATCATATGACTTTGAAGATAAATTATAAAGCTTAAAATACTTTGCAAATTCTAAAATATAAAATATTCTGCGTGACGTATGGTGATTGAAAACAAATGAATACATATTTATGCTTATTATACAATTTTTATTCTCAATATATACCCGTCCAAAATGAATGTAAAAATTAATCATTTAGTCGAGAGAGAAAAATAAAACAGAAACGAAAACTATCCTAATAATGCCAATTTTTCATTCACACTGTATAGATTTGACCTCATATCAAGTTTAGTAAAATATATTTCGTGTTTTAAAAGTCAATATTAAGAGAAACGTACTATTTTCAGGTATATTCTCCAGCCATGAAACCGAATTTATGGTTGATCACCTATTCGACCAATTCATGCTTGGTACCTTGTTTTGTACCTTTTTAATCGATTATCAAGATTTGAATATCTGTTAACTGTTGCCTTCGTCTATTCTAAAATCAAAGTTGCTTTACTGAATTCAGGCTCAGTGTCGGCTTGCAGTATCGTAACTTATATACAAGGAAAACTCCAGATGAATATTACTATTAGCCATTATGAATAAATGCCAACATAATTATTTACAAATGTAACACGTTCAGCGCAAATGTATTTATTTGTCAACCGGTAAACTCTTAATGCGTGGAAATGTCTTTGCAGAAATGTAACGCACTCTTGTTTAGACTTGCACATTTACAATATAACTTTCTATGTATACATATCGGGTATTAAATCAAAAACAGAATAAATGCATAGCGAGATAAATATATGCATTTTGACTTACTCATGTCATCACAGGAAATAAAAAAAACTAAACCCCACTTATAGAATATGAAAACATTAAATGTTGGCATTGAATATTATTTAATATCTTATTACACAGAGTCTTCAAATAAGTGTCGTCATTTTAATGCAATAAATTATCATAAACTAAAGGTTATGGGAAAACTATGAATCATGTACTAGTATTCCCTGTTTCGATAAGTAGTAAAATATTAGCCATATCCATACTAAAAACATTTCTTAAAAATCATCCCTATTGTTGTTAGGTCTTATCACACATTTAAGATGAAGATATATAATGCATGGATAAGCCTTAGTTCTTGAAAAAGATACCATTAGACCAGAGGAAGAATTGTTCATGAACCAACGCTTATTCATTGTGTCTCTAACTTAAACTGTTGTTCTGGTGTCTTTTCCAAATTGCGTCTTTTCTTAATTAGAAGGTATTATAAGTGATTGATTGTTGGTTGCTTAACGTTAAGTGGCAAGTATTTCATAGATATAAGAAGATGTGGTACGAGTGCCAATGAGACAACTCTCCATCCAAGTCAAAATTTATAAATGTAAACCATTATAGGTCAAAGTACGGTCTTCAACACGGAGCCTAGGCTCACACCGAACAGTAAGCTATAAAGGGCCCCAAAAATTACTAGTGTAAAACCATTCAAACGAGAAAACCAACGGTCTAATCTATATAAAAACGAGAAACGAGAAACTCTTATGAACCACATCAACAAACGACAACTACTGAACATCAGATTCCTGACTTAGGACAGGTGCAAACAAATGCAGCGGGTTTAAACGTTTTAATGGTACCAAACCTTCACCCTTTTTCTGAAACAATAGTGTAACATCACAACATAGAAAGACACACTATAAAATATCAACTGAAATAGCTTAACTCAATCAAAGGACATAGTAACACCATTGAACATACACTGAACAAATAAATTTGACCTATGATACAATGTAAATTCAAAATAAACAAACTAAGGGAAGAATAATAAAAGTAACATGTTATATCGGTATGAAATGTTAAACAATTTAAGAAAAACAATATGCTCGAACAAAAATATCAGCCATTTGCAATAACTTTAAACACAGGTAAATAAAATAATTTTGTTGTTAGGTATACGTATTCATGCATGTTCAGGACGATTAATTATATGTGAGTTTAAATAACCATGTGATTATGTTCAACTATGCATTAATAAATAAAAGTTCACAGTTAAAGAGATACATATATATATAAAAGAACGTCTGTTTCTAAATGACCGCACGTATGCTGATTACTTAGTTACGTTATGGATAACGCATATTTTAAGTAGATATAAGAAGATGTGGAATGAGTGTCAATGAGACAATTCTCTATCCAAGTCAAAATTTATAAAACTAAACCATTATAGGTCAAAGGACGGTCTTCAACACGGAGCCTTGGCTCGCACCGAACAACAAGCTATAAAGGGCCCCAAAAATTACTAGTGTAAAACCATTCAAACGGGAACACCAACGGTCTAATCTATATAAAAAACGAGAAACGAGAAACACTTATGAACCACATCAACAAACGACAACTACTGAACATCAGATTCCTGACTTAGGACAGGTGCAAACAAATGCAGCGGGTTTAAACGTTTTAATGGTACCAAACCTTCACCCTTTTTCTGAAACAATAGTGTAACATCACAACATAGAAAGACACACTATAAAATATCAACTGAAATAGCTTAACTCAATCAAAGGACATATTAACACCAGTGAACATACATTGAACAAATAAATTTGACCTATGATACAATGTAAATACAAAATAAATAAACTAAGGAAGAATAATAAAAGTAACATGTTATACCGTTATGAAATGTTAAACAATTTAAGAAAACAATATGCTCGAACAAAATATCAGCCATTTGCAATCACTTTAAACACAGGTAAATGAAAATAATTTTGTTGTTAGGTATACGTGTACAGTTCAAAAGAGAAAGGAAATATTTTTACAAAATAAATAATTTTGATGTTCATAGTACGAAGTGAAAATTTATAGTAATACCAAACACTTATCAAAGCTGGTATATAGACCAGATATAACCCTGAATAACATTAAATAACAAAAAAGCATTACAATTAGTATCAACAGGTCAAATAAACAAGAAAGTACGATTTGAGAGTACTCGCAGTTACTGTCAGCTAGTTAAAAGCCAAAAACAATTAATAATAAAAAATCATGCATCAGAGACTAAAATCAACTAAAACACATCCCAGTGATTTAGTATTTTAACGTCATGGACAGTCAAAGAAGACATGACTTGTGCAATGCCAAAAATAAATGTATCGACAGGCAGTAGGATAGTTAGGAGTTTAACCTCTTTATAGATCAAAATGAACTAGGGTGTGTCTTTATACATCCCGTTTGAAAAGAATACACATTTAGTTATGTTTTAATTTGCTGATGACGAAATCGATATTAGTGCCAATGTAAACTTTATTCAAAGATCTAATTACAACATTGGTAAGATACCCTTTACTAATAAGTTTTTTTAAAGGTTCGATGAGTTTACACGGATCACATAGTGATTTCCGCGCTTTAAGTACAATATTACCGTAAAATTTAGGATGTGAAATACCGTTTTTAATCAGTTTTCTACAGGTACAGCCAAATTTACTAATCAAATCTTTGTATCTATGAAAGAATTTAGTAAAAGTTTTACGTAATTTATGGTAACGAAATCCCTGACTTAATAATTTACCAGTGATGCATTGATTACGTTCGTTAAAATCTATGACATCACTACACACACGGGCATAACGAACGAGTTGGGATATATAAACACCGTATGATGGAGCCAAAGGAACATCGCCGTCTAAAAAAGGAAAATTAACAATAAGGAATGAAAAGTCGTCTCTTTTGTCGTAAATTTTCGTATGGGGTTTTCCTTTAGAGATTGAAATGTCCAAATCTAGAAAAGGACAACTACTGCTGTTTATGTTAGATTTAGTTAAAGTAAGTTACATTGGGTAAATTTCGGTAGTATATTTAGAGAACTCTGGATTATTTAACGAAAAAATATCATCTAGATAACGGAAGGTATTGTTGAATGTATCAACCATATGTAACAATGACGTGGTTTTACTGAGTTTGGTCATAAACTAAGATTCATAGCAATACAGTAATAAATCTGCTATTAAAGGGGCGCAGTTAGTGCCCATAGGAATACCAACTACTTGTCGATACACTTTATCGCCGAAACGTACATATATGTTGTCCAGGAGAAAATTTAAAGCTTCAATCATATCTTCACATTTCCAGTAAGTGTATCTAGCATAATTTCCTTTTTCGTTACAGAAAAAGGCTTTAAACGAGTTACAGCAAATAAATTTGTAATGAGATTTTTCAAAAGATCATTTAATTAAAGATGAATTTTTTTCTTGATAAGGTTGTGTGGAAGTGTAGTATAGAGAGTAGAAAAATCATAAGTGTCAACAGAATTAAAAGAACCAACAAAAGCATGTATTTTATCTAAAACCTCTAAAGAATTTTTAACACTCCAAAAATAATTAATACGGTTATTTTCATAAGCTTTATTACAAAATTTAATAACAAGTTTTTTGATAGTAGTAAGGGAGGTAGTTAGAAGCACTGATAGATTGGTAGTAGAACACTTACTAGATGCGGAGATTAAACGGAATTTAAATGGTTTTTTGTACAATTTAGGTAACCAGTACATAGTAGGGACTTTCAAATGTTCGGAAGAGGCTTTAAGCTGGGTAGTGGCAGTGATATGCTTGTTTACAATTTGACTCTCTGTGGAGCGTACGGACCTGAATGTAGATGAATTTGTAATTTCGTTTTGGAGAACTTCCGTGTAGTATATGCGTCACACCACCACTACATTTTTGTTGCTTTGTCTGTCGGTACGAACACAAACCTCTTTGCGAGTACTTGGAGTTTATTTTTTATTCTAGAAATGGGAATATCATGGACCCTATTACTAATTTCAGAATTGTTTTCAAAATGGGATATACGAATATTAACAGTATTCATAATTTTATTCAAATAACTTTCTAGAGATTTTTTATCAGATTTTTCACGTTTACACCAATTTTTACAGTAGACAGACAGAGCGTCTTTAATGACCTGACGGTTTACTTGTCGCATAACACACCGAGGGGTGTAAGGATTGATCCAACAAAAGACCGACGGTAATGAGGATTTCCTTTTGGGCAATCCTGACACCCCAATGTGTGTTATACGAACCTTAAAATATGCATTATCTGACTTATATACCGTGAAAACTACTATTTTCTGCCAAAAAAATGCAAGATTTGTATCCTTTCTCACAGATGACATTAAAGAGGGATACTCTTTTCTTTTTTGATTTATGTTTAAATACTCCCTATGGCTCATTTATAATGAAAAAATAAAACTCAGTTACAATAAAAAATATAACTGAAATTATATGAAGCAAGAAACAATGAACCGTTATGGTGTATGAAAAATACAAGTCAATTTGTTAGTAATTCATTATATCAATTTAATGAAAGGGGGATGCTATGTTTTTTGACTTGTCAAGTCAGGAATATGACCGTTGTTTTCCATTCGTTTGATGTGTTTGAGCTTTTGATTTTGCCATTTGATAAGGGACTTTCCGTTATGAATTTTCCTTGGAGTTCGGTATTTGTGTTATTTTACTTATTCATGACAATTTTACCGCGGAAAAGCAGATTATTTATTAAACTATTCAGAAAAAATTTTTCTTATGTGCCTGAAAATTCAATTTTTTCTTCACAAATTGAGAATCAGGATAAAATATTCACACCCCTACCCCCTTAACATTATAAAGTACGTGGCTGATTCCCTAAAAACGAACATGCATAGGTCAAAGTACGATTTCCAATACAGTGCATTTTTGCATTTTTAATTTACATCACATAATGTCCCTTTATTGTAGCGACACATAAACAATAGTTCACATTATTTGTCTTTTGAAAGTTAAAATGTGCGTTTTATAACGACGTATTCTGATATTTCCAAACAAAAATCAAAAGGATTGCCCTAAAACATATTAAAGATGGGAAATTGAAAAGTAAAACCCCAATTGGCAACAAAACACGATTACTATTAAATGAATTATACATTTTAGTAAACTGTTATTTGCATTTTAATCAGGGAAAATAATGACTTTACATTTATTTAGTGTTATTTGAATTATCTTAACATATAGTTTAAACGAACCATACAGGTTTGCATACCCTTAATATTAATGAAAGAAAAATTACAAGTTGTGTTTTAACAAAACAATACGTTCAAAGATTCATTGTCGAGTCAAACAATTAAGTTCAATTTATTCATGGCTGATAAATATAAAAAAAAGCACTTGTGAAACTTCAAGCTTTATTTAGACAGACTTTAATGATCATGACATTGTCCGGAAAAGGGAAACTTTTTTTTTTTTTACCAAAACTATTATTTTTTTCAACCGTTTTTTTTTAAGTGAATGAATACAATGTAGAAAATGAATTAGATTTCTTACTTTTTTTTATTAAGTTTGTAATTCAATAAATTGTTTCACCTCATTGTACTTTTTAAGTCCTTCACTGAACCTTCATTTAACAAAATGTGTTGTCTTTTTTATTTTCATACTGTTTTGTCAAACTCATGTTCTCAATTTTTCATCGTAATTGTGAATTCAAGATTAGCTTCTTTTATCTTGTGTTCTTATTCCGCTTTTATCATGGCTTTATCTGTCGCCAAACCTGTGAAATCTAATGATAATTTCTCTATCAACGTTACCATATTCCGAATTTCCTGGGCATATTATTAAGCTTTCACTGTAGGTTCTACTTGGCCTTTCTCTTATGGTTCTAATACAATTACAGTAGTCTCTATCAGTGGATCACACACGGTATTTAGAATATCTGTCATTAGTTTCAGGTTTTCTAAAAATTAAGTGGGACCCTTTTTATCTCTTATTTCAATGATCTTTTGTGCCTTTTTGTTGCGTATTCGTCGGATCTGATTTTGTTAATCTATAAAGCTGTATTATTTTTGATTGGTGTTGACATACTGAAGTCTGTGAAATATTTTTAATTAAACAAAACAATCTATATTGATTTAATAATGTGCAAGAGTACATATAAAAAGCTCACTAAATGCAAATGGGTAGCAAACAATAATTAATACACAGCAAACGTTTAACTCACACCAACTCGAAAACGTTATTACAACAAACGAAAAAAATAAAAATATCAAGAAAACTCGTTTCAACCACAAGTACATGTAAACAGTATTGAAACATAATTGTTTATTTCAATCAATATACATACAAGTAAACAGAATATACACGCACACAAAATCAATAATAGACACTACAATACCAATATAGCAATTAAACACAGACCTAAAATGACAGTTATACACAAAGACAATTACACATCAAATAGCAGTACAAGTATATACTAGTCAACAAAAGAAACGATACAACACTTTTATCAAAAAGTCTAGGACGCAGTCCATGCGCTCTGAGTCTTCGACATACTATCTGACTCGAAATTCTGTTTTTGTGAGGACTAGGTATTCGTCGGGACGTATTTTCTGCATTCAATGTACGGTTGCGCAAGTGTTAAAGACGTACCGCGCGGTCTTGACGTTCCGACGTCTCATTGGGTCTGCCGCTACGTGGTCTATCATTTGTTGAGCCAGTTTGCCTAGGCGAATCACCAGTCCTGATATTGTTATTCTTGCCACATGAAAATGATTTGCAACGCCAGCGTGCGTCATCCTAGCTCTGACCATGCCAACTGCTTGTTCATGCTCATGTTGGAGTAACCGTGGCATCAAATTCTGGATTTGTTTTCCTTTTTTAAGATGGCAAATTGTTTACCTGATGCAGTAGCCCAATAATTGACATCAAACAATTTAAATGCCTTATTGATTCACGGCGAACTCGATTACCGTCGTATCCGTTTCGTTTTTTTTTTTTTTAATTTTAAATAGAATTAACAAATGCTTTTTGACGTTGAATATAGAAATAAACTTTTACAAAAACGTTAAATTGAAAAATATAGAAGTATTGACAAAATTAACTTTGTATCGTTTCTTTTGTTAACTAGCATACTATCAACAATCAGGAATCTGGACTCACCGGAGATAACAACTGGTCTTCGGTGGAAAAACTCACAAGCCTAGTTGAACTAAATGATATTTGACATCAGAAGATCTGATGCCAACGGGATATCAAAGACTGAAAAAAAGTGTTGATTTTTCAGAAATATTAATAAACTGCTTCAGAAATAAACTGAATAGACAATGAAAAACTGTTCCAAAGTAACTTTTTAATAGGTTGTGTTGTTTAAATGTACATTGTGTATGCAAATCTGTGTATTTTGTTAATGTATAATAAAAAGGGGGTGGAGATTTTATTCATATGCAAAATCTGAAAATGATAAATTAATATAAAGATGAATGCAATGTATCAGTCTCGTATATATAAGACGTATAATTGTTCTGAATATACTTTGATACATGGTAAAACTAGGTGAATGCATTTTATTTGAAATATATATCCTGCGGTGTATTAAAATTATTTCACAGCACAGCGTTAAGAACAGATAATTTCAATATAAAATAAGAAGATGTGGTATGATTGGCAATGATACAACTATTCACGAGAGTCCCACAGATGTTAATCTTAGCAACTATAGGTCCACGTACGGTCTTCAACAAATAATGAAAATCTCATACCAGCAGTAAATATAGTGACCTTTTGTCCCATGGTCTCGGAACCGTTACGTACCCAGATGTAATCGAATGAAGTGTTACGTAACGGAAACAAACATTCATAATATTATACAATAAGGAATAAGTCATGAATACGAAGAGAGGCGAAAGATACCAAAAGGACATTTAAACTCATAAGTCGAAACTAAACTGACAACGCAATTGCTAAAAACGAAAAGGACAAACAGACAAACACAGTACACAAAACACAACATAGAAAACTAAAGACTGAGCAACACGAACCGTGAAATTACCCAATGATCTATAACACACCCATTGTACTTTACTCATGAAAAAATGAATATATAAAATTACTTCTCTTAAATAATAGTTTAACGATTTTTACTTTAAATCATCATTTTATTCTCTTAAATGTATTCTATTTTAAAGTTCGTTTGACGTATCCATACACTCTCCAACCCCAATCTCGTGCCATTCTGGAAATAAATTAAAGTTCCACTTCTTAAATAGTTGTCTATGGTTTGCATTAAAGTCTCTCGCTGAAAAGTCGTTCATAATATCCGCCATCTTGAATCCGAAAAATTAGTTTTTAACGTAATAAGCGCAATACAGTCAACACGTTTCATCGGGTTGAATTTGACATTGAGAAAAGCAGTATTGTGGTCTGTAATCCAACAGTACGTTTCTAAAACGTAGTTGATATACTTAAGCTTCTGGCGGTCGTCCTATTGAATCTTAAAATTCGTGCGGACCCGATGCCGGAAAATTAAAGGCAACTCAGTGACTTCCCTTTTTGTCACAGTTGTCTGTATTGACCACGATCGTTTTGGCTCTGTCCATCGTGTATGTAGGTGAGTCGTCTGCACAGCCAACGGTGACCGACAATCCGCCCTAGACATCTTATTAAGTGCTCTTTCCGAAATGGGGAGCTTGATCGATTTGTTGATCCCGCATCCTCTTTGCTTCTGATCCTCTAAACCCCGAAGGTGTACAAAGACTAGTCCACAGGTCCGACAAGCTTTAAGATCTTCTTCCGATGTGTCTGACGCGTTTTCCGATATGCCGTCTACTTCCTTCTCCTCGTCACTAGTCGTGGCTGTTGTAGAAGTATCTAGTCGTCTTCAAGTTGGCAAGCCATTAGCGATTTTGGTTGCTTGCTTTTAAATCCATCTAGAGCCGAACGTTTTCTTCGTAGCCTCGTCAAACATTTGTACTAAGTAGTACAGTCAAGACATGTACATCTGTCTTTCGAGAATCATGATTGGTTGTCGATCTATGGTATTGTTAAAGAGTACGAGGTAATGACAGTTTCGTCTCTGTGTATGATCTTTACTAAAACACAGGTTCTAATTCAGAGCGATTACCGAGAGAATCCTGTCATGACTACTTGCCGTAAACAAGTCCATGATTCTAGAGTCTTAGACAGACGTTGTCATTAGATCTTTTAAGACGATAATGTGTCTAATACATGTAATATGAGGGTAGTAAAAGAAGTATGCTTCTAAAATGACCGGGATACCGCGAATGAATTCAACCCGTAGGTCGAAGTTGTCACGAATGGCGTCGTAGAGGGGTTGCCATCTTTTGTAAAGCCAGACGATTCTATGTGGACTCGGTTCAAACGCACGTTGAACACTCTGAAGAATCTTTTTTTGTAAGTAAGTCCTCCCACATGAAATCGGTATGGACATAATCATGGTAAAATGGTGTCGAAAGACGTAAGACGAGTCCTCTTGCAATCGTAGATGCGGCGGCAACGATGGTGACAGTGGTGAAGTTGTCTCGGCATCGCATTTCTTCTCGAAAATTCACAGTGATACACTTTCATATACTCATAATCCGTGGAAGTTGGTTGAGCAAGGTAACGGAGACTCTTTTATAGTATTCATTATCAAGTGATCTATGATAACCTATAAGAGGCTGTGGGATAAACTTTTCAATGTGATAAAAGGAAAGAATTTTATTCATTCGTTAATAGTTAGGATTCCCTTTCTATGTTTAAAGATAATGTTGGTAGGAGGTTCAAAGTTCAACTTCCAAAGCGTTGTAGCTTGTCTGGAGCATGGGAATGTGCAATGTTGGAATTGTCGTTTGTACATCAATTGGAAACACTGACGAGACGCATTTGAAATCTTAATGTTTGTTCGAACTTCGTAGACGACTCGTGCGTCAGAGGTACTTCACTTCATGTACGACATCGGTCGGATTGTTGGCAGAGGATATCACAGACATCACGTTTGAAATCGAATACACCTCAACATGAACATATTACATTTCCGCCGTAAATAAGAATACAAATATTCACGCCACAACCATCACACCCATCACCGACACCACAACCACCACCACCGCCTCCACCACTATCAACGTAACCAACACAACCACCACCATAACCACCGTCACCAACACAACCACAACCGACACCACTACCGTTACTTTTGGATTATTTAGTACAAAAGAGGATGCGGAATCAGAAAATAGATCCAGCTCAAAATGTCGGGAATGACACTTAAGCAGATATCTTGGGCGGATTGTCGGTCACCGTTGGCTGTACAAATGACTTACCTACAAACACGATCGACAGACCCAAAGCGTTCGTGGTCAATACGGACAACTCTGACAAAAAGGAAATTCCTTTTTTGTCAATTAGCTCTTCAATTGTTTTGGTGCTTATACATCCTTGGCTATTACACATTTGGCTTTGACTTATTCTTATGAAGAAAATTTAGAAAAGGGTTTCGGACGCATGAAATTCCTAAACTTAAGATGTTTTTCCTTTTTAAAAGTACTGGGTTGATACGCTAGTGGTGGACAATCAGTCCCCAGGGTATCATCAGCTTAGTAATCAGTACTTCTGTACTGACATGATTTACAACAAACCTTTCTAAAATTGTTCGTATTTAAATTTATTATGAAACGAAGATTTCAACTTCGTCAGGCAAAATTGACCTCAGATGTTTAAGTCTATTACTCTTAGGTCATTTGTGATAAATTTCACTAGAACACACCCGCGAAATCGCGGGCATTTATAGCGTGGTTGAAAGTATGTAAACTGTTGTAGGATGACTTTTTGTAAAAGATTTTATAACTGGAGAATTTCAGGAAAGGTATCAAAAGTCATAGGTACTTGGGGACAGGACAATTTTTTTGCCCTCCTCCTTTTTTTTCCAAAATCCGTTATTTTTTTTTTTATATTAATTTCAATTATTTTCGCGTTTTTCTGTATACTATGAACATACACATACTATAAATAAAGTGTATTTGCTATTTGACAGGACAGTTTTTTTTTTAGCTCTCCTCCTTTTTTCCAAAATCCGCTATTTTTTGTCTTATATTAATTTCAATTATTTTCGCGTTTTTTTGTATACTATGAACATACATATGCTATAAATAAAGTGTATTTGCTATTTGACAGGACATTTTTTTTGCTCCTCACCCTTTTTTCCAAAATCCGTTATTTTTTGTTTTCTATTAATTTCAATTATTTTCGCGTTTTTCTGTATACTAGGAACATACATATACTATAAATAAAGTATATTTTCTATTTACTTTCAATTCCAAGTTTACGGCGGTCATTGATATATTATATAGAGACTCTCTATATAATATATCAGTGACCGTCGTGGATAGTAAACTTGAAATTGATAGTAAATAGCAAATTCACTTTATTTATAGTACATGTATGTTCATAGTATACAAAAACCGCAAAAATAATTGTCCTGTCCCCAAGTACCAATGGAAATTATGTGTAATTTTAAACAGTCCTAAACGGAAGTCTTGTCTATGACTTAAAAGTCCTTCCGATGATGGAAACAATATCCGGACGCCTTTATTTTCGTTTTCCTCCCAAAATAACCCAAACGGAATAATTATAAGCGAGGGTGACACATGCGACTATGTATGTTACCTATAGAACACTGAGGCAGGGTGATTAATTCATTGTGGAAGGAAGAGAAGCGACACACAAAATGAGATCTTCTCATTTAATAGTATAGATGCGTTCGAAGCTCTTTTCTGGATTTACAACCATCCAGAAAGCTCAAAGCCGAATACCTGAAAACCAAGGGTTTATAAGAACCGAAACAGTTGAAGAGCTATATGATCACAAAGGACCTAAAATAATAGCCAAATCCATCTCAGGTCGACTTTGCCTGACGGAGTTGGAATCTTCGTTTCATTATAATTCTTAATTCATATACCATGTATAATTTGGACACAACATTATATTAGGATTATATTATGTGTATGTGTTTCAAACATTAATTAAATATCTTCATATAATAAATGGCTTTTAGAAGCCAGTTTGGTTCAATTTAGTAAAAGTTAACTCAGAAACGTTGCTGACATATTATAGTATTTCGACCTCATTTTGATCGTATGCAAGCAACATTTATATTTGACAATTAGTTGGAGACGGGTTGAACAATGTGGTTATTATAGTGAGTTAATAAAAAGAAAAGCATGTCAAAATTGAAAAAAAAAGAAATAATGAAGGCATCCAACAACGATTTTGTTGACTTATTCGGGCCAGAAAAATATCGGCGTTATACTATTGTACGTGCTTGTCTGTCTATCTATATCAATGTGTATGTTTATATCGGGTAACGTGACCATCAACGGTCTTGGTAGTCTGAGAAAACCTTCCCGATGGTTAATTGTAAGGTGTTTAATCCTCGAATACACACGGAATGCTGATTGAAGAGTTTCTGTCAATTAGGTGATAGTGAGTTTGGCAGCAAATGCCCCTCTATACAGAAACTAAGTTTTATAGACGCCATATAATTAACCATCAAGAAGACTTCTTTAGACTTCCGATGATTACGTGACCCGAGAAAAAGATGTACATTAATATAAATAAGCAGTACTATAGTACATTGACGATTGATTAAATAATACTTTTTCACCGTGATATACTGTATTGTACTTTTCTTTCTACTTTTTTTAAACCATGTTTTATAGTCTCTCAATATGTCTTTCTTTTTTCTTTTTTTTTTAATTAAATAAGTAGTTCACTGTAGGACGCGACGAACATATAAATAGACAGCAGGTGCACATGTTATTTATTCACAAGGTTGTGCAAAATGACAGCGTACCTTCATTACAATAAATAATATGTCATATTATATAACACAAACAATGAAGTGTCCTGCTGTTACATAATGCTTGTCTTGTTTTTTTTTTTTACAGTGAGATTGTTAAGCAGCTGATAAAATTACTTGGTAAACATTTTTGCTAGATATACTTCGAGTTTTGAGTCCGTAATACTCTTTAACTTCGTACTCCATTGGTTTTTTTTAAACTTTTTTTTATTTGAGCGTCCAGTGGCAAATATTTTATGCATGTTAAGGACGAAGCGTCAATGATGATTCATTTTTAGACGACATCCACGTTTTGCGTGCAAAATTTTAATCCTGGTATCTATGTATGTTGTTGATATTACCAAAGGGATATTAAAACTCAAAAATAGAAAATTAACTGACAACGCCACGGCAAAAAAAGAAAATTAACTGGTAACGCCACGGCAAAAATAGAAAATTAACTGGCAACGCCACGGCAAAAATAGAAAATTAACTGGCAACGCCACGGCAAAAATAGAAACAAAAAAGAATCAAAAGACAAACAACATTAAACAAAAGAAAACAAAGATAACTAAAGAACGAAAATCACGAACCCTACCAAAAACCGGGCATGGTCTCAGTTTTAATTTAGGCCGTTAGTTTTCTTGTTTTCTTGTTTTACATTTTTCATGTCGGGGCATTTCTTCATTACCGACTTTATTATGTGGGCTTTTCTCTTTGTTAAAAGTTACAGTAACAGTGGCCCTTAATTGCTTATTCCCATATGGATAGTTGTCTCATTGGCAATCAAACCACATCTCCTTATATTAAAATTGTCATTGACAAAACAAATTTCATCAAAATTGATGGAAAGAAGATAATTTGTTTTTCGTTTCAGTAGGATTGAATATTCTCGATTATTACACAATGTTCTGTATCATTGCATAGATTACCTTTCACGATGATATTTCTTGTTTTATTTATTTTTTGCCTACTCTTCGATTTAAATTGTGACCTTAATCATTCCATATCTCATTGTTTTCATTTCGTTTTTCTTGTCTATACAGTTTTATACAACAACATGCATTTATCATGGTTACACTTTGTATAGCTGCTGAGCATTTCTGGTAGTGATCTCAGCAATTTCTCTTCCTGAAGTATTAAACATTATAGACAATTTCTGTATTATAGCCTTAATCAATACCGGAGAATTGTCCTCATAATTTTTCGGTTGAATGTATGGTGAATCACTCTCCATGATGATATCCGCTAGGCTCATCTAACAAACCTGTGATCTAAGCTGTGGATATTTGTCCTCCATTAACAGTAACGGTGAAATACCAAATTTGGTGTTTGGAAAGCACCACTTTATATTTTCATATTCTCTTTTATCCTGAGAAAAACAATGCCAGTGGACCCCATGCTTTCTGTCGAGCAACTTGGTCATAATGTCCAAACATCTAGCAGTTATATTTTCACCTCTACAATGGATCACAACAGGCAAATTACTATCTCTGGCCAACTCCAACTGCACCCGTAGAACCTTTATTTGCTCCCATCCACTCCCTGACTTATTCCCCACATATTGCAAAAAAAAAATTACCTGGAATTCTTCTCTTTAATTCTTTCAAATGGTGACCCACCTGGTTCCCTGCTATTTTTGGATGGATCCCAATGGTATGCAAAATTCTCTTGTCCTTGCTTAACAGATCACCTTCTAGGCAAGCTCTCCATCGACTTGGAAAAACAAAATTAGATATTAATTTACGAATTTGAAATTTTTCATTACCTTGTTCTTCCCAAATATAGGATGGCAAGCCAGAGAATCTGGCTTGCAGGAAGAATTTGTCCCAATGAAAATGAGTGTCGATAACTGTGTGAATTGGATATGAACTGATTTTGCATAGAGACATTTTACAGCTGTATGATAGTAGATTTTTAGAATATTCAGATGACTTTATCAGTAATGCCAAAATCTTCCAATGTAAAAGAGAATAGATGTAAGTTGGTGGAAAAACGGTATGAGCTGATGATGAGTGAAAATGGTTAATTTTGTTGAAATTTTGCAAAAACGGTAGGTCTGTTTGATGGAAAGATGCTTTGCTACACTGTTTTAGAGTTGACATATCTCTGGCGAATGTTACCAATTTATCCAATGTAGAAACCTTGAACTGACGACTAAGTTCTATGAGCAAACCATTCATCATCTCCACCCAGTCAACCAAAAACTCATCTTTATATCCGTGTGTTTGCTCTGAGTTATGTTAGTCATTGCAATGTATGGTTAGTGCACCCTGTTGGCCAAATTGAAGTTGACAGGTCCAACATGCCAACAGAGGTGCAGTATACCAGGGTACATGAGCACGGAGCACATGTCTTCTAACGTTAACAAACCTCCCGGTACATATACAACATGGTCTTGACCTTTTTCTATTGTTACTGCTACCTCTTATTCTTTGCTCTTTCACCGGACCCAGTTGCTCTTCTTCTGGCTCATAATCCAGCTCTTCCTCTTCCATTCTTCAAAAATACAATAAAGAAAAAACATATTAAACATATAACATATATACACTATATATACACAATTAGTTCATTATAAAGTCTTTTAAGTGGGCAGGGGTCTTCCTGTCCCTCCCTCTGTTCCTATCGGGCAGTTTAACTTGTGCGTCTACATTATTAGTTACATTATAGATTATTGTCTGGTCCCCAAAATTATCATCAAGGCTCATTAGAGTTTCCCAATCCTGTAGTGTGAACTGTTCGGCTTTTTGGGAGCTCTCTCTATTAGCCAGAAAATCTGACTGCCCCCTTCCAGTATTGCTATCAACAGTCAGAGAGTGTGACTGTGCAAGGCTACTGACAATCATATTACCTGAAGTTTACTCATTGTTACTGAAAAGCCAATCTAGCCCTAAATCTTGGTGTTCTTCTTTGTCAATTAAATCCTCCTGCATTTTCATCTCCAAATTTTCCAGTATTCTTTTCTTGAGCCTTTGTGTCCAGACAGGTAAATCACGAATTTGACTAAGTTTGAGTCTATCATGGTGAATAACTTCGGAAGTCTTTTTGTTCCTAATTTTGTACAGGACAGGTGATTTAACCTCAGCTACGACAAAGGGCCCTTTCCAGGGTGCTTTCAGTTTTGGACATACCCTAATTTTCCTGGCAGAATCTATCTTAAAAACAATGTCTCCTACCTCATATACCTTACAATTGGAGTTATAATCATAATCTCTCTTTTGTCTCCACTGAGCCATTTTGATGTTTTCCCTTGCAAGGACATGCACCTCTGTCAGAGCCTCTCTAAGTGCCTTTATATATTCAGTTAGTTCTTTTTGTCTCCTTGTCCTATTAGGTGCATTAAGGCATTAAACCAGATCAATAGGTTGCATATTTTCTTTGCCAAAAACCATAAAATTTGGGGTGAATCCGGTTTGTCTGTTTTCTGTAGCTCTAATGGCACCGGTCAGTTGCTGTAGGTGGACATCCCAGCTATCTTGCCGTTTCTTAGTGAAACATCTTATCATCTGTGCAAGAGTACGATTATAACGTTCAACTTGACCGTTTGAAGCTGGATGATATGCTGTCGTTCTAGTTTTTGTTATCTCCAAGAGTTTACAGAGCTGTCGTATTACATTACCATCAATGTTCTTCCCCTGATCTGTATGGATCTCCAAGGGACAACCAAATCTTGATATCGTACTGTCCATGAAAGCTCTGGCAATTGTTTCTGCATGCTGGTTTGGTAATACACAACACTCAATCCACTTGGTAAACTGATCAAGGATTAAAAGTATGTATTTGCTACCCATTTTAGTTAGAGGTAGAGGGCCTAAAATGTCCATATGTATGTGGAACCGCTCTAATACATGCCTCAGCTTCTGTAGATGATCCTGAAAACTATAACCCAAAATGAAGACATCATCAAGATATGCCAAACACTCCTCCCAAGTTAACCCCTGTAAAACTAACTGGACGACTCGACTAAAAGTAGCCGGAGAGTTACAGAGACCAAATGGTAGTCTGACATGCTCGAACAAACCATATTTTGTCACAAAAGCGGTCTTATAGCGATCTCTCTCATCTATTTCCAATGGCAATATCCTGCAGCCATATCAACGGTACTCGTATATTGGCTCCCACGCAAAGTATCTAGACATGTTTCTATTTTCGCTATAGGATATAAAGCTTTTGTTGTAGCCCTATTAAGCCCTCTATAGTCTAAGCAGTACCTGATGGAGCCATCCTTTTTCCGTACAAGGACAGGACATGCTGCCTAATCAGATATTGACGGCTGAATAACCCCTTTATCCAACATATCCTGTAAATGTTTTGTTCCTCGCCTTCAAACTTTAATGGAGTCCGTCTCAGACGATGTTTCACTGGAGTAGCAACTCCAGTGTGGATACGGTGTTTAATTTCCCCTTTAAATAGGCCCAAATCCATATCCCCTTTTCCAAACACGTCTTGAAATTGAATCAATGACTCTGCTATGTCCTTACTTTCTGACAGAGTCATACCTTTAATGGTCCTTGCATACAGGTCTTGTATATGTTTCGGAATGAGTTCATTTATATCTTTAAATGAATGAGTTTGTTTGACAGAAACTCTGTCAGACATGGTTTTATCAAGATTTTGTGAACTTACTTCTGCATGAGAGTGGATATGGTCAGCTTTAATGGATAAGATTGAATGTTCTGATGGAACCTTACTTGAATTTTCTTTTGTCACTGGAACAGCTGTCAGGCTATCAGATATTCTGTCAGCCTCTGCAGCTTGATATGTTCCTAAACACGGCTTAAAATCATTAAATGACTTGTCAGAGCACCTGTCAAGTTCATTTACATCTGTCAAAGGTATTGCACATTCTATTTCTGTGCCAATTCCAAATTTCAACTCTCCTTTCAAAGTGACAAACTTATTGGAGCCATTGCGTACTACTGTTGAGACCTGCTGACCTATTTTCAGCACAACATTTGGTGTTAATAAACCTTTTAGTTCATAGTTAGGCTGTATAACAATATCCGAAATAGGTGTCCTATCAATCTCCATTTTTAATACCTTCATTGACTGAGGTGGAACAACTGTTTTCCTCCCTACTGTTACTCTATAAACATGTGAAATTTTACCCTCTTTATTTCCTAAACAAATGGCGGGTATAAGATCTTGATTTATTTGGACAGTATAATTGCCTAGATCAATTATAGCCTTGAAATGTTCCAAAAAATCAATACCCAATATTACCTTATCTGTGATATCTGCAGCCACAAACCTTCATTTGAATTTGAGTTTACTAGTTGTCACTTCAAGGTAATCTGTGTATCTGGCTTCCATTTCGGACCCTTTTCCAGCCCCCTTCAATATTATGTGCTGCTTCATCTTTACTTTTGGTCTCAACTGTCTAAGAAGTGATGTACTGATCACGGAAACCTGAGTTGCACTATCTACAACAGCTAAAACTTTTTGCCCATTAAGAGTTAAGTTTATGTACAAAGTTTTTGAATCTGAATTTTGTTTATACAGAAATAGTTCCTGAATTTTTGCTGTATTGTCAATATCTTCTTTTGTTAAATTGTCTACATCTGTACATATTTGGCCACCCTGTCCCGAGCTGATCAAGAATTGGCCGTCTTTCTTGATCCCTGGTAGTTTAAAGTGTTAAGACTTGGTGACGGAGACCTACTTCGCATGGGCGACCCATTTCGATTCATTACCCTGCTTGGACACTCCCGGGCATAATGTCCCTCTTTTCCACATTGATAGCAGGATGTTGTTCCCCTGTTTGGACTTGTTGACCTTTCTGGTGTGGGAGACCTATATTGACTTCTTGACCTTTGACCCTGATTTTGGTTGAGTATATTAAGAATCTTTTTCACAATAATTTTTGTCTCTGCAAGATCATCTTCTGTTTTCTTAATAGATATAAGAAGATGTGGTATGAGTGCCAATGAGACAACTCTCCATCCAAGTCAAAATTTATAAAAGTAAACCATTATAGGTCAAAGTACGGTCTTCAACACGGAGCCTTGGCTCACACCGAACAGTAAGCTATGAAGGGCCCCAAAATTACTAGTGTAAAACCATTCAAACGGGACAACCAACGGTCTAATCTATATAAAAACGAGAAACACTTATGAACCACATCAACAAACGACAACTACTGAACATCAGATTCCTGACTTAGGACAGGTGCAAACAAATGCAGCGGGTTTAAACGTTTTAATGGTACCAAACCTTCACCCTTTTTCTGAAACAATAGTGTAACATCACAACATAGAAAGACACACTATAAAATATCAACTGAAATAGCTTAACTCAATCAAAGGACATATTAACACCATTGAACATACACTGAACAAATAAATTTGACCTATGATACAATGTAAATACAAAATAAATAAACTAAGGGAAGAATAATAAAAGTAACATGTTATATCGGTATGAAATGTTAAACAATTTAAGAAAAACAATATGCTCGAACAAAAATATCAGCCATTTGCAATAACTTTAAACACAGGTAAATGAAAATAAATTTGTCGTTAGGTAATCTTAAGTCTTTTTTCAATACTAGCACTTACCCCTCTTTTATCATCATCTTTCGCAACCACCCTTACAGCAAACTTTTCTTCTTCCTGTTCTTGGACATCTTCTGTATCTGAAAATGTAACCTTTTCACTTCAGACTTTTTACCTCCCGTAATAACTTTTTGATTAGCTGCCGCACTACATACAAATTGGACTGCTTGATCTAAGGACTCTGGGTTCTTATCCATGGCAACCAAAGCAGCTCTTTTATTCAGACAACCTCTCAAAAATGCATCAGTAGGCAGCGTCTCAGCAAACTTCTCTGGAGTATCAGGGTAGCCATCAACTGCCAACTCTTGTGCCCTCTCTGCAAAATCTTTCAAATTCTTATCAGTTTCCTGTCTCAAATCCTGTAATAATCTACGTAAAATATGGGGTAATTCTTTTTTACCAAATTTCTCATTAAATATCTGACAAAAAAGTTTATAACTTGCCTGTAATGATTTTACCCTGTTACTGTAGTATTTCAGAGCTCTGTCTCTTAATAGTTCGACTAATTTGAACAATCTTTGTTCATCAGTCCATTTATATCTATCAGCTATGGTAGAGAACTGTAAAATGTATGGTCGCCAGTCACCTTTGCCATCAAAAGTAGCTGGCTTAGGGGCAGATGGACCATAGTTGTCGGAAGTTGAAGTGTGTTTGTAACTTACTCCTGTCTTAGATTCCCTATCAGTTATTACCTTTTGTATTCTAGCAAGAGACTCTTGCTGTTCTATCTGAGATTGCATTTTCTCTGTTTTTTCATGATACCGGCCCAATTCTTTATCTTTAGTAGCTACCATTTCTTTAAAATGATCTAATTCTTGTTTTACCTTTTGTAAATATACATCTCGCTCTTGCTCATACTGCAACCTTTGTTGTTCTCATATAGCCAGATTCTTTTCTCTCATCTGATCAACCTGTAACTGAAAACTAACTACCATGTCAGCACGATCCTTTTCAATGCTAGAGATTTTATTCCTTAGCAATGTTACCTTTCACTCAAGATCTTCCCCCGATGCCTGAACTTCTTTAAAAGTAATCAGATTGTCTTTTAATAAAGATGTTCAAAGAGTACTAGAAATATCTGTAATATCAAAGATGTTGTCCTCAGTAAGTGTACCCTTTTCTTCTCTTGCTCTTAGTATAGCATTTGCTTTGGCCTCCCCAATGCCTTTTAATGAATTCAGTTGAACCAATGTAGCTTTGTTAATATGTACTGGTTCTGTCATGATTGTTTTAGTTTATCTCTTATAAAATGAAATAAAAGTAAGATACAATGTATTTATATATAATTAATCAGTAGCACTGACTATATTATCAAGTTTCAGTAACACTGACACTTGTCTGTATATTTTGACATTGACAATGACAAAGAAAGAAAAATCAATTAAACTTGAGTTCTTAAAATAATTAAATAATTGTCAAATAAATTATCAGTGAAACTGACAAAGGATTATTGACAATTGATTTAAACGCTTGGAAAATTATCCGTATACTTCGTCAATTTCGAATCTTCTTGTTTCAAAATTCAAAAAGAGAAAATTTTGCCGCTACAAAATCATTTCCGGTAATTTCCAGGTGAGTTGATACAAACTTCTGACACCAATATAGTATTTGCTACTAGAGCTTATATAATAAGTAAGGTTACCTTGAGTTATCCAAGTAAATATATATGGCAGATGGCAGATACAACTTGAGGTTTAGATGTCTGTCTGCTTCAAGTACTGTAGTTATTCTGCGATATCAAGAAGTACTCACCGCCGGAAGTTGACAGGAACACAATAGAGAAATGTCCGGGTTCGGTGATAATGAGATCCGGACAATTACAACAATAATAGGGACCAGATGATATGATTTAATTGGCACAATTACAGGACATGCAATGTAGACTATTTTAAAATAAATAATTAAAATTTTATAATTATATCTTTAAAAATGACGAAGTTATTTAATGTTGTATCGACACGTGCCGCATTCAATATTGATTGCCTCCTGTGTAATTGATTGAAATTCATGTTCATTCAACCAGGACCAGTTTATTACGCACGTGTACGTAATAGTTATCCCGGAGGCCAGAGGGTGATCTAACACTGACACACCAAGTCCGAATGGGATAACTATTTTACATCCCAGCTGTTTTAGATTAGACAAAAAACCATTGACGCTTCATAAAATCTAGTTTAGAGCCACACAATCATTATTATATACTTTATATATTACTATATGGTATATACCCTTTATGAGCCCCGGACACAATGTTTAAATATGTTAAATCAACCTTGAATGTATCCAGTCGTGCTGCTGCAGGGGTATGACTCGGGGTCTATATGCTTAAGGTGATGAGTTCGATTCCCAGCATAGACACTGAATTTTTCAACATAAATTTTGATAGTCTTTTCCGTATAAATATTTCTAAGTTTCAATATAAATTTGACGTTCCCGCCACTCTGGATACTCTATTTATCATAAAAAAGCATCACGAATTCCACAAGGTTTGACAAACTTTTGACTTATACTTTTCTAAATAATGTTAATTTAAACTGCGAAAATATTGGTAAAATACGGACAAACGAAATTGTAAAAATATCAATGATCTTTAAAATTTATTGATTTATTTATTCTAGTTTATAAATCAAAGGCGATCCCCTAACAGCAGTATTTGTAATTTAAACTAGTTTGATGGCTCGCAAACCCTCCCCTAACCTGGGATAGTGGTGTAACAATACAACACAAGAACAAACTATAATTAAAAATCAGTCGAAAAGGGCTCCACTCACCATGCCTATTTGCAAGGATACAAAAAGTTTTAAAACATATGAACATATAATATAAAACTGTCTTAAAAAATCATAATTACGTTAAGTAAATTTGGGCGGTCATACCTAGCCCTATTTAGACTGGAAGGTATTCAAACGAAATTCTAGAAAAAAGACTATGATACTTTGTAACGGTTGAAAAAAAAAAACCAAAACTGAGTTCCATTTCATCTTTGACTGCCCTCTATATATTGACTGTCGAATTAACAAATTAGCAAAATATATATACATGTAGTTCGTGCATGTCATTTAAGACATCAGTTGCTGTATAACCCATAACATTTAAATTATATCCATATTCGATCTAAATATTTGAAAATCTATTTCAATTTTGAATCGAATTAGATTTATTTTATTAATATTTAGTCCGTGATATTGTACAAACTTACCAAATTTGTCCAAATAGTTGACTTATAGGTCCAATGGGCCGGGTGCATCATTGACTATACCAACTGTAATGGTGTTATATTCATTGATACATGTTCAAAAGTCACTATTTTAAACTATTTGCTTACTTATTTTCTAGCAAACCAACGTGAGAAAATCCGTCTTTACTTTTTTTTCTCAAATTAAAACTCAAAGTTGACTTCATGAAAATAAAAACAAAAGAAGTTTGATTTATTAAACAATTTCCCTTGATACAAAATAAAACATAAGCACTGCTAATCAAAATTATTAATTATTCTTTCATCAAGCTACCATTAGCTAATCAATTAGTAACGATCAAAAGACATTTGTTTATTGGATGAGATGTGGGAATATTATACTATTAGTATAATAGACCCAGATAAGTTTCATTGAACACGATGATTTGGAATTTGTACTTAATGTCACGTGCCGGGTGGCACGTGCTGATTAAAAAGTCATTTAACTTCAAAATGTCTATTGATACTAAATTTCATATTTATTGTTTATATGCTTATATCTTCTTTTATCCATGTTATTTGTGCTCCTAAACACCGTTCAAGTGTCCTTAGTGCAAAAACTTTGTTCTGAATGCACTAAGAAGACTTATTCCTTTGCGGTATTTCTACACACCGCTATGCATAGTCGTTCTTTTTTTACGATATTTAGTCAAACAAAATAATTTTTGGTAAAAGTAAGTTCCTGTAAAAAATGACGGTCTTGTAATCATTTCACTTGTAACATCTTAGCTGACACTCTGTTATTTACAACAAAAGATTATAAAGAACACCAGTCCTGTGGTTGGTGTAGAGGTAAATTCAAGCTAATGACACATTCAAGATGTTTTTTTTTTTTCTAACGGTTCCTTAAAAAAGAGGGTCTGGATGGGGTTTACAGAATAGAGAATAATGGGTAAAAAGTGCCGAATAAAGGCAAAAAATATAAAGAATACAGAAAAATCGAAAAAAATAACGAATAGAGAATTATAGAGTGCTAATATATAAAGAAATTAATAAAGAAAAGGACTAAACAAATAATAGAATACAGTGTTGAAGGACCCCCAACCAGACCCTCATAAAACTGACACAAATTTCTTACATCTAATTTATTAATTTTCACACTTAACAGTTTCTGGGTATATATACATGGTGGTAAGCGCACACCTGCAATGTTTAGGTAGGTGTAAAAATTTTAATCTGGTAATTGAGATTAAATATAAATAAAAATATGAAGATGTTAAAAATATTTAAACATTTTTCAAGGACTTTTTCCCTACGTGTACAATTGGATGATATTTTCTACCATATTTGTGACTTTTATTCTACTGATATCAAATATGTGTGACTTTTCCCGCATATATCATATATGGACAATTTTTTTCCGTTTAAAAAAATATTTCTACTCTGATACACGTTTTTTGCATTTAAAACTCGCATTATTATATGGTTGAGAAATATCGGGTTGTTATAATTTATTATTTCTACAGAATTTGTAAAGATTAAAGAAAAAAATTAGAAGATGTACCTTAAATACTGTATTTTGACTTCGATATATATCCTGACTTTTCAAGAAATCCCCTTTCAAGATAACTGACGACGTGATTAACGAATAGAATCTCATTTTGTTTGTATTTGTGGGATTTCCGTTTAAGGCTCATTCAATCCCTTTTTAAACTAGATATTATATTTTGTATTTAATATAAGAGTTATATTGGTGGAGTCATATGACAAAATTATACTTCTACAAGGGCGGTAACCCTATTTAACGACCTTGACTAAACAAGAGTCTGGCACGGTCGGCCTGGCTTACGCCTTTTTTGTGCGTTTAAATAATTATTATCAAAATAAATATTTATACCTTACGGTATTTCAGAGACATTTATATGTATATATGCCTTTGGGTATTTTAATGTTATGTGAGAGAAAAAATATAAAATGAATGTGTACAACAAGGCATTAAATTGAAATGAAAAATAATTTGATAAGTTTACAAACCTTTTCGTGCTGTTTCCGCTGTTATTCAACGCAAAATAATTATCTAAGACACCTGGGTTGATCTCATTTTATTAAGAATATCTTTTGCTGACTTATTGTACCTCGAACTTATCAACCTAGCGTAGACAACTTATTTAGCAAAAATTAATCGTGCATGACAAATAACACACACCGCTTAGAAGCAGGCGGTCCAAAATAGGATCGGGAAAAAATAGGCGAGTAAAATATCACAATTTCAAACATTTAAAGTGCCTTTGTTTGATTATCTCCGGTTATATCGATAATCAGACGGTATTAGAGTACAAATCCAAACTTTGCTTACATCAACTTCATCTGAACTTTGGTGGATGTTATAGTTGTCTCATTGGCAATCAAACCACATCTCCTTATTTTTATTCTGTCCGAAATCAGGAAGTTTTGGCTGCAATAGGAATTTATTTACAAAAAAAAGCACATAAATAGAGAATATCATATGGCTTTTTCAATATCGCACCTGTATCAACCCGTGACACCAATATAATCCCAAGAGCTCTGCTTATTCCAAACGGACGTCACTTTTCAGCAAGGTTTTCTGTCGAGCGGGAGAAGTCAAGAGATGACAATATTTCTATACTCAAGTCAACCCTTTGGGTTTGAATAAAGGAGATAAGAGTAAATATTGATGATAAAATTGAGAATGGAAATGGGAATGTGTCAAAGAGACAACAACCCGACCACAGAACAGACAACAACAGAAGGTCACCAATAGGTCTTCAATACAGCGAGAAATTCCCGCACCCGGAGGCGTCCTTAAGCTGGCCCCTAAACAAATATATATACTAGTTCAGTGATAATGGACGTCATACTAAACTCCAAATTATACACAAGAAACTAAAAGTAAAAATAATACAAGACTAACAAAGGCCAGAGGCTCCTGACTTGGGACAGGCGCAAAATGCGGCGGGGTTAAACATGTTTATGAGATCTCAACCTCCCCTATACCTCTAGCCAATGTAGAAAAGTAAACGCATAACAATACGCACATTAAAAGTCAGTTAAAGAGAAGTCCGAGTCCGATGTCAGAAGATGTAACAAAAGAAAATAAACAAAATGACAATAATACATAAATAACAACAGACTACTAGCAGTTAACTGACATGCCAGCTCCAGACCTCAATTAAACTGATTGAAAGATTATGTCTTCATCATATGAATATCAGGCACAATCCCTCCCGTTAGGGTTTAGTATCATACCATCATAAAATATATGAGAAGAGCATAATGAGACAACAACCCAACGACACAGACAATCAAGACATTTAGAGTCAACATGCAGTATTTTATAATAGAGAGATCCCTATAAAGAATATCAAACTCAAAACCACCCATGTATAAATAAAGTTAGAAGCTAATTTAATATTACCTATCGTTGAAGATATCCCAACAGGCACTGAAATATTTTGTGTGGTTGAAAAGTTTTACCATCCCATTTTTTAATCTCGATCAGTGGAAATCAAAAAAGGTACATGTAATAAAAATCAGTACAAGAAAAATACTTCACTATATAGTAACGGTAGAGTAGATGATGATGGTGGATGATGGCTTAACGTCCAGCTGCAAATTAAATGCATGCATGTTCTGGACGAGAACATGTAAATGTTATATGAATATTAACCCTGTTCTAGACAGACACGCTGAGATAGATTTTTAACGTGCTAGTTCACAAGGAAGCAGTCCGCAGTAAGACATGTTACCCACCCGGGCATACCAGCCTTTGTTTTTACTCCTTAATGCCACTTGCTAAGCAAGCGGAGGAACAGCAATTACAAATTTTGACGTTTTTGGTTTGACCCGGCCGGGGTTCGAACCCACGACCTCCCGCACTAGAGGCTAAAACACCATGACGAAAAATCCGAAACGGTCAGAAAAATAGAATATCATACCAAAAATCTAAAGTGCAATAAACACTTCAATCTCATAGAACTCTCCAGCAAAAAGTATTTAACCTATTGATATCATTGAAAACTTCACTTGAACATCGATGGTCGACTTCAGAGTAGATTTCATGTACCAGCGCTTTCTGCACATTAATAGCTCTTGCATCAATTCTTTGAGGGATCCGTATGTGGCCAGCTGTTGTAAGGCTAAATTTATGTCCTTATCCAATAAACCTCATTTTTCAGTGGTATTCCAAGTTTCAGGTCCAACCTCACAGTCGACCTTCTATTTTTGCTATTGCAGGGATTTTGTCACTGTTTTCACTCCAGTTGCCGAACCAGGCGAGCTATACCAAAATTTATTTTGTATTGTTTACCTATCCCGCCGAGGTACATTATATCCAAGTTTGATGATTCTACTTTTAAAAAATGTGGTTCCAAGAGATTGTTGTGAGTTAATAAAAAGAAAAAAAACATGTCAAAATTGAAAACAAAATGAAATATTGAAGGCATCTAACAACGATTTCGTTGACTAATTCGGCCCAAAAAAATATTCATATACAAGCTTAAGAAAAAAAAATGATTAAATATTTTTAAATATATGGTATGAAATCAAAGGAAATAGAAAATCGGCATTATACTATTGTACGTGATTGTCTTTCAATTTAAATTAATGTGTATGTTTATATCGGGTCAAATGACCATCGGCAATCTTGGCAGTCTGAGGAAGCCTTCTCGGTGACCTATTGTTAATTTCTGTGTCATTTGGTCTCTTGTGGGGAGTTGTCTCATTGGCAGTCATACCCCATCTTTTTTACTTTAAATCACAACTAGACAAAGTGATGCCCCACACTCCACTCTGAAGTAACTGTATTAAAACAAAGTCAATGTAGGACTTTTTTTGAGATACTATTGTGTCTGGGAGACACAAATGATGCCCCCGCAAATGCAGAGTGTTATTTAAAAATACACAAAATTGAGCATGGGAGCTACTTACAAGTCAAATTTTGACTATATGCATGTAGTTAGTAAACTGTCACTGTGTTTTGAGCAAAAACTAAAGAAGATAGAGAGAAATGATCAGTCATACAAGATCAATAAAACAGATATTTTTGTCGTGACTTCTATTCTCGTCTACAATGTTGGAGAGTTTCCTTTGTTGTATATGCATATAGACCAAGGTGAGTGACAAGGTTTTCTAGTTTATTACGTAGTTTACTGTGTAGCACATGACGAACATATTAACAGACAGTAGATGCATAGTCATGTTATTTATTGACAGGAATGTGCAAAATGACAGCATACCTTCATTGCAATGAATAATCTTGTAGCTAATTAATTGGGCCTCAGTGGAAAACATCTCAACACTTATACGACAGCATCTTGAAGTTCTTATTATAACGTCAGTGTGATACATATAGATTCTACCACTGCATCGAGTGTGATACGATATTTATCCACTCGAGACAGTTAAATTTTCAAATTTAAAACTCGAGGCTCGCCGAGCGTTTTAAATATTTAAAATTTAACTGCCAAGAGTGGATAAATATCGTATTACACGAGATTTGGTGATGGAATCTGTTCTCTAATGATTTTCAAACAATATGCAGGCAAACTTATTCCGTCTTTTCGAATGATCTGTAAAAAGATGTGTTCTTTCTATGTGACGTCATCAGGCATGGTCGCCTTTTTTCATTTCGTCACAATAGGAAATTCAGAGGAAAGTAAGTAAATTCGACGTCATAATCGGATTTTAACCAATGAAGAACTGAGACCAAACGAACTACACGTTGATTAAATTTTTTTATACAATGGGTGCAGAAAGGGAAAAATTGACGAAGAATTAGAGAAATGTAGTTTTATTATCAGATTTAGATGTAATTTATATTCTCATTTTGAAAACTGTTTCGTAAGAAAATCCATTATAGGACAAAGACATTTTGATAAGCAGAAGATTAAGATATCAATTGAATTACTTGATTCTGGCTCTGCAATTAAGGTAAACAAAGTCATTGATGTACAAAAAAAAGAAGATGTGGTATGAGTGTCAGTGAGACAACTCTCCATCCAAGTCACAATTTGTAAAAAGTAAACAAATATAGTTCAAAGTACGGCCTTCAACACAGAGCATTGGCTCACACTGAAAAGCAAGCTATAAAGGGCCCCAAATTGACTTAAGGATGTTCGCTACTCTGTTTCAAAATAAAAAGCTTTTCAAAAGACTGTTATAAATTGATAGTATATAAATGAAGGAACTAAAAAAAGCAGGAAAAAATGAAGGGTCCGTGTGCTTGTTTTCGAGATATAAACCATTGAAAATTTGGCGGGAAATGATTATCTCTAGATTTTTCATACATTTACCATTGGCCCTTTTTTCTTTCAAAAACAGTGAAAAAATAACAAGGATTTTATTAGATTTTCAAATATGGTTTTTTAAACTATATGTAATAAAATTATGAAAAGAAAATTAGGGATAAGCGAGCAAAATATTTATTTGCAGTATATGGATAAAACCAGAGGATTCCGAATATCTGATAAAAATTCAAAAACAAGAGGATCGAACATCCTTAAGTGTAAAACAATTCGAACAGAAACACAGACGGTCCAATCTATATAAAAAAAAATGCATTATCTTTAGAGTCAGACATTTTGTGTTGCAAAAGGAGACGGAAGACCACAAGTATTCCAATAGTTCTCTTAGAAACTACATGGCACCTTTGTAACACATACGTTTTGAAAATAATGCATGTCTGCAGTCCGGACGTGACTTTATTTCAAAAACTCTCACAATCAGGGTTTTTTGATCGGGCCGAAGAGGTCCGGATGACTTTATTTCTGTACTCAAGTCAACATTAGGTGCATATATAGTATGTGAAGGTTGTTAAAATATGTTTAAATTTCATTTTACCTAAAATGCATAATGAAGTACTTATATTCAAAAACTGTTTAGAATTCATATTTGAAAAGTGCTAAATATTTCTCATGTTACATCAAGATCTCATTTTCTCAATCTGATAATTTTCTAATATAAAATGATAAATGCATTTAGGAATATTTAAATAAGATGTGGTATAATTGCCAATTAGAAAACATATATACACCAATATAAGACCAAAGGGCAACAGAACTGAATAGATTGTATTACATGCAAAGTTAATGTAATAAATTATAGAAATTAATTAATTTTGTACATCTATGTAATATATTTTTTGTTTAATTAATTATACACATATCTCCAATGAGTTATAAAAGGACATGTATTTTCAGGTAACATTTGCACCAGGACGTTACGAAGACTTATAGTGTGAACAGCAAATCTTTCACAATGGGGAAGTTGGCTGTGATAGGGATTTTGACTGTATTTATAGTTTACATTGTTGCAGGTATGTATACAGATAGTATTATAAATATGTTTCTCTGATTCTTACACAATTTATCCTTTTCCTGACCTGTAAGTTGATTATTTTTTATTTAATCAACGTGTGGTTCGTTTGATCTCAGTTCTTCATTGGTGAAAATTCGATTATGACGTAAAATTTTCTTGCTTTCCTTTGAATTTCTTATTATGACGTCATGAACAAAGGCGACCATGCCTGATGACGTCACACAGAAAGAATACATCCTTTTTGCATATCATTCGAAAGGAAGGATTGAATTTGTCTGCATATCGTATAAAAATCATTAGAGAAACAGATTCCACCACCAAATCTTGTTCAATACGATATTTATCCACTCTCGACAGTTTAAAATATTTAAAATTTAACTGTCTCGAGTGGATAAATATCGCATCACACTCAATACAGTGGTATAATCTATATATATATATTTGGTGTCACGATATCTCAGTAGCATGAGTTCGAATCCCGGCGAGGGAAGAACAAAAAATTTGCGAAAGCAAATTTACAGATCTAACATTGTTTGGCTGATGTTTTGACTTGTGAATATAACGTCACGGTACCCAAATTGCACCGAGTACCCAAATTGCACCTATTCAACATAAACAGCTGAGAAATTCTTAAAAGTTTTCTTTGAGACTAAACAATTCATATTTTAGTTATTTGACATTATACACGTCTTACAAAATAGGTGAATATATTCAAATATACACTAAACGTTCACAGTTTATATCAACAGCTGAAGCTTTCACTGAAAAGAAAATGTACGAAAACGCCGCCATGCGACGTTCACAAAAGTCATCTTTTAAAATGAACAAAAAATATGTTACAAGCATCCATTTTAAAAGAAATGAATAGTGAGCATGTACTAATGTCAAATTGTTCTAAATATTTGAAAAATAAAACAAAACATCTGTTATTTGATTTTAATGATGTAAATTTAAGCATGGATGCAATTTGGGTACTCCTCATTACGGAATCATGGATAGTTTGGAGGTCGATTCAAACCCATTTTTCTATGACTCAATAGGGATTAAAATCAAATTGGTGTACCTATATAATAAAGAAGGATACGGCTACAAAATAAACACAGAATGGAAATTTTGTCTTTATCATAAAAAACTTAGCTGAGACAGATATAGGAAGATGTGGTGTGAGTGCCAATGAGACAACTCTCCATCCAAATAACAATTTATAAAAGTAAACCATTATAGGTCAATGTACGGCCTTCAACACGGAGCCTTGGCTCACACCGAACAACAAGCTATAAAGGGCCCCAAAAGTACTAGTGTAAAACCATTCAAACGGTAAAACCAACGGTCTAGTATATATAAAAACGAGAAACGAGAAACACGTATAAATTACATAAACAAACGACAACTACTGTACATCAGATTCCTGACTTAGGACAGGTGCAAACATTTGCAGCGGATTAAACGTTTTAATGGTACCAAACCTTCTCCCTTTTTCTGAAACAATAGTATAACATCACAACATAGAAAACACACGATAAAACATCAATTGAAGGCTTAACTCAATCAAAACGTAAATTAACACACTATGAACGAATAAATTGATCTGTGATACCTGAAAGTAAATACATAGTTAATAAAATATTAGGACAAACATTCAAGGCCAAAAGCAAACAAGCAAGTCCAAATAAAGCCATGGCAAAACACTACCGCGAAATATTAAACCCTTAGAAAATAATCACTTTTGAAAAACCGGTTTTCATAATATATACAGGTAAATGAAAATAACTTTGTCGTTTTAGGTATACTTTTTCTGTCTGTATAAAATCTTCCAATAAATAGGAATACCAAGAAAGGTCTGTCATATAAATACCTAATTTAACACTAGATACATAAGGGTAAATATCAACAATAAAACTTCCTGTACAGATTAAAGGAGAATAATCTTGATGTTAATACAAATGTAGTACGAAGAAGTGAAAATTAGTAGATATTCCAAATAATCAAAGCTGGTATACAGACAAGATCCATATTAATATAAAATAACAAAAAGTATTAAAATAGTATCAATATGTCGAATTAACAAGAAAGTACGATTTGAGAGTACTCGCAGTTACTGACAGCTAGTTAAAAGCCAAAAACAATTAATGATAAAAATCATGCATCAGAGACTAAAATCAACTAAAACACATCCCAGGATTTAGTATTTTAACGTCATGAACAGTCAGAGAAGACATGACTTGTGCAATGCCAAAATAAATGTATCGACAGGTAGTAGGATAGTGAGGAGCTACTTAAGAGATAAAATTAACGTGTGTGTGTCTCTAAACATCCCGCCTCAAAAAGAAGAAACAACTTAGTTATGTTTTAATTTGCTAATGACAAAATCGATATTAGTGCCAATGTAAACTATATTCAGAGATCTAATTACAATATTGGTACGATAACCCTTACTTATAAGTTTGTTTAAAGGTTCGATGAGTTTACACGGATCACATAGTGATTTCCTCGCTTTAAGTACAATATTACCGTAAAATTTAGGATGTGAAATACCATTTTAATAAGTTTTCTACAGGTACAGCCAAATTTACTAATCAAATCTTTGTATCTATGAAAGAATTTAGTAAAAGTTTTAAGTAATTTATGGTATCGAAATCCCTGACACAATAATTTCCCAGTGATGCATTGATTACGTTCGTTAAAATCTATGACATCAGAACACACACGGGCATACCGAACGAGTTGGGATATATAAACACCGTATGATGGAGCCAAAGGCACATCGCCGTCTAAAATGGAAAATTAACAATAGGAAATGAAAAATCGTCTCTTTGTCGTAAACTTTAGTATGTAGTTTCCGTTAGAAATTGAAATGTCTAAATCTAGAAAAGGGCAACTGCTGCTGTTTATGTTAGATTTAGTTAAAGTAAGTTCTTTTGGGTAAATTTCGAAGTATATTTAAAGAACTCTGGATTATTTAACGAAAAATATCATCCAGATAACGGTAGGTATTGTTGAATGTATCAACTAAATATAACAATGATGGGTCTTTACTGAGTTTGGTCATAAACTGAGATTCATAGCAATATAGAAATAAATCTGTTATTAAAGGGCACAGTTAGTGCCCATAGGAATACCTACTACCTGACGATACACTTTATCGCCGAAACGTACATAAATGTTATCTAGCAGAAAATTTAAAGCTTCAATCATATCCTCACATTTCCAGTAAGTGTATCTAGCATACTTTCCTTTTCGTTACAGAAAAGGCTTTAAACGAGTTACAGCAAATAAAATTACAATGAGATTTTTCGAAAGACCATTTTATCAAATACAAAAACTTTTTCTTTATAAGATTGTGTGGAAGTGTAGTGTACAGAGTAGAAAAATCATAACTGTCAACAGAATTATAAGGACCATCAAAAGCATGTATTTTATCTAAAACCTCTAAAGAATTTTTAACACTCCAAAAATAATTAATACCATTATTTTCATAAGCTTTATTACAAAAGTTAATAACCAGTTCTTTGATAGTAGTAAGGAGGTAGTTAGAAGAACTGATAGATTAGTAGTAGAACACTTACTCGATGCGGAGATGAAACGGAATTTAAATGGTTTTTGTGTAATTTCGGTAACCAGTACATGGTAGGGACTTTCAAATGTTCAGAAGATGCTTTAAGTTGGGTAGTGGCAGTGGTATGCTTGTTAACGATTTGACTCTCTGTGGTGCGAACGGACCTGAATGTAGAGGAATTGATAATTTCGTTTTGAAGAACTTCCGTGTAGTATATGCGTCACACCACCACTACATTATTGGCTGCCTTGTCTGCCGGTACGAACACAAACTGCTCTGCGAGTACCTTGAGTTTATTTTTATTCTTGAAATGGGAATATCATGGATCCTATTATTAATTTCAGAATTGTTTTCTAAATGAGATATTCGAATATTAACAGTATTCATAATTTTATTCAAATAACTGTCTAAAGATTTTTATCCGATTTTCACGTTTGCACCAATTTTACAGTAGGCAGACAGAGCGTCTTTAATGACCTGACGACACTGTTTCCAATCTATTATAGATGGAGGACGGTATTTCGGTCCTTTCTTTAGAAAAGTTATGACATCACGGTCTTCGACGATGTTGAGGTCTCCTGTAATAACATGACCATATATCTATTAGGTGAAAAACTGTCAAAATAGGTGCAATTTGGGTACCGTCACGTTATATACACAAGTCTAAATTGAAAACGACGTTCAAACCTATGATTGCGTTGGATAAAAACCGCAATTTTTATACGTGTGCATGCAAAACAAATTTCTTGGTAGAGGGGTCTAAATACAGCACAAACAACATTTTCCAAAAGACCAAAAAATTGAAAAAGTATATTTTTACCAAATAAACGGATCACAAGATGTAACAAAATGGATCTTTAAAAATTATGACTGCCATTGGCGATTTTTCGCAAGTTTATTGTTTTCTGTTTGGTATTAGATTTATAATTTTTAAAGATCCATTTTGTTACATCTTGTGATCCGTTTATTTGGCAATCGCCAATGGCAGTCAGCAGGGTTTAAGAACATCAGTTGTTCGACCTGTTAGTTAAATGCGTGTTGTTAAAATATACTTTTTCACTTTTTTGGTCTTTTGGAAAATGTTGTTTGTGCTGTATTTACACCCCTCTACCAAGAAATTTGTTTTGCATGCACACGTATAAAAATTGCGGTTTTTATCCAACGCAATCATAGGTTTGAACGTCGTTTTCAATTTAGACTTGTTTATATTTTTTCGTTTGGGCCTGTATTATATTTTCCTTCGGGTTTATATGATCCGTTCATCCTATTTCGACTCTTTAAAATTCAAGAGTCTATCCAAATACTGTTTCGATCCCTAACATCACTGAAGAGACATTAATTGTCGAAATCCGGATATGGTGTACTAATTTTTGCACCTTTGTTTGCGGTATACCATCTTTTGCGCAAGTTTACTGTTTTCTGTTTGGTATTAGATTTATAATTTTAAAGATCCATTTTGTTACATCTTGTGATCCGTTTATTTGGCAATCGCCAATGGCAGTCAGCAGGGTTTAAGAACATCAGTTGTTCGACCTGTTAGTCAATTGCGTGTTGTTAAAATATACTTTTTCACTTTTTTGGTCTTTTGGAAAATATTGTTTGTGTTGTATTTAGACCCCTCTACCAAGAAATTTGTTTTGCATGCGCCCGTATAAAAATTGCGGTTTTTATCCAACGCAATCATAGGTTTGAACGTCGTTTTTCAATTTAGACTTGTTTATATTTTTTCGTTTGGGCTTGTATTATATTTTCCTTCGGGTTTATATGATCCGTTCATCCTATTTCGACTCTTTAAAATTCAAGAGTCTATCCAAATACTGTTTCGATCCCTAACATCACTGAAGAGACATTAATTGTCGAAATCCGGATATGGTGTACTAATTTTTGCACCTTTTGTTTGCGGGATACCATCTTTTCCGCAAGTTTATTGTTTTCTGTTTGGTATTAGATTTATAATTTTTAAAGATCCATTTTGTTACATCTTGTGATCCGTTTATTTGGCAATCGCCAATGGCAGTCAGCAGGGTTTAAGAACATCAGTTGTTGGCTCTGTTAGTCAATTGCGTGTTGTTAAAATATACTTTTTCACTTTTTGGTCTTTTGGAAAATGTTGTTTGTGCTGTATTTACACCCCTCTACCAAGAAATTTGTTTTGCATGCACACGTATAAAAATTGCGGTTTTTATCCAACGCAATCATAGGTTTGAACGTCGTTTTCAATATAGACTTGTTTATATTTTTTCGTTTGGGCTTGTATTATATTTTCCTTCGGGTTTATATGATCAGTTCATCCTATTTCGACTCTTTAAAATTCAAGTCTATCCAAATACTGTTTCGATCCCTAACATCACTGAAGAGACATTAATTGTCGAAATCCGGATATGGTGTACTAATTTTGCACCTTTTGTTTGCGGTATACCATCTTTTCCGCAAGTTGATTGTTTTCTGTTTGGTATTAGATTTATAATTTTAAAGATCCATTTTGTTACATCTTGTGATCCGTTTATTTGGCAATCGCCAATGGCAGTCAGCAGGGTTTAAGAACATCAGTTGTTCGACCTGTTAGTCATATGCGTGTTGTTAAAATATACTTTTCACTTTTTGGTCTTTTGGAAAATATTGTTTGTGCTGTATTTAGACCCTTTACCAAGAAATTTGTTTTGCATGCGCACGTATAAAATTGCGGTTTTATCCTACGCAATCATAGGTTTGAACGTCGTTTTCAATTTAGACTTGTTTATATTTTTTTTTGGGCTTGTATTATATTTTCCTTCGGGTTTATATGATCCGTTCATCCTATTTCGACTCTTTGAAATTCAAGTCTATCCAAATACTGTTTCGATCCCTAACATCACTGAAGAGACATTAATTGTCGAAATCCGGATATGGTGTACTAATTTTTGCACCTTTTGTTTGCGGTATACCATCTTTTCCGCAAGTTTATTGTTTTCTGTTTGGTATTAGATTTATAATTTTTAAAGATCCATTTTGTTACATCTTGTGATCCGTTTATTTGGCAATCGCCAATGGCAGTCAGCAGGGTTTAAGAACATCAGTTGTTCGACCTGTTAGTCAAATGCGTGTTGTTAAAATATACTTTTTCACTTTTTTGGTCTTTTGGAAAATGTTGTTTGTGCTGTATTTAGATCCCTCTACCAAGAAATTTGTTTTGCATGCACACGTATAAAAATTGCGGTTTTTATCCAACGCAATCATAGGTTTGAACGTCGTTTTCAATTTAGACTTGTTTATATTTTTTCGTTTGGGCTTGTATTATATTTTCCTTCGGGTTGATATGATCCGTTCATCCTATTTCGAATCTTTAAAATTCAAGAGTCTATCCAAATACTGTTTCGATCCCTAACATCACTGAAGAGACATTAATTGTCGAAATCCGGATATGGTATACTAATTTTGCACCTTTTGTTTGCGGTATACCATCTTTTCCGCAAGTTTATTGTTTTCTGTTTGGTATTAGATTTATAATTTTTAAAGATCCATTTTGTTACATCTTGTGATCTTTTTATTTGGCAATCGCCAATGGCAGTCAGCAGGGTTTAAGAACATCAGTTGTTCGACCTGTTAGTCATATGCGTGTTGTTAAAATATACTTTTTCACTTTTTTGGTCTTTTGGAAAATATTGTTTGTGCTGTATTTAGACCCCTTTACCAAGAAATTTGTTTTGCATGCGCACGTATAAAAATTGCGGTTTTTTTCCTACGCAATCATAGGTTTGAACGTCGTTTTTCAATTTAGACTTGTTTATATTTTTTTTTTGGGGCTTGTTTTATATTTTCCTTCGGGTTTATATGATCCGTTCATCCTATTTCGACTCTTTGAAATTCAAGTCTATCCAAATACTGTTTCGATCCCTAACATCACTGAAGAGACATTAATTGTCGAAATCCGGATATGGTGTACTAATTTTTGCACCTTTTGTTTGCGGTATACCATCTTTTCCGCAAGTTTATTGTTTTCTGTTTGGTATTAGATTTATAATTTTTAAAGATCCATTTTGTTACATCTTGTGATCCGTTTATTTGGCAATCGCCAATGGCAGTCAGCAGGGTTTAAGAACATCAGTTGTTCGACCTGTTAGTCAAATGCGTGTTGTTAAAATATACTTTTCACTTTTTGGTCTTTTGGAAAATGTTGTTTGTGCTGTATTTAGATCCTCTACCAAGAAATTTGTTTTGCATGCACACGTATAAAATTGCGGTTTTATCCAACGCAATCATAGGTTTGAACGTCGTTTTCAATTTAGACTTGTTTATATTTTTTCGTTTGGGCTTGTATTATATTTTCCTTCGGGTTGATATGATCCGTTCATCCTATTTCGAATCTTTAAAATTCAAGAGTCTATCCAAATACTGTTTCGATCCCTAACATCACGGAAGAGACATTAATTGTCGAAATCCGGATATGGTGTACTAATTTTTGCACCTTTTGTTTGCGGTATACCATCTTTTCCGCAAGTTTATTGTTTTCTGTTTGGTATTAGATTTATAATTTTTAAAGATCCATTTTGTTACATCTTGTGATCCGTTTATTTGGCAATCGCCAATGGCAGTCAGCAGGGTTTAAGAACTTCAGTTGTTCGACCTGTTAGTCAAATGCGTTTTGTTAAAATATACTTTTTCACTTTTTTGGTCTTTTGGAAAATGTTGTTTGTGCCGTATTTAGACCCCTCTAACAAGAAATTTGTTTTGCATGCACACGTATAAAAAATTGCGGTTTTTATCCAACGCAATCATAGGTTTGAACGTTGTTTTCAATTTAGACTTGTATATATATATATATATATATATATATATATAGATTATACCACTGTATCGAGTGTGATACGATAGAATTATATTAATATATATATAATTCGTCTAAATAACAGCCAACAATGCTAGATCTGTAAATTTGTGGAAGCAAATTTTTTGTTCTTCCCAGGCCGGGATTCGAACTCATGCTACTGAGATATCGTAGCACCAAATCGCCTTGCACTATGCCCGACGCGCTAGACCACTCGACCACCTAGGCTAGACCATTCGAGCCTAGGTGGTAGATAATAAGCTAGAGTTAGAGGAGGGGATAAGGTCTCTGCGCAATGCTAGGCGGTGTTGTCGTAGAAGTTAGAAATAAAAAGTACAGGTTCCAGCCCCGGCGCCGGGGAGGAAGTTACGAATCAAATCTACTCTAACATCGTTAGATTGATTTTCTAGGCACTTTATATATATATATATATATATATATATATATATATATATATAACATATATATATATGAATATAAAAATTTAATGGAATATAAAAATGACGCGATAAGATGATTTTGGGAATTTAAAAAGGAGAGTTAAATCGATGAGAATCCGATAACCAGTAAAACAGTTTTGATAATTCTTTTGGTTCAAATATACCAAGCTATTCAAAAGTATTGATGCAATAACAATAATTTATTTTATTAAAGTGTCACACATTTGTCTAAAAAATATCAACAAATTATTATAATATGATAAACCTCGCACAGAAATAAAATAAAATGAATACTACTAAAGTAAATCAAAGTTGACTTATGAGACACAATACATGCCTACGGGCCGATGTCATAAACCGGCTGCTTATTGTTTTTGGGATTCGATGTCGACGTTTCGACATTTCTTTCGAAGGCTTATAAGTTGGGTAGATGTTGTCAGTTAACAACTATTTAGTTTTTAAAAAAGTCACTTTTATTTATCAACAAATTTCGACCGTTTTCTTATTTGTCCTTTAACATTATTTAATATCAATCTGTTGGATAATTGTATATCTAAAGTTCCTGGTTTTATAGCTAGCTAAACCTCTCACTTGTATGACAGTCGCATAGAAGTTATCAACTATAGTCCTTTCCAGGAAATCATGTAGAGTCAACTTTTAGAGGTTTTAAACCCCCGTTGATTTAAAGATAATATTTAGTTTAAATAAATATATAAAAAAAATAATGGTATTTTATCTTCCAATATACTCATTATCAAATTCGATTAAAAAACTGGAAATGTTTGTAAACTATAGATAAATACATGATTTTCGATTTTTCTTCTCATCGTTACTCTACACTGCAGAGAACCAGTAATTATACTAGCATACTTCCAAACAAAGGTAAAAATACGTATTCAATCATAAATTATAAAATAAATTAGATTTAGGCTTTCGGGTGTGAGTTTCTGGAAAGTCCTTTATGTCACCGTACGGTCTTCACCAGTGAGAAAAACCCATACTGCATAGCAAGCAATAAAGACCCCGAACTTTCAAATTTCAAACACGTGACGGATTACATAAATGCTTTACATTATTTTCTTGTAAGTGTCTTATATATATATATTTAAAAAAATAAGAAGATGCGGTATGATTGCCAATGAGACAACTATCCACCAAAGTTAGCATTTATAGGCAACCGTACGGCCTTCAACAATGAGAAAACTCAATACCGTATAGTCGTTAAAAAAAAGAACCCGATATGAAAAATATGAAACAATTTAATTGAAAACACGGCCTAATTTATAACAAAACAATATATGGCAAACAAAAATGACATACATGAACCAAGGCAATCACTGAACGACAGGCTCCGACTTGGGACAGGCAAATATGCATGTAGTATTTGTCAATGATAATTTAACAGTCATAAATTTATTAATCTATTATCTTTATCTTGAAATATAGACGAAGGTGTTTATTTTACTATTTGCAAGCTGAATTTCTGTTTTCTTAATCTTAATATACTTCTATGTTCAGGAGGCACAGTGCCCATGGTGACTGAGGAACCAAATGGTGAAAACGATGTGACTGAGGAGCCAAACGGTGAAAACGATGTGCCTCAGGACCCAAACGGTGAAAACGATAGTAAAAACGATAGTAAAAACGATAGTGAAAATGATAGTGAAAACGATGATAGTGAAAACGAGTGTGAAAAAGATGATGATGAGACATCAGAAAAAACTGAAGGTGTGCAGACAACAGAATCAAATAACGGTGTGTACACAACCACAACAGAGGACAATAAGTAGATTCGGTGGGGATAGTGATAGTGATAGTAAAGAATAACATTCAACTGTTACATTGATTTCTTAAAATAAAATAAAACATAACTTTATATGTTTTCCTATGTAGTATTGAACATCTATTGTCCTTGGATACATGCTAGTACATTCTATCCATACTTTTATTTTTGACATTGCAAAATATAAACATAATACGTGTAAGGATTGCCAATGAGGCAAATATCTACCAGATAACAAATGACGTTGATTTAAGCAGCTATATGTTACCGAACTGATCTTAACAATGAGCAAAACCCAAATTGTATAGTAAGCTACATGTATTACAAAAACCCTACATAACAAAACGTGAATCAATTCAAATGAGAAAATCAACTGCCTGATTTATGCACAAAACAATAAACGAAAAACAAAATAATAGACAGCATACAACTGCAACCACAGGCTCCTTTAAATGTGAAGTTTTCACGTTTAATTCGTCGAATGTTCTTATTTATAATATTTACATCTGAGAACGGATGATTATATTTTATTAGTTTTCATTGATTTTGGACTAATTTTTATTCACTGTGGGGACTATTAGATCGTTAGATCGGTAATTTGTGTCTTTATGCATTTCATAAGTTGTTTCTGTACCTCATGCCGTTTGAATGACCAAAGCCATTTTCAACTAGATTTTTATTTTTGGTCTTGCGTTGTGCTATTACACCACTGTCTCTGGTAAGGGAAAAATTCGGCGCTCACAAACAAGTGTAACATCGCCACATTCTTTATGTGCCTGTCACAAATCAGGATCCTGTAGTTTAGTGGTTGCAGTTGTATGCTGTCTATCATTTTGCTTTTCGTTTTGAATTGATCTCGTTTTGCCATGCCGGTGAGTTTTATAGCTTACTGTACGGTATTGTCATTGCAATCATACCACATCTCCTTATATTTTTACTGTCATCGTTCAAATTTGAATATATTTTCCTGCTGCAAATTATTTTATTAGCTAAAAAAGCTAAACAAAATACATGACGACAACAAAATTCTCGATCGATATGACCTTTTCAATTATTGACAGTGAACTGTTTCCAATTGGAATAATACACAAGTGTAAAAAATTCAGGCGGTATTTTACGTAGAGTCTAGTTTTTGACGGACAATAAATAACCTAGTACATGTAACGAGAAGAAATACACTTTTTGCTAAACACATCAATGTGAACCTCCTAGCTTCATTTATGCCTATAGCTATTCCGCCGTCGTCATCACATCGGTGGCATATTATGTACAATGTGATAAAAGACTGAATAGATATTTTCTTGCTCATGAAATGTTTTTGTAATAATAATATATTAGCAATTAGCTATGATTCAACAGTTGAACACGAGTATGGCGTCATTCAACGTCATAGTAATGTATTATACCCCGATTATATTCTGAACGCTTGCTTTCCGATTCAATCGACGGTTACGCTTGCTTTCCGATACGCGTAACTCTTGCTTTCAGATTTTGTTGACGAAGAAGCAGGAGACACGAAATGAGGATGGATGATACTTAAATCGGATGGTAAATGGTGTTCTCTCTTGTATCTCACGGAATATTTTTCTTGATAAAAATGTAATGCATGTCACCATAGAAATGTTTATTCAGGTCGTAAACGGGACCACAAACGCAACACTGTAAACAATTGATTTTTTTTAAATAAAACTGTTTAAAATATTTTGAATTAACTCGGGTTTCAAATCCTCTATTGACTTTCCTTACATTAATACTGTTCCGTTTCTCGAAATTCATTTAATCTTACCATAAATGCCCGTTGAAAAAGATCTTAGGAAACGCTGTCTTTCAGATTGTTTACCTTCAATCTGGGAAACGATTGCTTTCCGATTTTCTGGAAACGACTTCTTTCAGATGGAACTATTTGTTGGTCATTGAAACACATGCAGACTATAAAATTTGTTTTTGTTTTCATTTTTTTAAAATTTTTTAACACACTACGACACAGCGGAGCTAACAAGTCAAATTTGCGCCTGGCTTAATCGGCAACTGGATATTTCACTCCAATAGAACGCATAGTAAAGATTAAAATGTTCAAATCGGCACCCATTACACTTAGGTTATTTATTTTTTATCATAATTTGTGTATGATAATTTCTCTTGATAAAAAAATAAAATCTACAACACAAACCAAGTATTATTAACATACTATATAACAAAATATTAATTTTTCTGTCCACCGCGCGCGGAAGTAGTCAAAAAGACATTATTATTTTTTCAGGGGTTGACAGGATACACGTAATCGTTATAAATTTTAACTTCACTGTTCTTATGCAAGCAAATTTAATAAACAATGATTTTATACAGTTGTTTTTTTTCACCTTACATAGGGCTTTATTTCTGATCTTATTTCTGTGTACAAAATTCTAAATCTACATGTTTCACCTTTATCAATATTAGAATATCCGTTTGGACGATTCCATATACCATTATCTTTTAGGGGTTTTTAGCTTCAGTGTCGAGTTGGTGTATAGTATTAAGGATTGTCTGCGAGAAATAAATCATTTTTCTGATAGATTAACTAAATTCAAAACCAATATAAATATAGTTAACATATATATTTTATTTAAATGAGTAAATTGATCGGAATGTGAATGATACATAGACCTAAAATTCTTTTTGGTCTATCCCAGTCATGACATTTGCGCGGGAATTTCTTCTTATGACATCGTAATATACTTTACTTTGTTACTTTGGATTATTGTTATCTTTAAATGTAATGTGATAGGATTTAATGTGATATTATTTGTCTCTTCTTCTATAGTACATAGTTTGACGTCAGGTTTGTACACATAAAGTCTCTAGTCTAGTCAGATCTGAAGTATATCCTCATGTACTCATTCTCAATTTTATTCTGCATATCCCACTCCTTCCCTACGTCACCCTGCTCAGTTGCTCCGTAATTCTCATATCAATGCTTTGAGACAAAAGTGTCTCTTCTTCTATAGTACATAGTTTGAGGTCAGGTTTGTACACATGAAGTCTCTAGTCTAGTCAGATCTGAAGTATACATGTACTCATTCTCAATTTTATTCTGCATATCTCACCCCTTCCTACGTCACCCTGCTCAGTCGCTCCGTAATTCTTGTATCACTGCTTTGAGACGAAAGCAGGCATTATCAGCAACGTCATAACTCGCGTCATGGCATATTGTTATTCTAAACTGTTTCCCAAAATTGATCGCCCTGAAGATCATAAAAACATTTTATTAAAATAAAGTATGTCAATAAAGGTTTTGATTTTGTAAATATTGCCGGTATTTTTAACGACCATTCTGTTAAAGAACAAATTCCTGGATATTTTGATAATACTGAGCTCCTCTTATTTGTTATATTTACAAGAAATCATCCACGACTCACTCCATACTTACTGTTTAAAATGGATAAAACGGGAAAAAAAAAGCTGACAAAAAATCTTTGGACTCTTTTTTTAATTCAGTAATGAACATAGTTGATATACGTATTCAACATTTTAAAGAACATTTTACTCTTAACAACAACCATAATAAACCTATTTCTCGTATCAAACATAAACTTAAAGAACTAGCCAAGGAATTTGTTTTGTCCCGGCCGATAAAGCTGCTAATAATATCATTATTGTTTGACGTAAATTTACATTGAGGTTCTGAAAAAGAAATCACCAATTCACCAACATTCCAACTGACTCCATTTTCAGAAAACGACATCTGTAACAAACATAAACTTTTAGCTACCTCTTTACAAGCAGAACCAAATACAATGAAAGTCCCAACTATGTACTGGCTTCAGAAGCTACATAAAACACCTTACAAATATAGATTTATTTCGTCTTCAAGCCATTGTTCCACTACTAAATTGTCTATTCTTCTTACCAGTTCACTTGGTACAATCAAAAACCTGATAATAAATTGTTCAAATAAGGCCTTTGAAAATAGTGGAATTAATTACTTTTGGAGTGTCAAAACTCGTTGGAAGTACTTGATAAATTGCATGCTTATATTGGTGATTTTGAATCTGTTCAAAGTTTTGATTTTTCTACCCTGTATACCACATTGCCTCGCATTCTCATTAAGAAAAATTCACACACCTAATTAAATGGGCATTTAAAAGTCAGAATGTGAATACATATGTTCTAACTCTTTAGGTCATTTTTAGTAGCAATAAACAAAAGAAATATGTCAATTGGACATGCTTTGATACTATATCTGCCCTTGAATTTTTACTAGATAATATTTTTGTTCGCTTTGGAGATTCCGTATATCGTCAGGTTATCGGAATTCCAATGGGGACTAACTGTGCACCACTTATTGCGGACCTGTTTTGTATTGCTATGAGTTACAATTTATGACTAAAATCAGCAAAGACCCATCGAAACAACATCTGATACAAAAATTTAATAATACTTTTAGATATTTGGATGATATATTGGCTCTCAATAATGACGACTTCAGTATGTATACTAAAGAAATTTATCCTGTTGAACTTACTTTAAATAAAGCTAATACTAACAATGACCACTGCCCTTTCCTCGATCTTGATATCCATATCATTAACGGAAAGCTTAATACAAAATGTATGATAAAAGAGATGATTTTCATTTCCTATCGTTAATTATCCATTTTAGATGGTGACGTTCCTTGTCACCATCTTACGGTGTTTATATATCTCAACTTGTACGATTCGCTCGTGTATGTAACAACGTTTCAGATTTTAACGAAAGAAATTTATGTATTACTGAAAATTATTACACCAGGGTTTTCGATATCACAAACTAGTCAAAACATTTACTAAATTTTATCATCGGTATAAGGACATCATTCGTAAATATAGCTCAACATGCAGACTTCTTATACGTTCAGGTATTTCACATCCAATCTTTTATAGTAATATTCTTTATAAAGCACTAAAATGTCAGTATTCACCTCAGAAGCTAACAAAACCTTTAAATAGACTTATCAAGAAGGGATATAGTTACGATACTGTTGTCAGGTCATTAAAGATTGCATATTTTGGCTTTAATATTGATTCACTTATAGGGTCTTTGCATCGGAACTAAACACATTTATTTAAAACCAGTTGTTGGCATGACACGGGTTATGCTCTTCTCATATATTTTATGATGGTATGATACTAAACCCTAACGGGAGGGATTGTGCCTGATATTCATATGATGAAGACATAATCTTTCAATCAGTTTAATTGAGGTCTGGAGCTGGCATGTCAGTTAACTGCTAGTAGTCTGTTGTTATTTATGTATTATTGTCATTTTGTTTATTTTCTTTTGTTACATCTTCTGACATCGGACTCGGACTTCTCTTTAACTGACTTTTAATGTGCGTATTGTTATGCGTTTACTTTTCTACATTGGCTAGAGGTATAGGGGAGGTTGAGATCTCATAAACATGTTTAACCCGCCGCATTTTTGCGCCTGTCCCAAGTCAGGAGCCTCTGGCCTTTGTTAGTCTTGTATTATTTTTACTTTTAGTTTCTTGTGTATAATTTGGAGTTTAGTATGACGTCCATTATCACTGAACTAGTATATATATTTGTTTAGGGGCCAGCTTAAGGACGCCTCCGGGTGCGGGAATTTCTCGCTGTATTGAAGACCTATTGGTGACCTTCTGTTCTTGTCTGTTCTGTGGTCGGGTTGTTGTCTCTTTGACACATTCCCCATTTCCATTCTCAATTTTAACGTTCAAACCTATGATTGCGTTCGATGGAGCTTAATTATACATTTAATACTAAACAGAAAACAATTAACTTGCGGAAAAGATGATATATCGCAAACAAAAGGTGCAAAGGTTTTTGTACACCATATCCGGATTCCGACAATTAATGTCTCTTCATTGATGTTAGGAATCGAAACAGTATTTGGAAAGCCATACAATTTACCTCAATTTAGGATAGACTCTTGAATTTTGAGGAGTCAAAATAGGATGAACGGATCATATAAACCCGAAGGCAAATATAATACAAGCCCAAACGAAAAATATAAACTAGTCTAAATTGAAAACAACGTTCAAACCTATGATTGCGTTGGATAAAACCGCAATTTTATACGTGTGCATGCAAAACAAATTTCTTGTTAGAGGGTCTAAATACAGCACAAACAACATTTTCCAAAAGACCAAAACAGTGAAAAAGTATATTTTAACAAAACGCATTTGACTAACAGGTCGAACAACAAATGTTCTTAAACCCTGCTGACTGCCATTGGCGATTGCCAAATAAACCGATCACCGATGTAATAAATGGATCTTAATTATACATTTAATACTAAACAGAAAACAATTAACTTGCGGAAAAGATGATATACCGCAAACAAAAGGTGAAAGGTGCAAAGGTTTTTGTACACCATATCCGGATTTCGACAATTAATGTCTCTTCATTGATGTTAGGAATCGAAACAGTATTTGGAAAGCCATACAATTTACCTCAATTTAGGATAGACTCTTCAATTTTGAGGAGTCAAAATAGGATGAACGGATCATATAAACCCGAAGGCAAATATAATACAAGCCCAAACGAAAAAATATAAACTCGTCTAAATTGAAACAACGTTCAAACCTATGATTGCGTTGGATAAAAACCGCAATTTTTATACGTGTGCATGCAAAACAAATTTCTTGGTAGAGGGATCTAAATATAGCACAAACAACATTTTCCAAAAGACCAAAGAAGTGAAAAGTATATTTTAACAAAACGCATTTGACTAACAGGTCAAACAACAAATGTTCTTAAACCCTGCTGACTGCCATTGGCGATTGCCAAATAAACGGATCACCGATGTAATAAATGGATCTTAATTATACATTTAATACTAAACAAAAAACAATTAACTTGCGGAAAAGATGATATACCGCAAAAGGTTTTTGTACACCATATCTGGATTTCGACAATGAATGTCTCTTTAGTGATGTTAGGAATCGAAACAGTATTTGGAAAGCCATACAATTTACCTCAATTTAGGATAGACTCTTGAATTTTGAGGAGTCAAAATAGGGTGAACGGATCATATAAACCCGAAGGCAAATATAATACAAGCCCAAACGAAAAAATATAAGCTAGTCTAAATTGAAAACAACGTTCAAACCTATGATTGCGTTGGACAAAAACCGCAATTTTTATACGTGTGCATGCAAAACAAATTTCTTGTTATAGGGGTCTAAATACAGCACAAACAACATTTTCCAAAAGACCAAAGAAGTGAAAAGTATATTTTAACAAAACGCATTTGACTAACAGGTCAAACAACAAATGTTCTTAAATCCTGCTGACTGCCATTGGCGATTGCCAAATAAACGGAAATGTAATAAATGGATCTTAATTATACATATATATAAACAAAAACAATTAACTTGCGGATATATATACCGCAAAAGGTTTTTGTACACCATATCTGGATTTCGACAACCAATGTCTCTTTAATCGAAACAGTATTTGGAAAGCCACAACTGTTGAAAGGATAGACTCTTGAATTTATAGGAGTCAATAGGGTGAACGGATCATATAAACTAGTCCGTTCAACTGACAAAATCTGTTTATATCTAAATTGAACTCTTCAAAGAATGATCATGGACTATTCGCAATTTTATACGGTGCAATATCTGTTAGCCATTTAGTGGTCGTTTGCATTCAAAGTTGAGTTATAGTGGGTTTAGTTTGCGAAAAAGAACTCAATTTCCCGATAGTAAACGTTTTCTTTATATTTTGCTGTGTCAAAATGACCTAAATATTAAGGACAGTATATAGTCCTAAAAAGGGTATATCACGGTCTACACATTACTTTTTAGCAGGAAAGACTGCCATTGGAGTATATCACCACTGGGTCTTTTTAATTTGATCTCATCCACTAAAGTCATTCAAGTAGAACATTTGCTGTCGGGTTTGTCCACATTTTGGAATATATTAATACATGTATAGAAATACTGTTGAGTCTGTTTACAAATGCCTCCACAATTTGGAATATATTAATACATGTATAGATGTACTGTTGAGTCTGTTCCCAGATGCCCGAGATACACTTCATTATTTATTATTTATTGAAAATAAGTGGAATCATCTTTTAGAAAAGTTGTTCCTATGATAATGAATCCCCCCTTTTATAAGTTAAAAAGGCTACATCTGTTTTTCCTTTTTCTAAACCGCAAAATATCCCTCTTTTTTTTGGGGGGGGGATGTTCCCAACCTGTTTATTAGTGGAATTGTGAATCAGGCCATTACTCCTCAATTCTACTGATGCATACTTTTCATGTCGGGACAGTTTTCCTCATTTTTGAAGGCTGTATGCATGGTTGCCTATAATTGCTATGTCATTTGAACCTCTGTGGATAGTTGTCTCATCATGCTCATTGGCAATCATATATATTACATACATGTATTGTAATTTTTATATGTATCCATCCTTTAGAAAAGTTGTTTCGAATGTAATGAATCCCCTCCAGATCCCCCTTTATAAGTTGAAAAGGCTACATCTTCTTTTTATCTTCTTCAGAACTTTTTTTTTTGGGTCCCAACCTGTTGTTTATAAGTTGTAAATCAGGCCATTACTTTTCTCAATTTAATTGTTGCATATTTAACATGTCTGGACTGTTTTTTCTCATTTTTGAAGGTTGTATGGTCGCCTATAATTACTTTGTTATTTGAACATCTGTGGATAGTTGTCTCATTGGCATATGACATATACTGATTTTTATATGGATTGCAGACCTGAAAAAGATGTTCAAAGTTGAATATGCTGCAAACTTCAAACAACCTACAACAACTAATTTACCATGAAACTGTTGATCAGAACTATATATAATTGATTTCATCCCAGTCCTCATACATGTACCACTATCAATCAACAAAACAAATGCAAATGATTATGATGTCATGAAAGGTTTTTATTTTTAATAAATCTTGAATCTTTATATCAATATAATCTGAATCCCAACATAAACATGTTGGGCTCTTTTACAGCAAAATATACAGTATGGGGTTTTCTCATTTGTATACGCCCGTTTACCGGACGTATAATGGTATACCGTTGTCCGCCTGTCTGTCTGTCCGTCCGTTGTCAACATGTCAGACATTAACTTAAAAACGCTTTAATAAAATTGCATAAAACTTTGGTGAATTGTTTATATCTATTGACGTGAGCTCCCTTTCTTTTTTTTTAAATTTTAGATTTTACGTTTCTGAGTTTATTCTTAAAAAAAAGGGGATTTTCTAATATGACATTGAGAAGTAATTGAACTTTATTCTTTGTAAATGTGACGAGGGTATCATGCGCTCATGGCGCAGCTGTTTATTGAAGGTGGTATGCATATGGTTGCTTATAATTTCTTACATCTATTTTATTTGAATTTTAGGGAATAGTTGTTATTTATATAAACAAATCCCACGTCGATATATTACATGTACAACAATCAGACATCAACCCACGCCAACCTGGATGTAATTGAAAGACATCTAGAGGTCAATATATAGTCTCAAACAAAAGACAAAATAAGGGAAAATATAGAGAATTTTTAGAAGAATTATTATGAAATGTATTAGCAATATTTAAAATATATCGTTTAAAATATTTTGAGTTTTAGGTTCCACCTTCCATTTTAGAAAACTGGGAATTCATTGCGGCTAGTCTATTACAGGGTTATTCATTGGTTGTAGATATGGAATCTTATTTTATCATACAGTCAGATTTGAACATCGACTTGTGGAATGAAGGTGGAGTAAAGACCGAATGTCAGTTTTAGTGTTATATATGTATGTCAATTTTACTCTTATATATGTATACAAATATTATTGATTCAGTGGTGATGGTAAATAGACACTGACAAGTCTTAGATAACATTTTATAGTTTTGAATGTTTCTTGATCAGTTAACTAAAATTAGGTGGAGGTATGTTCTTATTTCCGACAGAGGGGCACTCAACCTATATCAATTTGTGCATGAAGCGATTGATAGTTGCTAGATACTGAATGCTTTTACCACAAATTTGTGAAAGTTTTAACCGGTAAATACGATAATAAAATTCATGTCTTTTTCAGGACTTCTGATCCAACCATGTAGTATGGCATGTTATTGAGATATGGTTTTGGTCGATGGATGATCATGAAGGACCTGTAGTACAAAGTATATCACTGGACTGAGCTCTTTGTCTAAGTGTATTATGAAAGTGCTTTGCTTTGAGCTCAGTTCATTGTTATGCAATTCATTCTTTGTGAAATAAAGATTTGACAGACAACTCTCATGTACAAGGAATTGTCAAAGTAGTATCCATTCTATGTACAATGTAAGTAATAGGAAGATAAAAGCATTTTATTTAGATTTAAACCAAACATTTTTTGTCCATTAGTCAAATTAAAAAAAACACAAATTTACCAAACAATGCTACTCGTGCTACTAGCAATATGATGCTAGGTTGTTTTGTTACACTTTATTTTTATACATCTGTACTGCCTACTGACGACTCAGTCCTGAGTGTAAAAGGTCATTCAGTATGTTAAAAAAAAAAGACCAAAATTCATAAGGCCTATCTGGCCTAATTGATTTCTAAAACTATATTTCATTGTACATGTTCAACATTTATCATTCATTTGTTTATTTCATAATTTGTGTGGATTAACAGTAAATGTTAATTACTACAGTACACTTTCATACCACACCAAAACTGCCTTACTGTATTGGTATCACTTATATTTGTATCCATATAACAAACAAAAAAATGAAAAGAGAATATTTTTGCAATACCTTTTTCATATTGAATACTAATCTATAACTTTTTAGATCTTTAGACATATTAAGTAGATGATCATATCCACTTGAAATTTTATCACATGACTTCTGTAGCAGTTATGAGTCTTTGAAGCATACTCACAAAGGTTCTTTTGTTGACATCATTTTCATACTGGTCAAATCTTTTTTTTTTTTTATTTGAGGAGATATTTTCAAAAAATTGATAAAAAATAACACAGAGGTTTACTTTCTAGCTCATCTAGCCCCAAGCATTATGTCAGGCATTGTCATTACTAAAAACCATTAAATGTCTTCTAATCTGAGAAACATTTTCGACATTTTAACGGAATCTTTTACTTATGACACTGATGATCCACCACAAAGTAATATAAATAGAACCATACAAATAGTAAGCAAATACATGTTCCCAGATACCATCTCCCATATAAAAAAAAATCACATCATGAAAAAAATGAACCTATTATGTGTTCCTCTCCTAGCTACAAAATGTATCCAAAATCAAAGATGTGGAACATATTCTATCATAATCATTTGGTAATTGATGCAATTAGTGTCTCTTCAATGCCCGTCTTGAACATAAAAAACTAAATATTAAATAAACAACACTCCTAATGCTGAGGATGGTTGTCATTGTGCAGCACAGTTAATAATATAGAGCCCCATGGGAAAAACATAGAACTTCTTTTGTCATTTAAAACACTGTCAAACATCCAAACATACTATCCACACTGATCTGTGTCCACACTTGTACGAAACACAAAAATAAAACAATAAAACAAAATCCTCAAAATAACCTCAAACCAAAACAAATTATAAAAACAAGTCATGTGTTCCAAAAGGGTAAATAATTTCTGCTGCTTCTGTGTTAAAAATACTACATTTTAATTATAACTTTTGAAAGAAAGAAAAAACACAACACAATAAACGGGAAAATATAGAACTATGACTACATCCACAAAAGAGTACATGAAAAATATATTAAACGTAACAACACCCGCAAAATATTAATGGATTAATACATCAAATAATTGTTATCGGCCCAAAGCTCAGAAAAAAAATCAACCTGTAATGGTTCAATCACAGGTTCACGGCCCAATGTGTGTACTTGCGTATTTTATGAAGAGATTACCTAGTATTTATAAACCATGGGTTATAATCCAAAAAAAATTTGACCGATTTTGGCAAATTTTGGGTATCTATACCAAAAACGTATAAGAAGATTAACCACAACGGCACAATCATGCTAAAAGAAAAGATATGTATTGTCGTTTGGACATATTTTCGTATGCGACATTCTTCGATGCAAAACATCTCAGGGAAAAGGGGGCTTACTATTAACGAGTGGTGGATCACTATTTCTAGCTCCATGATATATGTTGAGGTCGAAAAATCATATGAAAAATATGATACCCCTGCCATATAGGATTGAAGCCCTCCCCCGCCTTAAATAACACAGATATGTCAGTAGTCTTGAAACATTACGTAATAAAAAGATTTTCTACAATGAAACATGTTAAAAAAATTAAATAAATGTGGATGAGAGTTTTATAATTTGAATATATTTGTTTGGCTGTAAAGTCTTCTTTACAAGACAACGCATATCTGTTGTAAACGAAATCACATTGATTTCGGTTATCATTGTAAGAAACAATACATCATTAATACCTGTATATTTGTTTTGTTTCGTCAACTTCAATTTCATTCAAGAAAATTGATACTTCATTATTTTTTTAATATTGTAGCAACCAACCTTTCTACCCTCTCTGTAATTTTCTTGTACAAAATCGGAAAGTAAGCGTTTCCGGAATCGAAAAGCAAGCGTTACCGTCGATTTAATCGGAAAGCAAGCGTTCTGAATATACACCGTGTAATATGTAATTTGATTCAATCTTATTTCATAAAGAAATAGATTCATATATTACTTTTTGCGTTTAAACCTCTTAGAGACTATGTTCATGCTTTTGGTAAGGACTAGAATAAACAGTGTTGTTGGACTGGTGAGGCGATATTATGTAAAGGCAGTACATTCTCCGTCATTTGTGAAATGTCGTTTTGCATGGCGAATTTAGGCAAATATGTTTGTTTGGATTTCTGTATTATGAGAATTACATAGAATCAAACAAAATTATCTCAGAAATATTGAATTAAATCATGTCCTGCAGCACCAAATCAAGACAAAATCATGTTCTGCGCAATAAATCAAGACAAAATCACTTATTAATACTAAATGTTCTCGATATGACGATGTCACAACCTGTACAGACCAACTATTAACCCAAAACCCTATTTATGATATTAGTGATCAACTGTTTTGAAATATTATGGCAAAATGCGGTAAATATGATATGAACACATTCTTTCCGTGTGTTATTTAAGTTGTCAGAGTCTTCTAAGGCCAGTATGTTTATAATGCCATAATTTGTAAGAGCTGAAAATATGATTGATTGATTGATTGATTGGTGTTTAACGCCACTTTCAACACTATTGTGCTATTTCGTGGCGGTCAGTTTTTATTGTTCGAGGAAGCCGGAGTGCCCGGAGAGAACCACCGACCTTCGGTAGGAAAACTGACAATCCTAGTCAATTAAGATTGGAGTCAAGTGCACATGCCCCGTCTGAAAATATGACCAGTTTTTTTATCGTTTTATTTTATAGATACTGATCTAAATTATAAGTGTGTCAAAAATTATGAAGCTTGATACGAAATAACATTAATATTGACGATACCAATTTTACTGCACCCGATGAGAATTCCGACAATGTCAACATTAACGGTACACCAGAGTGGACAATGAATGTTTCATTAGTGATGCTCGAGGTCCAAAATATAAAAAAAAAACCAACAAACAAACATATACAAACGTTGAACAGCTGATCAAACCAAAAAAAATACCTAAATATGCCGGACAAGAAATCAAATTTTGCCTGAGGGAAGTATCACCTAATGGGCTGATGATACCATGATGAAACTAGACCTGGTTCTTCAAAAGGGTAAGGTACATTTGATAAACTGTTTGAAGCTTTGAATTGTTCGAAATACAACTACGTGTATTTGGAAAATCTTTTGGAATTGTTGGTCCTCAATGCTCTTCAACTTCATACTTTATTTTGCCTTTTTTTTTATTCGAGCGTCATATGAACAACACGATGGATGCCAAATGTGAAGCAGGATCTGCTTACCCTTCTGGAGCACATTAGATCAATCCAAGTTTTTGGACGGTTCTTGTTGCTCAGTCTTTAGTTTTCTCTTTTGCGTTTTGTATACTGTTGTTTGTCTTTTTGGTCATTTTCTTTTATCACCATGGCGATTTCAGTTCATAAGATTTTCGACTTATGAATTTAAATGTCCCATTGGTATCTTTTGCCTCTCCTTCACTGATGAGTCTTTTGTATATAAAACGCTCGTCTGACGTACAAATGTATGAGCCTGGTATTTCTAATGAGTTTATTTGTAGTGCATGCATAAAGCGGCATGGGAATCAGTTAAAATGTCAAATTCTAATATGACGTTCTTCAAACGCTTTGAGTACACCACCGTGGTAAAATATGATTCTAATGCAATTTTTATGTAACAATTTTTTTCATTGGCTAAAAGTTACCGTCAAATCAACAGTTGACCAGTCGTAACTAAGGAGGGACCCGCCATTTTGAATTCATGGATCCATTTCCGTTCGATTACTACAATATTATCGAAAATAAAACAACACCTACATCAAAATCGCCGTTTTGATGTGATTTTATCCAAATTTGACAGTTGGAAAGCAAGTCCTTGGAAACGTCCGTTGTCGTCAAGCTCTATCAGCAACAATAGCAGGGGGAATTAATTAGGTAGCGCTATAGTCGTCCGTGACGTCAAAAGTCCGCCAAATCAATCGGTTAAATAATTGACGTTTAAACTACTTTTTCAACTTGTCATGCTCTTATTATAATTGATTTTAAAATTTATAGGTTTTGCAACCAATATAGTGTCAATACGACATACAAACATTATCCAAAATAGCTTTTATTTTCTGTTTCTTTGTCCTGTCCTTTCTAAAAATTATCAGCATTTTTTTTGTTCGCCAAAAAAATCGAATTTTGATAACTTGAAGTTTGCGTATCCAAATACGGAAAAGAACGGTAATAGTCTTAAATGAAACCGAGTAACCTATTTCAAATTTCAACACAATTTTGAAGCCATCATTTTTTACTGTAATACATCAATTTTAGTGACCACCAGTCATGTCAATTTGTACCTGGTTTTGACTGCGTTTCTAGTTCAAAACAGATTGAAAACTGAAGTTGACTTCTTTTCATTGTACCTGTTTCCAAAGTACACTGATTTTATTAAAGATATGGATGAAATTGTGATTGAAAATTGTTCTTTTTCACAATTCCATATTACGATACCTCCATTTCAAAGTAATTAAAACCCTTCTTGATCCCCTACACAAATTGACGGTGACATTGTTTTCTTTTTTCAACATACGTCATATAACGTTAACAAAATATGTGTCAGAGTCATGTGTATGGTGAAAATTTACACATTGGAAATGTGAAACGAAGACGTCTTTAAATATTGCGTTTGAAACTATAAGAATTAGAAAATATTATTCATACTGGAAACAAATCTGACAAATTAATGATAGCATATGGATGGACAAAAGCACAAAAAATAACAAGAGAATATGCCTTGTATAGGAAAATTTCTGGAATGGAAAACATATGAAGATCATATGAAAAAAAGAAATGAAGGTCAGTTAATTAAATTTATAAGTTAAAAAAACCTTGCTTATTTAATTATCTCTTTACTAAGTAATCTAACTACATTAATAAGAGCAAATAGATATAGGAAGATGTGGTGTGAGTGCCAATGAGACAACTCTCCATCCAAATAACAATTTATAAAAGTAAACCATTATAGGTCAATGTACGGCCTTCAACACGGAGCCTTGGCTCACACCGAACAACAAGCTATAAAGGGCCCCAAAAGTACTAGTGTAAAACCATTCAAACGGTAAAACCAACGGTCTAGTCTATATAAAAACGAGAAACGAGAAACACGTATAAATTACATAAACAAACGACAACTACTGTACATCAGATTCCTGACTTAGGACAGGTGCAAACATTTCAGCGGGATTAAACGTTTAAATGGTACCAAACCTTCTCCCTTTTTCTGAAACAATAGTATAACATCACAACATAGAAAACACACGATAAAACATCAATTGGAAGGCTTAACTCAATCAAAAACGTAAATTAACACACTATGAACGAATAAATTCGATCTGTGATACCTGAAAGTAAATACATAGTTAATAAAATATTAGGGACAAACATTCAAGGCCAAAAAGCAAACAAACAAGTCCAAATAAAGCCATGGCAAGACACCACCGCGAAATATTTAACACTTAGAAAATAATCACTTTTGAAAAAACCGGTTTTCATAATATATACAGGTAAATGAAAAATAACTTTGTCGTTTTAGGTATACTTTTACTGTCTATATAAAATCTTCCAATAATTAGGAATACCAAGAAAGGTCTGTCATATAAATACCTAAGACTAGATTATATCAAGTCAAACAAGAAGTTAATTCATACATGTAGTGATATTTTCTTACAAAATTGAATTCATTCAAATTGCAAATTCTTGTCAAATTTAACAATCAATTGATCATTAAGTAAAATGCACAAGATTTGTCCAGACAACTTTCATTTGTGATATAAATATCAAATTATTAAAAGAAAATAAACAATACTTTGTTTATAAATATGTATACCAGCTGATACAGCAACCTGAAGAGTAGAAGCCCCATTTTATTTCAAAAAGTTTACTTTCATAATCTATAATTTATAAAATACCCTGAGATATTAGGCAAGGACTACTAGCTGTCTTAGCTAATCTAATAATTGAATTTTACAATAATAATGATTTTAAAATCCAAAATTATGTTACCTTTACTTATAGTTTGAAGTATTATGTTTTACAGAATTTCTGTCAATATTTTTGGTAAACTTATCCTTTTTCTGAAGGATGTTTTCTAAGCAGTACTGTAATGTTCAACTAAGAAACATAGCTTGAGTTTAAAGGCTTTTTTACTTTGAAGAAACTTATTGTGTGACTCTTGGTACCACTTTATAGAATATAAAAAATAATATAAATGATCAGTACAATTATTATTTTCATTTTCAGAAAGATTATTCAAATTGTATAAATATGAAAATGCATTAAACATTATTAGAAGTGTCTCAAGAACTTTCTACTAGGAGTAATCCCATATACCATTATAAAAATTACAAAGTAAATTTCATCAGCCAGAGCTAATTTATATCAATATAGCTAAAAAAAATTAGGGACATAATGGGTTACATTTCCTAATTTTTACTCATTTTTGTCTTTTAATACTCATTCTCTGTAACCACTTAAACTTTTTCGGCACACATAGTCACCGATCTTCCTGAAAATGGGCTGATATGTAGATCCTATTAGACTAGTTAGAAAAATAATGCCAACCGATATATATATATTGGTTGGTTACCATGGTAACAGCAGAGTAAGTTGGGATTTTTGAGAAAAATACAATATTTGGTGTAGTGTTGTGAAATTATACGGCTACATCTATTAAAAAGAAATACAATTAATTTCAGTCTTGTATTAGTCAAAAATAAAAAAAAGTTATGGGTAATCTACCTAGAAACATGTGAAATTAATTTCTAAAAAATGATCATTGTGAAATATTCCTCACGATACGAATTATCTCCCTTTGGTGGGTTACTCTAATGACTGGACCAAAACGAAAATGCTAATAACTTTTTTATTTCTAAAAGGATTGATGTCAAATTTAAATTGTTATAAATTTAGACCATTCAATACATAAATATAAGAAAAAAATATAGAAAACTTTTTTTTAAATCTTCATAAAACGTGACCTGACCAACGCTGACAATGACAGGACCAAATGAAAATGCTAATAACTTTTTTATTTCTTAAGGGATTTATTTTAAATCTGAAATAGAATAAAATTTGATCATTTAATATCTAAATTAATGAATTAATATTGAAATTACCTTCCTAACGTTGACAATGACCTGACCAACATCAGCAATGACCTGACCGATGAAAATTACTGTGTTATTTAATATTATTTAAAAAAAACACAGAGAAAACAATATGTTTTTGGGTAAAAAACTTGACCTGACCAACGTTTTACTGTGTCCTGGTCATTGTACTACCTAAAACTTATTTATATCTTATAGGACAAAAATGTAGGATTTGCTTAAAATTAATGAAAAATTAACATTTAGATTGAATGGTAAAAAACTGGGGAAAACAAATTAGGGTACTTTGACGAGCACTGGATTATTTAAACTTTTTATGGTATTGAGTAGTATATTGTATTTAACTGTGTTGTAAATTATGTTGTATGTTACTGGTTATAATTTGACACGTTTGATCACAAATATAAAGTAACACACAAAAGGTGTGATTGAAGTAGGCCATGCATAAATACATGTAAGTTGATAAATCCAATATAGTTTGTTTTTTAATATTTTCTTACAATAAATAATTATTTCCACGTACTACTTAAGGCATGCCCGAGCCTTGTGTTGGATATCTTGGTAGTTTTAAATATTTTCAAAAAAAACAAATAAACATTTCGCGGACTACTTGCGGTATGCCCGAGCGCCTGCATGTACGATATCCTGGTAGTTTAAAATATTTTCATAAAATATAAGTATACATATTCGCGGACTTTACTTGAGGGTTGCCAGAGCCTTGTCTTAGTTTTAAATGTTCCCGAAAGTCAATACATTTATCGTTTGCTAATATGTTTGTAAGCATTTTATATTTTCTTATTTGAAAAAATTAATGGTTCAATCTAAGTGTTCCTATTACATATAAATAGGTATAAAGTCATTTTTCCTGGTCATGATAACGGTCAGAATGAAGGACAGAAAGTCACAGACAAAAAGTCGCGGACAAAAAGTCACATGTATAATATTTTTTGACTCTGTTTCAAAGTAAAATGTTATTTTTTTTTTTTGTAAAAAGAAAGACAATATACTAATTTTGAGAAGCATCTTTTTGTAATGGGCTTTCAGTGAAAATCAAAGTATATGTATATGTATATAATTCTTTTAAAGTTACCCTGTGTAAAGATCTAGAGTTATCATATTGTCAATATTTTTTTAATTTGCTTCTAAAAATCCATGAAGATAATTGTTATTTTTCTCAAATTTCAATAATCCAATGCCTATTAGTAATGTTAATATAGTGCTACCATAGGCGGATCCAAGGGGCCCTGAGGGCCCGCCCCCTCCTTTCATTGGAACATTTTGTTGATTACATATGGAATCACTGAAGCATGAATGTAGCGGGCCATCTCTTAAGACAGTCAGTGGGTCCCTTATATGAAAATTGTCTTGATGGTATATTTTCCCCCTGTTGCTCGTCGTAAGACCCGCAGTCACCCACTGTCAGATTTTCCGAGGGTCCTCGTAGAGAAACCGTATTTTTTTGAAAATATCGAAAATTCTCCCCAGCCAGAACGTCAAACAAGAAATGTGTCGGATGGATAGCAGGGACCATCGAGTAGCCGACTATAACGGCCCTTGCTTGTTACGCCCTTTGTTTGCTAAAGGACCCTTGTGTTTATTCTTTTAGGGGCCCCCTAGTTAACCTATTGAAATTTCCGTCCTTGTCCAATTGATCCCGATTTCCTGTGATACTTTAAAATTGTCTGCCTTCATCCCAGCCTAGCCCTATTGCAGGACCTTTTTGAAATTTTCTATTTTTTATAACTTCACCTCAAAAATTATCTTCATGTAGATACTCATCATCCAATAATACAATATTATTCAAAACGTATAGCTATACATGCTTTGCCATTTCAACATTGAGTTTAAAAGAATGAATAAAAAAAAAGCTCATAATAAAGGTATTTTTTCCTTTTAGATGGTCATTTATCATTTATTTAGAGGATCAACGTCTGACTCTTTTGGTTCTATTTTTTATTGTGTTGAATTGTATAAAATTATTGACTTTAATTAATTTTTGGTCAGTTGAATAGCACAGAACCTACAATGTTCCTATTAAATTTATTGATGTTGTTCTCTTCTGAAATATGCATGAGATGTTTGACACTGGACATCGATCATTTCTTTTTACAAAATCTTTCCAGCCCCAAATATTGCACAATTGAATATTTAATTTTTAAATGATTTTACTAGTATTTGTTTTTTCTAGTTTTTCTTGTATATTTTTCATGATCATGAAAACAGAAATTTCTTCATAATCAGCAATTTTATCCACATTAGAGAAATAGTATTTGTTTCCTTCAAGTGGTAACACCATTATCGATATACAGAGTTAAAACTATTATACCTATATAAATGAATATGTTTAAAATTTTATGATTACAATAATTTCCAAAATTATATATTTATTTATTTTTTCTGACTGCAGAATTAAGCTTTAAAACATTTTTTTCAAAATTTTTCAAATTTTTTTTCTGAAAAATGAAAACTTAGCATTTTGTATCCATGGTAACAAAAAATGAAACATACTTCCCATTACTTTTCGCATCATTGATAAGATATGACTATGGTATTTATGAATTCATGGTTGACTTTAACTGAGGTGTCCGCAAAAAATTATGGTGAGCATTCAAAAATGACCTCAAAAGGGTATTTTTTACCTAATGCAAACCACATAAAAAGGGGGGCATATGTGATTATGATTGAAAATGAATATGAAAATATCAGTTATTAAATTACATTAATAAAATGCTTATATTTAATAAAATCATAAAAAATTAGTCTTTCTCTTAATCATTTATTATGAAAAATTATGTTGAAAATAGCCATTTTCAGCTTAAAATCATAGATATCCAGAAGAGGTAAAACTGGTCATTGGTTGCTATGGCAACCGATATGCTTAGCAACCAAATTTTTGCCATTTTTTGTTTGTTTCATCAAGACTAGTTAGTGTGTGAAGTTTGAAGAAAATCCATGACCATGTGTGCCACACTCCCTATGTAAGAGTTTAAATAGTTACAGAGAACCAGTATTAATTTTTACATCTAATCCTTCTCTGAAAAGTAGGGAAGTATCTGTTCTTAATATTATAATAACATAGTTGTAAATCGAATTCTATTCAGTTTCTTCCTGATTTTTGTAAAGTAAACTCCTTTTTATTCATTTTGCTGGGTTTTTATTTTTGAATGGTGATATCAAGGGGAGATAACCACTTGCACAAATCGGCAAAAAACGGTCAAAAACCACCGCTTCGTGTCGAAAATAACTTGACGTTTGCGTATCCAAAACTCTATTGCCTAGATATTCATATCGAGTGTTTGTCTTAATGAGATGCTTTATTAAATTTAAATTCAGCCCATCATTTTAGTTTCCTCGAAAATATTTAGATTTTTCGATCAGGAGACTTGACAATTTTCACACAAACTTCAAGTTTGAAGATAAAATAAAGAATAAAGGACTTTGAGTTGATGTGTAAGTTTTGACGAGTTAAAACTATGTATATTCAAGATTATTTGGAACTATAAGTATTTATTACGGCAGTGGTATTTTAGTGAGTAAAATGAGGTTTCTCTCATCTGTAGTTTTACTGAATTTTCATGGTCACGTGACCTCCATTGTTGCTGATAGACTTGGGGTCAAACCGTGACCTGCTTTCCAACTGTGAATCGTAGAAGTAACGAAATAACCGTCAGTTTGAAAGTTTTCATTTGTATGACGTCATGTTTAGCCATGACGTCTTTGCGCCAAAATCATTCATGAAGTTTCGCGGAATTTTATTAATTTCAAATTTATACATTTTTTCAAGCTCTAACGTATTATTTCTTTTTGTAATGCATTAGAATCGGAATAACAGTACTGTAGTTGAAGAGTTGCCACCGTCAATTTTGATTTGACGGTCGGAAATATCCGTTTTACTGTCTCCGCTACGGGTCGCCAGTAAAACTGCATTTGCGACCGTCAAATCGCCAATTGACGGTGGCAACTCTTCAACTACAATACAGTTATTCCTTAAATATATTCATATGCCAACGGCATGGATTGTTTGGGCTGTTCCAATCTTACTCCCACGTTCTTTGCTTTTTATGAATGAGTTACTGAGGTCAGACGGTGTAAATAACGTCATTGAACGATGACGTAACAATATAAGCATTCTACGGGAAAATGCACGAATTTGAAACTGAAAGTCGTCAAAACATGAAAACATAAACAAACGATGATAAGAATTTGTTGAAAGCCCATTTTCTTAAATAAAAGTAAGATAATCGCCCAAACCTGTCTTAGTATGTTATTGTAAATCATTTAAGCATGTCACTTATTCAGTTTTCTTCGTATTTTACGTCAATATTAACAGTGTGTTCAATTACGGGAAGACCAAACATTTCCCTTCAACTAGAGCGCTTCGAAATAAAAGATTTGCTGTCTTTGTCCTATTAGAATAGAAATAGTTCATGGGAGCTTGAATTTATATTGATTTTACCACGGGTTGGCCCTTTATGCTGATAGTTTACCCCTCGCGATCGCTCGAGGTAAAATATTTAGCATAAAGGGCCAACCCGTGGTAAAATCACAATAAATTCAAGCCCCATGAATTATTTCTTAAATAACGAATAAGACACAATCGTTAAAACAGATCAGATGACTATTTTAGTATCTTAAGATCTAAAAACGCAAAAACATATCTCTTGAGAGTTGAAAAAAACAGACACTTCCTATCAGTCAACCTATTTGTGATTACGATCTTTAATCCTGTGAATTGTCGATTTAAGTCGTTCTTCTACATAATCCTGCTGGAACAGGAGTCAGGAGACAGGAGCACACAACCCTGATAATGAAGTCCGTTTAATATAATCACACACGTAAATTGTGTCGTACAGCTGAAATCAAATTCCGTTGATTCTATCGGACCCTATCAACACTAAGAATGCATTATGTAATATAGATACAATGAATAAGCGTTGATTCTTGAAAAAGAAACCATGAGCCCGGAGGGCGAATGGTTTGTTTTTCATGAATCAACGCTTATCCATTGTATCTATAACTTAAACTATTGTGTTAATGTCTTTTCAAAATTAAAGCCTTTTCTTAATTAGAAGGTATTGTAAGTGAGTTTAAATAAGCATGGTATCATGTTCAACGATGCATTACTAAATATAAGATCACAACTAACTGGTTAGAAAAATACAAATATAACACAACACGTCTGCCTTTAAATTATTAGGCATCTGAATATGATCTGTGTTTACAAAATAAGACATATTCGAACTTATTTCTAATAATATTGAGAATGGAAATGAGGAATGTGTCAAAGAGAATACCTGACCAAAGAGCATATATAAAGTATAAGTATGTTACCGAAATTTCTAGCAAGAAGCCTAATTCTAGGCACATCACGATTTACTCGCATAGGAATTTGCGAATAAACATTTGTAAAATTATTTAGTAAAACAGATGAAATCTTACTATATTTATAAAACAAAAATGGACAAATTGAATGTAATCATTTTTGTTTTAAATATGTGAAATAGCCAATAATAATCCAAAAATAAACGGCGAAACTCGCTATTATTACAAAAATATCCACAATTACATACAAAATAAGAATAAAACAGAAAAACTAAAAAATAGGGACAACAAAGAGAATACAGGGATTCGAACCTAAACCGACAAGTCCCTACCTTTAAAACTTGACTCTTTAACTCATTGATCTTAACTATGCTAACCTCGCGGCTACCAACTTATACTATACGATTGCCTATTATGTATATATAAAGGTACAAGCCCTGTGTGTCCGTTGTATGTCATATGTTCATTTATATATATAAAATAGACATTTAAATTGTAACCAATTGGTAGCCGAGAGGTTTCGTTGATATTTTGATGTCAGTCACACATAACAGATTTCAAGGACGGGTTCTATTCCCAGTGAAGGCATAAAAATTACAAAATTAAAAGGTAAGTTTTAAATTAATTCCATTAGTGAACAGAAATCAGAAAATTAGCTAATTCCATTTCAGCGACAGATTCAGAAAGCGTTGATTCTAGAAAAGAATCCACGGTAAACGAATAGGCTGACGTCACGACAATGGTTTAAATCTACCAAAATATTAACGTTCGTTTTAGAAACAATAGTTTTTAAAATGTTTAACCTTAACTATTGAGTTTAAGTTAATACTTGTTAATACAGAAAGTGTCTCTTTATTTACGCATTCTGGCTTTGTTGTTCCAACCGGAATTAGTAGGAGAATATTTCAAAATTTTGCTTGCTGCATGTATATTTATAATCTCGAACATCCAATCAAAGTGCTCCGACGATACGAAAGGGCATACCAATGCACGCGGCTGTCATTCGGTATATCGAGAAAAATTATCGTGAAGGAATAATCAATGGTGGTCCAGTATTGCGATTGGATCGTGAAAGATATGGTATAGGATCGTGAATAAAATCTTATCGATAAGACACCTGCAACGTCAGTAAATAATCTAATTCAATGAAAAATAATGACAAATGTTGGAAAAATAAAACTGTCCATCAAAATGGTTCAACATTATGATCAGTATCCAAGAAAAATCAAGGTTTAAAAGTACACCGTTTTTACAAAACTACAAAAGGCAGATTGCTTCTCCAAATTTCAAAGAAATAGAAATGTAAACAAACATGATTTTTTTCATATTTTGAATGCACAAATTATTTTTCCCTTAACATATCGTGCCATATTACTGTTTAAACTAGTTTTTAAAATTTGAGTGTTAGTTCAAACCGAATTTTTGCAAAAATGGGAATATTTGTAAAGATTTGATATTTTGAATCGTGAATGATCGGGTGCGTTATTTTACGATCGTGAAAAAAATCGTGAAAGATCTGTTGCCGCTTATTCGTTTAAACACATGATCAAAGTTTGTAATTGTTATAGCAAAAGATTGGATTTGCATGACTTATTTCGCTTCACTTTTGTTTGCAAATAGGGCTATAATATTTCAATGCCATTAGATCTGATTATTTGATAATACCACAGCAGCTAGCTGCCTTATACCAATATAAGACCGTGTGTCCGTCCTACAAAAGTTTTATGTCGTACATGTATGAAAAGTTAAAATTATCTCATCTAATTTCCATTGATTTTCAAGCACATTCATATCTATAAAACAAAATTCCTTGTTGATTTTTGTTAAATTGGAAAAAAGGTCATATTTCTGACTTGGCACGGGCATTTTCCAATGAAAATGGTGAGTTAAACCTGGGTTTCTATCTAGCTTAAACGCCCTCTTTTATAACAGTTATCTAATGTTCCGTAATATTGCCAAATTGTTTGAGTAACCAAAACAGACATAATTGGTTGATGTGGCTATAACTGGGATCCTGCAGCCAAAACTGTATTAACATACATAGCAGACATACAACATGTACAACACAACTGAATTAAACTTCAAACATAGTTACTTACAATTAAATCACAAAGACACCAACAAAAAAGTTTTTGTAGTTGATAATACAGTCAGTATAGTAAAACATAATGACAAATACACTTTTCCGATAAAATACAATTAAGGAAAGATATAAATACAAGTGTAAACTATACAAAATGAAAACAACACTATAAAAACCTCATGTGTCCGAATAGCATCCCTGGTCCTATCCGCATAAGGAACACCAAAAGCCAAAAACATGAAAGCTGGATGCACATATACCGAACCCGGTCAAGAGTCATACGATCAAATGGAACATTATACTACAAAGACAAATAGAGGTAAAACTGTGCAGTAGATAACGTTCTTTTCAGAGTCAGCACCTAGAATCTATAACTCAAGACCATCCTGTTTTATTTGTGAAGTAGACCCTGAATATTTATCTATTAGGTCTTGGTACTTTCCCATGAATTTTTTTTAGAAAACGAACAAAAGGTTCTTTCACAAAACCCTGCCTCATTAACTTTTTACTCAGACACTGATGAAAATTCTGAATAGCAGCTGCAAGATTGAATATCGTATGATATGAGAAATGTATACTCTATACGTGGATTCAGTTGGATAATTACTGCTTAGGTGAGGAAATAATAACTGCTAAGGTGAGGAACTTATAATTTCAAAATTGAAATCATCTCGTTTATCATAGACGCTGGTATTGAGATGACCACTGTAATCAATTCCGGGTATATATAATATAAATAAGAAGATGTGGTATGAGCGCCAATGAGACAACTCTCCATCCAAGTCACAATGTGTAAAAAGTAAACCATTATAGGTCTAAGTGCGGCCTTCAACACGGAGCCTTGGCTCAAAACGAACAGCAAGCTATAAAGGGCCCCAACATGACTAGTGTAAAACAATTCAAACAAGAAAACTAACGGTCTAATCTATATAAAAAACGAGAAACGAGAAACACCTATGAACCACATCAACAAACGACGACCACTGAACAACAGGCTCCTGACTTAGGACAGGTGCATACAAATGCAGCGGGTTTAAACGTTTTAACAGGCGCCAACCTTCACCCTAACCTGAAACAGTAGTGTAACATTACAACATAAAAAGACACACTATAAAGTATCAATTGAAATGGCTTAACTCGATCAAAAAGACATATAAACAAAAACAGGTAAATATACACTGAACGAATAAGTTTGATCTATGACACAATATAAATACAATATTAATAAAAAAAAGTTTTAGAACAATGTCAAAAAAGACAACTCAAACCTGGGACAAAATGGCGTTAAATAAAATAACGTACACAGGTAAATTTTAATATAATAATTCTATAAATGAGGCAGAGAAAGCTGTATATGTAGTGTCTGTAATCTCTAGTTTATGACTATTAATCGGACCCAATCAGAAAAGTTTGTATTGTTAATGGAAAGAACATCATCAATATGCATGTACCTTTATGTAAAGTTAAATGATATAGCTCTTTTGATCTAAGATAAACACTTACGAAAACAAAAACTTACACTTTAAGGTATTTCTAAGGGGAGACCACCAAACTCCCTCTCGCTTTACTCATTTGTGGATGCATTTAGAATCAGAATTACATTTACATCTAATTTTCGACAATTTACGCCCCTGGAGGTCTTATAATCTTGTATGCCTAGTTAGCAGTACCTTTTTAATGAAAAGAAGTCTAAATATGGATCTATATGTATAATGTATGTATACCCCCTTCCCCTAAAAAAAAAAAAAAAAAAAAGAAAGCATTAATTTATGTAAGTACGTACATGTTTCAACCAATTACAAGTATATCATTTGGCATCAAAAGAAGTTTCAAAATGAATTGGAAATACTTTTTAATTATTTGTTATATTATATGCAGGTGATACTGTAATTTTATCTGAAACAGAAGCAGGTATGCAGCTACATGTATCACTAAACATTTTTCAGTTAAAAGTGGAAATTAGAAGTAAATAAGAATAAAACAAAGGTTATGATATTTAGTAAGAGGAAAAGTTATAAGAATTTTGAATCTTTTACAAGACAAAGTACTTGAGGTTGTTGAAAAAATTTCTTATTTAGGTGTTATATTTAAATATAACGGTACTTTTTAAGATGTTAAAAAGAAATTTATTGACCACGCGTAAAAAGTCGATGCATTAATATATCGAATTGTTAGAAACGAAAACATTCCAATATATTTGCAACTGAAATTATTTGATTCTATGATAGAACCGATTCTTTTATATGGTTCTGAGGTTTGGGTTTTTTTAGAATTTGAAAATAATTCAACAGGTGCATTTGAAATTTTGCAAAAGAATTCTAAAAGTTCGAAATAATACACCAAATTTTAATGTGTATGGAGAATTGGAAAGATCTCTTTTGAAAATTCCCGTTACATGTAGAATTATTTCATACTGATGTAAAGAAGTAAACAATAGCAATAAACCCAGTAGTGCTTTGTACAGGCTGATATTATCATTGAAGAATCATGGTCATTATGTTTTCAAATGGATTAATTTTGTAGAATCGATATTTATAAACACTGGTCTAGGATATGTTTTCATGAATCAGATTGGCTTTTGAGATAAAAATTATCTTGATCAAATATTGAGTGATCAGTTTATTACCTCATGGATTGGCGATATATCATATCCATATCGGGGACAATTTTATGAGATATTGAAAAAAGACTTTTAATTTAGATAAGAAAAATATCTGATCAGACTATCTGAACAGAGTAGAGGATGGGTAACAAATTAATGACATCGAACATACGTATTCCAATCGAGACGGGGAATTGGCAAAATATACCTAGACCAGAGAGAGAATCTGTACTCTATGTCATGAATATGTTGGTGATGAATTTCAAGCTTTATTTTTATGTCAACATGAACCTATTGTTAATTATAGAAACCAATACTTACCTAGATACTATACTATTAATCCACGATACATTAAAATTGAAGGATTATTGTCCGTATGTTACATGGAAGTCTACAAACGACTTTCAAATTTCTTATTTATTCTAAAATATTTACAAATTGATTTTTATATGTTTGAATAGTGCTGCATGCTCATTTCGTCATTGTATTGTTCATGTTTTATACTTTAACCTCATGTAACACATTTATGTGTCTGAGCGTTATCAATAAATCTTCAAATCTTGAATCTTGGTAAAAGATTTTTTTTTTTCTGATCATTCAGTCAGGTAACACCTTGTCTTTCACGATCAAAATAATGCGTTGCCTGATTTTTCACGATCAATTCTGGTTAAAGATCAACACAAATATACCTTATCAAAAAATACTTTAAATCTTTTTAAGTAATTATAATATACTTTTTTTACTTGACTATCTGACACACTAAATATTGAAATTCAAATATATCATGATATATTGGAATGTGATCATTATATATACAAAACGTGATTTTTCTTAATGATTCTCATAGGATTGTATCGCCTTTTGCCTTTTTTTTTTTAAGTACTACATTTTTTCTTTAACGTTGTGCACAATATTATTGAGGAAGTTGAATCATTTTGACAGATATTTTTCTTTTTTCTGATTTGTCCCACCTTGAAAATACAGCAGATTTTTCACAGATTTTGAGGTAGAATTACTCTTAACTGAATTGACGGTCCGATACCAGATCTTTCACAATCCGATCACATTGCTTGACCACCGTTAGTTATTCTTTCACTATAATTTTTCTCGATGGTGTCTTCAATCTATGCCCACATTTGGTAAAAACATATGCCACATATGCCCACATGCAAAATACAATAGGTGTTGTTTTATCTATTAACTACTGTTAACACCTTAGTAGCAATATACCAACTTCACCGACATATGGGATATACATTTCCCAACTTATTCGGTTTTCAAGAGCTTGCAGCTGCTACTCAGACTTTGTAATACGTCACCAGTGTCTGAGCAGAAAGTTGATGAACCAGGTTAATGTCAAAGAACGTCTCGTCCTTTTTCTAAATAAAGTTCATCGGAAGAATAATACACGATGGTCTTGAATTATAGATTCTAGGTACTGACGTTGTTTATCATCTTAATAACGTGTTATTGTATTCTTTTATTTGCCGTTTGAATATTACTTTTACTGTTTAGTCTATTTTTGATGATATTCATTTGACGTGGCTCGGTACTTATACATCCCGTCATTGTGTTATTGTGCTATGGTAAATTCTTGTATTCTTGTCTCTTATTTTTGCTTATAAGGGTGGATTTTATATTTTGAGACTGTCTTATTTTCTCAAGAGTAGATTTTTTAAAGAATATTGCAAAAAACTAAATTTTTAGCTCAAAATGTTATAATTTTATCAATATTCAAAAACTTACCAAATTTTCTTTATTCTTCAATATTTCTTCTTTCTGAACATAGATGCAGAAGAACAAAAGCTCAGGCAAAAAAATCTCTACACTTTTTAAATAATTATCAAGGACAAGAGATAATCCCAAATGAGCAATCATTTCTATTCTGCTGTACAATCTTCATTAGTCCTGAAGAAATAAAAAGAATTATAAGATAAAATTTTAGCTTGAATCAATAAGTAACTTAAATGAGAGCTAAAATTTTATCTGGTTCCTTTTCAGACCAAAAGCTAAAATTTCAGCTTCCAAAAAGATAAAATTTTAGCTTTGCAGAAAAATGATAAAATTTTAGCAAACATACAAAGATAAAATTTTAGCATTATTGACAGAACATAATATTGCAAAGAAAGATATAACTTTAGCATAAAGTTACAGGTATTATAACAATGATGACACCATTATGGCTCTTAACCTTAAGATTGATTGATTGATTATTGGTTGCTTAATGTCCAGTGGCAAATATTTCATGTGATTTCAGGACAAGCACCAATCAACAAAACATATACATATACATGTACATACAATGGGTAAGTCCTGTAATAGTATCCACCACGATGAATGGGGAGGGGAGGATTTCAACTATATAGCTACATTGTACCAGTGGAAAAAAGAATGTAAAATAGACAGGAACAGAAATTTTGCCTTGCAATAGGCCACCTGTCTATGGACCACTCTAAAAGTTGATGCGAGGGTTCTTTAACATGAAGAGAGCATGGCATTACCCTTGTTAACCTTAAGATTAATTGGTTGCTTAATGTTCAGTGGCAAATAGTTCATGCGTTTTTAAGACAAGAACAAATTAACAGACCAATGGGGATGAAATTTGAACTATCACTGGCTGGTAAATTGGACAGGCCATAGGATCAGAAATTTGACCTTTCAAAAACCCACCTGTGCACCGCTCATAAAGTAATAAATGCTGAACAATTCCTCATGGTTATTGGTATAAACAAACTAGTGACTAAATGAGTAACTGGACATCAGGTCATATACATGTACTGACTCACTGACATTAACAGTAATGAATTCTGAACAATTCCTCATGATTATTGGTATAAACAAACAAGTGGCTATACGAGAAACTGAACATAAGGTCATACACTGACTCGCAGACATTAAGGTGGTTTGGCCCTTTAAAAAGCGCATATTTTAACGCATGTTTCTAACGACGAGCGCCTTGGAAACGGTCGCTTTTAGGGGTCTTCTCAAAAATAGTTTTAACGACATTGGAACGCGGGCGTGTCTGAGAGCACCCTTTCCCGATGTCAACAAGCAATACAAAACGTTCCACAAAACAGATCAAAACAGGAAATACGTACTGTCAGAAATAAAGAGTGCTTTGTTCATTTTTCACTTAAAAGTTTAAAATGACAGAAATATACATGATATAACTGCATAACATTAAAAAAAAAATAAATATTGACATGTACGACGTCGACGGTATCTGGTGCGTTCTCTCCCAAAACACATTCTCACCCCGTTCGCATTCTATTTTCATTTAAATACCGGTTGAATTAAAAGATGTCTTTTAGATGTATATATGAAAATATTTTGCCAATGACCCACTGTTTAACCGTAAACAAAGGATAGCGATGTAAACAACTGCATGTCACCGTACGGCTTTCAAAAACAAGTAAAACCCATATAGTATGCTATAAAGGCATCGGGGGTTTATCTGCACGCTATCCGTTTGCCGTATTATAACATTTTGTTACTGTCCTAAATCTCTTTTTTACTTGAAATATCTTCATTTCCAAGTATTGGTAGGATTTTATTCCGGAGTATGTGAAATATTTTCCAACTGCAAAATTTTGATAATAGTTAAGTATTTCATTAATTTCCAAAAATTTTTGAACATAACAATTTCGGAGTATGTGAAATATTTTAACATTGCAAAATTTTGATATTAGTTTATGGAACGCCTCAGCTGTCTTATGTGGAACTCTGATATTACTTTATGTTGTTTTATTATTACTTGATGATATTTTGTCTTTACTTAATATGGTTTTGACATTACGTAATGATGTTTTGATATAACTCAATATGGAATAGTCATTACTTAATGATATTTCGATATTACACGATATGGTTTCGTATTGACTTGATATAGTTTTGTCATTACTCAATATGGTTTTGTCATTACTCAATGTGGTTTCACCATTATTTAATGTGGTTGTGTCATTAGTCAATGTGGTTTTAACATTACTTGATGTGAATGTGACTTAACGTTATGTAGTTGTTTCATTACATGATGTGGTTTTGTTATTTTGTAATGATGATTTGCCTATTCTTTATATGGGTTTAACATTACGTAATGATGTTTCAAAATTTGACGATTTTACACTACATGATGTGTTTGTTTCATTATTTGATGTGGTCCTGTCATTCTTTGATGTGGTTATCCCATTACTTGATGAGGTAAAATCACGTGACCAATTCGGAAAAACCTGTTCTATTTTTAGATAGATTTCCATGTTGTATGTGCCTTGGATGAGTGTGGCCATCCATCGAATTAGAGTTCAAATTAAAGTTAGGGTTGCTGTTTGAGTAGAACTTTGAGTTAGTCTCCGATTCCGAATTCAAGTCATTATTAGAATTAAAGTTTTAGTTAGCATTGAGTTTCGAGTTGGACTTCAAGTTTGAGCCACATTTAAAGGTAGAGTTCTAGTTACACCATCAAATTTGAGTCACTTTTTGAGTTTGAGTAAGATTCGAATTTAAGTCTCATTTAGATTAATTAAGATTTTGAGTTGAAATTCGTGCTATCTTATATGAGTTCGTAATTAAATTTTCTATCGCGGAACAAGGACTTTGCTCGGGATTCCGAAAAGAGGGCTCCGGGGTATGCGTACAAAAGATAAACAATGTTACAGTATACAAAACGCAACATAGAAGTTGAAATAAAGTTAGATGTGGTGTGATTGACAATGAGACAACTATCCACCAGAGTTTAAATGCAGTGGATGTAAGAAATCATATATAGGCAACCGTACAGCCTTCAACACACCATATAGTCAGCTATAAAAGGCCACCATGCACCATGTGAAACAATTTAAACGAAAAAACAAACGGTCTTATTTATATTTAAACAATCTACAAAAAAAAAAAATGACACACATTTATACAACGACAACAATTGAACTTCGTGCTCCTGACTTGGGGCAGGTACATAAAGAAAGTGCACGTGGCGGAGTTTAACATGTATGTGAGCGCTAAATCCTAACCTTACATCGGACTGTTACACTTGTGTAACAGCACAACACGAGAAAAAAATGTAAACTAGACAAAGTGATGCCCCGCACTCAACTCATTTAACCGCTTATACCCCAAAAATGACCAAAAAAAAGTTCAATTATCTCCCAAAAGAGCAAAAGATAATAAAAATAAAAACCAACACCACATGCACACCTTCGATATATGTACAAACAGACAGTAAAGAGAAAACTTCCTAGGATTCAAACTGTAAGAGGAGTTATGCGGAATAACTATATACCCATAATGGGACTGACAGACGGACGGACGGACGGACGGACAGGGATAAAACAATATCCCCCCCCCCCCCCCGACTTTCAGTTGCGGTGGCATACAAAACAGTTTCATTTGGCTGACTCAATAGATCGGTATCACTGGGTAATATAAATCCATCGGGGTGATCTCGGATGCTCCAGAAAGGCACCCGCCGTTTTATTCGAGAAAGTACAAACCCAGTGATTTGGTTTTATTTGGTAGTTCACATTCAAGAAAAAAGATGACGGTATTATGGTAACGACCACTGGAACATGTCCGTCGTCACATGTGAAACAGATATTCCAAAAAGTTTATTTTTCAATTAGTGCGAGGTAGATCAGGGAATTCAATTGATTACAAATAAAAGATTGATATTTGTATAAGTTCAAATGATCATTTACGCTAAAAAAAATTCGTTTATAATTTTGTACTTTTAGAATATCATACTGTATTTGTTTACCTCAACTATTGTATCTGTATTTATATTGTATGTTTCTCTGTAAACTTGTAATAAGTTTTTAGAGAATAAA